>NIPM01000096.1:1490-89645 GCA_002738285.1 Holacanthella duospinosa
TATTTTGCGAGAAAGTAGGATCCGTGACTACCGATTCTAGCAACTGCAATGTTAAGTATTGGCGGTATCGCAACTCTTACCAGACAGTAGATATGCGAGAAGGTATGACTAAGGAGTCTCGCAAGTACCTAACTTTGCGAGAGAAGTTGCGATGCTAGGCGCTTAACAGAACCCGTGACTAAGCTCCCAGATTCGCATCCATATATGCAGGCGAAGGATTTGAAAAATATCAATTCAACGTACTAGTGTAAGTTTTAAACCAATCACGGCTTACGGGATTGGATTAAACTCCTTACACACTTATCTTTACAGATTTTAGACTTAGGGTAAAAAATAGCTGCCCAAAACCCAAGACGTTAACAAATTGTAAAAAGGTCGGAAACGTTAATAAACCCTTTGTTGTTCAGTTTTTGAGAAAAACGTTTAAGTAATAACATCACCCATCATCAGTGTTGGGAATTCAGTTCAGTTCTGTTTTTTTGACTAAAAGCTAAACTGAACTGGAAGAGTCTTGATAAAAATAAAAGTACTGAACTGAACTGGAAAAGATTGGCAACTAACAAATACTGAAATAAACTGGAAAAACAAATTTTAAGGGAAATAGTGAACTGAACTGAATTGGAAAAGAGTTTCTAATGTAATAGTTACTTAACTGAACTGGAAGCCTTTTCAGGAATTCCACTGGAACCTACTTCTCCAGTTCCCAACACCGCCCATGATCAGTATTTTGAACCCTGAACCTGACTTTACGGGAGGAGTGAAATCTGAACTCTAAATATGAAATAATAACTGTGGTAAGTGGCAACAGTGAATCCAAAAAATTATAGATATAAATTAGCATAATAAACCCACACCCCACACCCCATTAATTTGAGAATAGAGGAGGGTTATGGATTTTTTTCCAAAAACACAACGGGTTACGGTTTGTTTCAGCCGACGGTGACGGGACGACGGGAGGGTTGTTTTTGTTCTACAAAGACGGGACGAGAAAAGGTATTTTCTCGTCAAAGACGGAACAGGGAAGGGTTGTGACCAACACTGTTCATGATGGCTTTACAAGAAACAATGAAACCATAAACTTACCAAGAATGATTGATTATGAGAATCAACCTCGACTTTGTTTAGAGTGCTAAGGTTTCCACGATCAGACAGTGAAAGCAGATAGTGTAATCAAAATGGTAAACGAAGATCAAAACATAAACGCAAACTAATTGCATGATTAATCACAATAGCAAATAATCACACCACAGTATTACCACGGATAATGAGTCGGTCAATGCTTTATATTATTTGTAATTTGAATGAAATACGAATGAGAATGAGTTACTGGAAGATGCGACGAAATGCGCGGTGTTTTTTATTTAAAAAATCAGTACAGGAGGCATGTCGCATGCGTGACTACATTGTGCATGGGGGAGAGGTGAGGAATAACGTAAGAAATAGAAGGTTTAAAATTGTGAATATAATTTTTGTTGGGAGGGGAGTCAAACTGAAGCAAAGATCGGTAGTTTCGGCTCCTACTTTTGAGTCTGGGATCATCTGCCAATATCACAAAACCAAAGGCATTTAAGGATGAGTGACCATTGAAAAAATAAGAGAGCAGAGCAGGACAAAAAAATTTAACGAGCGCAAGTCTGAACAGAGTTAATATTCAAAATTAGTTATATAAAATATGCAAACTTTCTCATTGCGATGGCAGAGAATAATTTCAGCGTTACCTAGCAGTTATCATTTGACATTGGGAAGATACAAACTTTATTATCAGCTCTGGAGAAAATATTTTCTGCGACAATTCTCCGCTTGTTCTGATAATTATTAGGATAAACCAATTTTTTTTTCTAAGTAAAGTAAACTTGTAATTTATATTAAAATATGGAACTAGCTGCTAAAGTTATTCTAATTAATCGGCGTCGTAAGTTGATGAAGAAGAGGCGACGTTCTTCCTTAATCAAGCAAATTTTGCAAACAGGCTTACACAAGAGAAAAGTATACTTGTGCAAGAACTTGAATCAGACCCTCTTTACCATAACAAATATTTTAGGTATGATCATGTTTGAATATATATATACTTGTTTTTATAATTTAACTGCGTAATTATTAATTTTTGGCAGGATGATTCAATAGAATTTAGTGGAGTTAATTCTTTGGTCGAAAACAAGCTAGCTCGTCACGTTACACATAACTGACCATTTTCAGTAAAAGAAAAGCTTGCCATCACTCTGTGGTAACTGGGAGTAAGATAAATTTAAACAATCTGTCACTCATTAAGTTTCTTTTTAGATACTTGGCGTCCAGAAATACTCAAGTATCACTTGCTATGAGTTATCGGATTTTCTCGTCATCGGTTTCATTGATTCATCGAGAAGGCTTAGAAGCTATTTTGTCCAGGATTGGACCAATCAACTTGCCAAAAAAAAGTAATTTGGAAACAATGAAATCGGGTTTCGAAATAAGTGGCACTTTCCTAATGCTTGCGGAATAGTAGATGGGATGCACATACAAATCTAGGCCCCAAATTTTCAGGTTCAACAAATCATAACTACAAATCTTACTTTTGACTTTTGAATTGTGCACAGAGCGGTAGCTAATGCTGCAAATTTACGTATGCAGACATCGGGTCTACTGGAAGCCTGTCTGACGATTGAGTATTCCGAAGCTCATCACTCGGNCTCAACAAATCATAACTACAAATCTTACTTTTGACTTTTGAATTGTGCACAGAGCGGTAGCTAATGCTGACTACAAATTTACGTATGCAGACATCGGGTCTACTGGAAGCCTGTCTGACGATTGAGTATTCCGAAGCTCATCACTCGGCCATCAATTACACAATGATTCCCCAAACCTACCACCTGTAAAGTATGTGGGTCGTGCAACTCTACCTCACGTTTTCCTTGGAGAAGACGTCTTTGCTCTAAAACCGAATCTCATTAACCTGTTTTCTGGTAAATCCCAATCAAGCAAGGCGAATATTTAATTACCATCTTTCCCGTACAAGAATGGTGGTAGAGATTCTTTTGAAATTTTGGCGTCAAAATGGTGGATTCTCGATCCTGTAGGGTAGTTCCTCATGAAATGTGATTNTGTCTTTCCCGTAGAAGAATGGTGGTAGAGATTCTTTTGAAATTTTGGCGTCAAAATGGTGGATTCTCGATCCTGTAACCAATGCTGATATGAGTCTCATAAAACGAATAGTGCAAGCAACAGTGATGCTACACAACTTCTTAAGGTGCAAGAATGATTTAAATACACAGTTGATTCACGGGATCAAATGCAGGGAAAGTGGAGATTTCATCTTCGGCTTCCTCATCTAGCACATTAAGGGTCAAATAATCATTCTCAGTATGCTGTCGAAAGAGTGGATGCGTACTAAAATACTTCAACAATGAAGGCTCTTTTCAGCATAGCAGAATCTTACAGTACAGATAATCCATGTGTATATTCAGTGCTAACACTTAACATAATACAATAAAATAATCATATTTTAAGAAATATTATTTTCTCA
The DNA here is from genome assembly GCA_002738285.1 of Holacanthella duospinosa. NCBI lineage: Eukaryota > Metazoa > Arthropoda > Collembola > Poduromorpha > Neanuridae > Holacanthella > Holacanthella duospinosa. The sequence goes on from NIPM01000096.1 coordinate 4,996, forward strand.
ATTGTATTATATCGTATCATCAGAAGATCGGGTGTAAATTTGTCTTAGTCCAAAATATGTTTATGTGCACTGGCGCAAACCATGTTTGAACTCATTCGACATCTGAGACTTGTCTTACTTGAACGTTTTAACAATGTTCTAAATATAAGTTTACAAATTTGGCAACGTTTTTTAAATCTCTGATTCAATACTCTGAAACGAGAATTAGTCAGATTTGTAAAAAAATTCACGTCTTAATAACGTCCCGTAATCCTGAAAATTATTTGAAATCTTAATTTTTCAATTAANTTCACGTCTTAATAACGTCCCGTAATCCTGAAAATTATTTGAAATCTTAATTTTTCAATTAAAAATTTCATTTTCAAACCCTGATTCAACGAAAAGGTGTCAGGTTTGGAAAACTTTGGAAGTTTTAACAATGTTCCAAATATAATTATGCAAATATAGCAACATTTTTCAACTCTTTGGTTCAATACNACAAATTTGGCAACGTTTTTTAAATCTCTGATTCAATACTCTGAAACGAGAATTAGTCAGATTTGTAAAAAAAATTCACGTCTTAATAACGTCCCGTAATCCTGAAAATTATTTGACATCTTAATTTTTCAATTAAAAATTTCATTTTCAAACCCTGATTCAACGAAAAGGTGTCAGGTTTGGAAAGTTTGGAAGTTTTAACAATGTTCCAAATATAATTATGCAAATATAGCAACATTTTTGAACTCTTTGGTTCAATACNTTTGGAAGTTTTAACAATGTTCCAAATATAATTATGCAAATATAGCAACATTTTTGAACTCTTTGGTTCAATACCCTGTAATGAAAAGTAATCAGATTTGGAAAATTTTCACGACTTTATAATGTACCGTAAGGCTGAAAGTAAGCAAAATTTCATTTTTTAAATGTTATAAATTGCATAATACAATATCTGATTTATTGTAATGTTCAAAAATTGGGAAACTTGAACGTTTTAACTATGTTCTAAATAAAGTTTTGGAAATCTGGCAACATTTTTGAATTTGCTTTAAGTTAAAAAATAACTGATTAAGTTTTCTATAACTTACAAGTTTCTTGGAGTGTCGCTTTTATTTCTTGCCATTTCGATTTCTTGGAAAGNGATTAAGTTTTCTATAACTTACAAGTTTCTTGGAGTGTCGCTTTTATTTCTTGCCATTTCGATTTCTTGGAAAGGTTATTTCTATAATCCATGTCCGACTTATCATAGAATCGGTGAATTCGAACTAACTCAATTAATTTTTTTTGTCATTTCGGTTCATAGTAAAACCATTTTTGGTATAATTAAAGGAAACGCACTCTTTGAGGATTTGGGTAAGTGATACCTCAATCGATCAGAAATTTAATGTAGATTACGAATCTGGCATCTATTGTTGGCGGTCAAGTCAAACTTTGCAAAAATTATGCAAATTTGTGCCAAAAAAAAAATTTTTTTCTACAGTGACTTACCTATATGTATTTATCCGGATTTGAAATATGAAAAAAAATTTCACCGGAAACGCATAAAAAAAAAGTTATGCTTTTTTCAAAATTGAGAAATTTTCTCCTTGCAATTACGTAGATTGAGAGGGTATGTTGTCGATGTTTTTGTTAGGTAATTAATAGACGTATTCACGCATACAGGGATCGGTAACATGCACAATCGTGATTGGGTTAGTTGAGCGTGATTGCATACCTGTGACCGATATCGCGTTCAGGTAGTTCAGACCATATTTTCCCGCGGCGTTTGAACGAGCCTTCGGCTCGTTCAACAGCTATCGGAAGCACGCGAAGCGCGCCGAAGATTGCGCGCCGCCATTTCTTTCGTGTAATAATAAAATTCTGATGTAATATTTTATTGATTAACAACCTAACGAATCTGAATCCTAACAACAAATGCATATTAAATCCTATTTTTGTTCCAGTTTGAATAATTCATGACTTTTTTTCTATGCGTTCCGGTGAAAAAATTTTTTTTCATATTTGTGATCATTACCCCATCATTAGTCTACAAAATAAACTTCATCATAATTTGAGGTGCTTCGGAATACCTAATTTTTTCCCACACATTTGGGTAAGTCACTTAAAAAAAATTTTTTTTTTTTGGCACAAATTTACTAATTTTCACAAAATGAGACTTGACCGCCATCAACGGATGTTAGATTTCTAATCTACGTAAAATTTCTGATGGATTGAGGCATAGCTTACCCAATTCCACGAGGATATTTTGGAAAGACAGTGCAGAAAAAAAAATTTTTTTTTTGCACAAATTTGTAAATTTTTTGCAAAATTTGACTTGGCCGCCACTAATGAATGCCAGATTCGTAACCTGCATGAAATTTTCGATCCATTGACGTATCACTTACCCAATTCCGCGAGGAGTGAGTTTCCTGTAATTGTTCCTTATTTTTCAACACACTAATTACTCGAAAATGTTATTATTTAAATCACACATTTATTTAACGAAAAGTAGTAAAAAAATTTCTTTCAAAAAATTACGAGGAGATAATGCAAATAGAACGCAATGAGAATGTTTGCATCGTATGTTTGGAGAACAATTTTCCTCTAAAGAGCAATAAGAGAACGCTTAGGTAATGGTTGGAGAAAGTTTAAATCAAAAAATTTGTCACTACAACAATCGTGATCAGAATTATTATAATATTGCAAAGAGAAAAGAAGTTTTCATCGGGCGTAAGGAAATTTTTTTTAATGAGCTCAATCGTGATTTTTTGTTTTGTCTAAACTAACTAAAATATTTAAGCTTTCTTGCTACTTTTAGAACAAGCGGGAGAGTATTCTTAATACGTCACGTTGTCACTCCAAACGTTCTTGGCTAATAGTGAAACTAGTGGAGAAAATGTTAATGTTAAAAAAATTGAATGGAAGAATTATACAGCAAATGCATTTGTTAAGTATGTCTCATAATTTACTTTTCTAATGCATGTGAAATAGTGTCTTTGCATGGAATACTGAAAAGATAAATTGTTTATAATTCCAAATTCCTACGCTTCTTAATTTAAGGCATAGAAAATCAAATTTGAATTCACTCACCCAAATGCCAAGTAGAAATTAAGAATGAGTGAATTTTCTATTAAAGGCATGCATACCAATAATAGCTACGAAATTATGATCTCTAAAAATTTAATTTCCTACGTGAAATTTTCAATGGAGAACAAAACCGAAGGGAGCATTTTCAAACGTCACTTATTTTATTTTAAGATCCAAAACCCGAGCTGAGTCCAAAGTGACACGCCGATCTTTGACGGGACTTAAAATTAACCGGCATGTCACGGTCAACTTGCACCCTGCCTGGGTGTTGTGTTTTAATAAATTAAAATTATTTTTTAATTTTGGCTTCGCAAATCCCTAACAATTTATTTAATTAATCAATAATTAGTAGTCACGGCTGCAGATCAAGATTAGGGTAAGGCAAGGTCTAATTTTTAACAATAACAGTACAGCTTATGTTATAACTAACGGTGACCATTGTTACAAAGATGTGGAATTTACAGGTGGCATAAGGTAATTTGACCTGATCTCGACAAACGGAATAAAAAAATTACACTCGACGGTGCGCTATGCGGTGGTGCCATTTACTGATGCGTCCAATTTCAAAGGTGTAGCCAAACCAACCGGTAGACTGACCGGTATTCAGGAAGTTATTCCCCAAAATTTAAGCTCTAGGCTTACGCAAGCAAGACATCCGCTCTCAGTATATCATAGTAAGTGAACGCATTCTGCCTTTACAATTGCAATAACTACTCCAATATTCATAACTTATCAACTCTCATTTCCAAGAACTGCTTAGGAAAAAAAAAAGTTCAGTCATATCAATTGCCAGAAGAACTCAAGTCATCTCATCACCACCAGCATCATAAAGTAGACAAGCCGCAAGCGCTTCCTCACATCTGCTGCTTTTTCCTCACTTGCCTGCTTCAAGCACTAGATTTTTTTTTGCTATTTTATTCATTCGAGAGTGTGAGAAAAAGGACAAACGCTCGCTGTTGCTGAGGTGAGTGTCTGCTTTGCAGGAACAACAACTTCATCGTCCGTCGATCCCCTAAAAATCTACGAGAGTACAAAGAGGGAAACAGGACATATCAACAAAATTCAGGAGTCATGGTAAGTATAAACCTAATTTTATTGTCATTTTAATTTAATTAATAGTGTATGTGGAAATTAGTGTGAGTGAAATCAGTGCAGACAAGTGGAATTGGTTCAGAGCTATAGTTTTAAATATCAAGTTAAGGGTTTTATGTTCTTTGATGTCAACTTGTTGCTGCAAGAGAACGGCTGTCAAAGAAAGGAAGAAAGGGTAAAGAATTCGGGTGGTTCCGAACTCTGAATCTTGCGCAATAGAAAAATCCCATTGTCAAAGAAAGGGAACTTTTCGTGAGGATAGGGTTCAGCAGAGATCTTGTGAAGAAAGAGCAACAAGTTTTCCTAACCTATCATCCAAGAATTCGGCGAACTGGCGTCAAGAAAATACAACATCCTGTTGCTTTCATTCTACTTCTGTCAAATTTTATCCAAAAGGATCATTTTTGCCGTATAGTGCTTCATCTCCAATTGATTTTTATTTATTCAGAAACATTCTTATTCACTTACTCGAATGAATGGAATGGAGAGTGAGCATTTTCTGGTACGTCTTTCATTATTTTTAACCTTCTCGTTCACTGTCCTTCATTAAGAGTTGCATTGCAATCATCTTAACACGTTTATACAGTTGAGCTCACATCAGCATTTGTCGAGGTCAAATTATTATTCATTTAAGATAACCATTTCGTTGATCCACTTCAGTGTTTCATTACTTTTACCGCACGACTGCAGTGTCAAAGCCCCATTGAAACGTATTGCTAAATAATCAGTGGAAAAAAAAATTTTTTTTTTTCTTTAGCGTACAGACTCTGTTCCACCAGCTACCCCTACCCCGCCACCGCCTACAAACAACAATGATTCCAAAAAGATCAAGTTGACACAAAATCCGCCGTCAAAGGTTGTACATATAAGGAATATACCGGTAAGTAATGCTCACTCCGCTTACTACTACAACGATAAAAATTAAAAATACTACTTACCACTATTTTTTGATAACAGAGCGATGTGACCGAGACTGAAATTGTGCACTTGGGGATTCCCTTCGGGAGAGTGAACAATGTACTTGTTCTTAAAGGGAAGAACCAGGCATTTCTGGAAATGCACGACGAATCAGCGGCAGTAGCAATGGTCAGCTACTTCACAAACTGTGCTGCACAACTACGAGGAAGAAGTGTTTACGTTCAGTATTCAACACACACAGAGCTGAAGACAGATTCAAGCCATTCGAATGCAAATTCGGCAGCACAGGTAAACCTATTTTTAAGTATGAGTAGTTTTGGAGTATATAATTCTTGTCAAGATGTTTTTTCAGGCTGCATTGGCTGCGGCTCAAGCCCTGACAAATTCTTCACTTGTTGGACCAGGGGAAACGCAAGGGGGACCAAATACTGTTCTTCGGGTGATCGTGTAAATTTTTTTTATTTACTCTTAATAAAACTGTACGACTAATGGTTATTTAGTTGAGCTTGAGGCTATATAGCGTTAATCTGTTTTTTTTTTCATTTACAGTGACCAAATGATTTACCCAGTTACGCTCGACGTTCTATTTCAGATATTCTCCAGGGTTGGGAAAGTACTGAGAATTGTGACTTTTACGAAAGGTGGGCTTTTCCAAGCTCTTATCCAATATCCGGATGTCGTTATGGCTCAAGCAGCCAAACTTGTAAGCCAAAATTCTCTCGCCTTTATAATATATTTAACCTACTTCATATTTCTACATTTAGACTTTGGATAATCAGAATATTTACAATGGCTGCTGTACCCTTCGTATCGAATACAGTAAACTGCCATCTTTAAACGTCCGCTACAATAATGACAAATCACGTGATTACACAAATCCAACCTTACCAACTGGGGAATCGATCGAACCCTATATGCCCCTGCATGGCCTCAACAGCTTTCCCCTAGGGATTGGACTCAACACGGGATTTGGGATACCGGGTATTCAGGCAGCAGGATTCGGTGGAGGACATTTCTTCCAACCAACGCAATTGGGAGTGAACAGGGCTACGGGAGGCTCAGCCTATATTCCAGGCTCTGTTCTCTTGGTTTCAAATTTGAACGAGGAGGTACGCTTTTTCTCTCCGTGTGATTACAAATCTATAAGCTTTGCAGCGCGTTTTGGAAATCTTGTAAGATCAAAGTATTTTTTTTGCCTATATTTAGAGCAGTGATGCAAATAATATCAGTAGCTTAATTCAATTTCTAAATGTAATTTCCACTTTGCAGATCCTTAGTCTTTCAGTTTCTCTTGATCCTGAATCCTAATTTGGCTTCTGAAATTCTAAAATAGGAAGGGACCATAAGGATAACAGGATTTTAAATCAATTGTCTAATCATATTCAGATTATACAATAATATTGCACGCTGTCAGTTCTGATGTGATAAACCCGTCAATAGAAGAGAGAATTAATTATGTCATTGTCATTAATTTGCGGTAGATTTTGTTCATGAAATCGCATCTGCGTGAGCGCTGGTCCGCGCGTAAGCTCGTGGCTCTGCGTTCTTTATTCTCTTGTCACTATTTTTGTGTTTTGTTTTCTCTTCTGCAGTTAGTTTCACCTGATGGGCTCTTTACACTATTTGGTATGTTCTTGGTCTCTCTCTCTCTCTCTGCTTTGGTTTTTGTAATCTATAATCGTTATCGCTACTTTCTGTACACTTTCGATGTGTTTTCCAAAATTAAATGTCATTTAGTAGTGGCAAAAAATTTGGTCGACTCGGGGTTCGTTGACACTTGCAGGCAAAATCTGATAATAATGTAGCTCAAATATGAATCGAGAATTGGAGACATAATATACAGGTCGGACTTTCAAACTTCCCAAAAAGGAGGAGTCAATTTTTTCATTGACGAATCACAGACCGCAAATTTAAAAAAAAAGCCACCAAAGGCTACGAAGAATGAATAATGACTACTGTGAAAGTTTGAAAAGACCTTGATGAATTTTTTTTTAATATCCGTAAACTTAAATACTTGAGTTCAGATGTTGTCTGTAAGATCCGACTCCAGCACCGTCCAGAAAACGAGTAAAAACCTATTTCTCACTTTGCTAATACTTTTTAATTCTGTTTGTGAAGGTGTTTATGGTGATGTGACGCGTGTGAAAATATTGTTCAATAAAAAGGATTCTGCGCTTGTGCAAATGAAGGAACCGACACAAGCACAGATGGGTTAGTCAGTGGTTACACTACCAGCGAAAATAAGAAATTTGGAATTGAATATATTTTTTTCTGCGTAGCCATGTCATATTTGGATCGCCTACGATTGTTCTCTAAGCCTATTCGCGTTTCAATTTCCAAACATGGAGCAGTTCAAATGCCTAAGGAAGGACAACCTGATGCCGGATTGACAAAGGACTACACAAATTCCACACTTCATCGTTTTAAAAAACCGGACTCAAAGAATTATCAAAATATTTATCCACCAAGCGCTACTCTCCATTTGAGTAATATTCCAAGTTCCGTTGGGGATGAAGAAATCACAGACGCATTCAAGGAAAAGGGTTACGCAGTGAAAGCATTTAAATTTTTTCCGTGAGATTACATAATATTTCTTTTTAATTTTACGAACTATTAGAAACGAATTATTTTTTATTAAAAAAAATTTTTTTTTTTTTTTAACTTTAGGGCAAAGGACAGGAAAATGGCACTGTTACAACTTAACTCCGTGGAGGAAGCCGCTGAGGCACTCATCAAAATGCACAACCACCAATTGAGAGAAAATTCTCACCTTCGTGTCTCGTTTTCTAAATCAAATATTTGAAAAAAATTTTTTGACATTTTGAGTATTATGTGCCTGTAATGTATTGTGACTTCAATTTTTGAGCACTTCTGAAAAAAGTGTTTGTTTTTGTTTTATACACAATTTTTTGGTTACGTTTATTAAAACTTTTAAATTTAAATTTTTATTTCTACTGGGGTCATTGGACTCTTTGTACTTGAATTGACTGTACAACTAAAAATTCTCTATAATGACCACAAAATAATCATGCGCTTTCCATACATGAGTAAAAATTCAAAGAGGTGCGGTTGCGGATTCGGACATTTTTATTAATCCTAGAATAGTTTAAAATGACTAACTTATAAGTTTACATTACATTCTGGAACAAATTACTCGTATATAAACAGTATTAAATGGCATACCAAATGCTTTGATTACTATCACATTTTTTAATAGTTAGTAAATAAATCAAGAATTAGGATTGGTGAGCAGAGTTTCTTGACCAGTCTTATAAATGTTAGACCAAGTGCAAGTTAGTCTGCGCTTAAAAAAAATCTAAAAATTGAATTACAAAGAAATTAAACCAAATACACATAAAACCTTAGTACAAACTAATAAATCAAAAACAAGAAAGAAAAAAAGTAAGAATATTTTATCAAATATGGTAAAATACTTGGGTAAGAATTGAGTAATAGTTTAGCAAGAAGCTTTACAAATAAGAATCCTAATAATGGTAAGTAACGCACCACGAGTGGACAAACGATTCTTTTAACTTTGACAAAATAACGACACCGCCTTATCACAAATTGATTAATTCACAAGGATTCTTGATTCACTAACTCTCTACACAACGACTGTTCCTCTGTACGCGTAATAGTATTAATTAATAGTTCATTTATGCCACAAGCAATGGCTCATCATCTGAGAATCCACGAATCACTGGAGAATCCATCTCCTCTTCTGAAGTAATAAAAATTAGTAATCAATTGTGAGAATTGTTATTACATTTAACCAAAGTTGAATAACAATAGAATCAATTCTTACCCATTGACTGTTGGAAGATCGCGGCACCAGAACTCGAGCTATAGTGTGAACTAGCAAAATTGAGAAAAGACACCTGCAACCTCCGATGACGTACAATGAAGACCCCAAGAGCGGCGAGGAGCAGTACAATCACAACAATGACTGTGACAACGATACCCAGCGCGTTGCCTGTATTCATTGAAATTTGACTTTCTGAGTGTCCTACGAATTATAACGACAGAATTAATGTTAATAATATTAATTTTCATTTTACTCTATCTTTTAAATGAGCTTACCCAAATACTGGAGTGGAATATGTTCAGAGAGTCTTGACTCTAATCCTTCATGATTTTTTAGACTCACTGCGACAAAATATATGTGCTCATCAACAAGATCATCAAACTTCAGATTATTATCTGTAGTAGGATAGGATCTTGCTTTTCTGAAGGATTCATCTTCTGATAACCACACGATATACGTGATTCTAATCAAACGAGACATCTCATGTCTTAACAAAATCTTTACCAATTTTCATAAAAAACAAGCACTTACTCATTGTTCTTGACAACTGAATGAGGCAGTTCAGGAGGTTCCCAAAATATAGTTGGAATGTCACACACAGAGCATTGGTGGAGCATTTTTGGAGGAGGAATAGGAAGACCTTCGAACGTAGCTGGTAAAGATGGTCTTGCACCAGTCACATTCGTCATAACTGTTACTCTAAATGACAACATGTACTTTTGGTAAGAGATTTTCATTCATAATCTCAACTCTTTCATCATAAAACAAGACAATAGCCTAAAATTACATAATATCACTCACTCGTATTTACCACCATAAGGAACTTTGATTGAATGTTTGGCTTTAGGACTGGTTGAAAAGGCAATATCATTCGGACCAAACGTATAGTTCAAATTGATTTCTCGAATCTTTACCTAAAATGGTTGACAAGAAAAAATTAAATTAGAAATGGTCAGATTTTGAACTGTGTAAGTTGGAATTTCTACTAATGGTAACTGAATATCTTGCATTATCGATTTTTTTTACAATGAACACAGTAATTTAATCGATATGTTCATCACAAGAGTGAGCCAATCTACTCTGTCATGATATCCAAAATCCCTCGTATTTTAGTTAGCTAAATTATTATTATTCCTAACAGAACAAACTTAGAACTCATAACCTTACGTTATATCCAATTGGATTCTCCAAGATGGGGCACGGCGAATCCCATGTGAGTACAATAGAATTATCAGGGCTTCCTTCAATCTTCAGATTCTTTGGAGGTGCTTTCTCATCCATACCAGTGACAATAGATTTTTCTGCAGACATTGGGCCAAACCCATCATTTGGACCCACTAACCCCACATCAACTATGTAGCTTTCACATGCTTCCAAATCCTTCAAAATTGCATACGATTCTTTGGTTTTTATATGTATTCCTGCGAAACAAAAAAGGAAATTTTAACGTTGTTATTGATGCTAATGATTATTCTGTGTATCATACTGTTGTTGGCTATATCTCGCACAGATTTTCCATAAAATACTACGTAAGTCCAAATCTTTGATCGATCATCCATGACAGGCGACCAGTTCGCTGTGACCACGTTTTGCTTCGCGATAGATAATTTGAGTCCTTGGATCTTTGGCCAAGGTTTTCCTATTTATTATTCATACAAAGGATGAAATATCCAGTCAATATCGTTTTTTGCGATATCTTAATCCATACCTTTTGTAGAAAAATAACCCCTGTAAACAGCTCCATACACGCCTTCGTGAATTGGTACAATTCTGAACCGAAATTTCGTACCCGGTGGAAGGTTCTCGACTACACAAAACAAATGTTAACTTTTGGTTAAAATTAACCAGATGAGAAATACTTACTAGTAATGCTGGGAGTCTTAGTGGTCAGTTTATCAGGAAATTGGTAGGAACCGGCCAGGTTCTCATAGGTTATTTCATATTCACTAACCGGCCTTTCGTTCGAACTCCATTGTAGTACAACTGACGACTCTGTCACGGCTATCACAAAAATACAGGTTTGTTTTTAATCGGACAAGCTTTGCAAAAAGATTATTATTAGCACATTACTTCCAATTGTCGAGCTGACTACTTTACCCACGTCTTCATGGAAGATGTAACTAACTGGCTTGGATGAGTTTGTTGAGCCGAATCCATTCCTTGCCGCAACCTTTGCAAAGATGTTATAAATTCAATCTATTACTCTCACATTTCTCCTGTCAAATTGTTGTTAGTCGAATATTATCAAATTTTACTCTTATACCCAGAAAGTGTAATTCGTCCCTGGAGTGAAGTCAGGATTTGATTGTGTGTTAGTTATGCACAATTTCTCTGACAGTGATACCACAGCTACCGGTGGAATTGGAGGAGTGAAGAATACAGAATATTCAGTGATTTGTCCATTGGGATAGTGCGGTTTGTTCCATGTTACACACAAGTTGTAGACATCAGGCTGGGTGACGGAGACATTGTATGGTACACTTGATGCTGTAAAAGCAAACCCGAATCAAATGTAACGTAGTTTACTTGAACTTTACATTCAAACAGGATAGACATGAACTTACGTCCTTGTAGGCTGAGAAAATGCTCATAGACCGCAGGAGGATAAATTGTTCCATTCTTCCGAACGTAAACAGTTACTGAATAGTTGGTGTAGGATTTGAGTTTACGAGCTTCAGTCTCAGATCCGATTTCATACTTTCTCTCCTTCGTCCATTTTGTTGAATTTTGACATAATTGTGCCGAAACTTCACAATAAGAAGGCAAGAATTCCAGCGGACCATTCAAACCAGCGGGTACCCACCATTCCATAAATGCTGTTTCTCTTGAGACATCGTCATATTGCTCAACCGAAACCCCAGCAACCTGAGAAATCAAACGTATTTAAAGTTGACATTTTCACACAGAGGTTACCTAAACGCTGCAGTAGTAATTAGTTACCTGGTAGACTGTTTTGTGATTTCGGCACACATCTACACGTTCGTCTGAACTATCCATGCAATTTGCCTGTAGAACAAGATATAAATATATAAATCTAGGTACTTTAATAGTTTAGCACTTTTATTTACCTCTTGATTACAAAGTTGATATAATGGTCGACAGTCTCCGTCATCGCACTTGAATTGACCAGGATTACAGGTTTCGTCAATAGTCGCTGTAAGAAATGCATCAATAAATTATAATATTTCATTCAATTTTCTGCTTTATTTCTCTTACTGCTGTTCGCAAATTCCGCATCAAATCCATTGGGACAGTCAATCACGCCATCGCGAAGTTTCTCTAGCCGAATGCTGTAACAACCAAATCTGCTTAATCACGACTTTCATGCATATTTGAAAATGATTTTTTACCAAATTGAAGAAAGACCACACTTGATAAATCCTTTGGGACAACCTCTTTCAATTACAGAGTCACAATTAGCTGGTTCATCACTTTTGTCTTGACAGTCAGGAAAATTATCGCAATATTTGGACAAAAAAATACACTCGCCTAGAAACGACAATTTGATGTGTTTAATAGTGCTGGGATTAAGAAATGAGTCAAACAATGAATACTTAAAAAATAAATTGACTAACCAGAATTGCATTGAAAATGATTATCCAAACAGACTTTGAATGATGGACGTAATGTTACAGTTGTTGGAGGCGTAGGCTCATCTTCTACACAAATAAAACAAAACAAAAAATCGATGATAAATAAAAATTACATTACATATAATGTTAGCTTGATTTTGATGATTACCTTGGTCCAACTCGTCATCGCCCAAAGGACAATCTTCTACTCCATCCTAAGTGGGTATAAATATGATTTCTCAATACCTCGCTCAATGTAAGTGTTATCTATACGTATGACTTACATTGACCCAAAAGACAGGTATGCAAACTGGTTCGCTACCAGAACACTGGAACATTTGATCCATTTCAGAGCAATTAAACATATTATCCGGAAGCTTCGGCGGAGTTAGCCCTCCAGTACTTGTGCAATTGAATTCATCCGTATGGTCTCCACAATCCACCTTAAAAAAAATAAAAAAAAATTCACGCTCCAAAATTCTCATGTAAATCAAGATTGTTGTACTTACATCGCCATCACAAACCCAGGACCTATAAATTTGATAAAACCAATTAGGGTCGTCGATTTAAATAGAATTTAAAAAAAATCATCAACTTACTTCATTATACACTCTCCACTCTTGGTGCAACGAAATTTATAACTTGGACATGGATTTCCAGTGCAATTGCGTTCATCCGACGAATCCAAGCAATCTGCATCGCCATCACACACCCAAGCACTTGTAAAAAATAATCAGAAACGTTTAACACTTGCTATCAAAAAATTGTATGACATAGTTGAGAATAGTTTACCTAGAAATACATCTTTTGTTCGAACATTGGAACTCATTCAGTGCACAGGAAGATGGAACAGGAATGGAAATTGTACAGTTACGTTCATCAGATCCATCTTCGCAATCGTCTTGCCCATCACAAACCCATGTTTTAAGAATGCATCGCTGCAGAAACAAAATGTTATCAAACATGAGGCTTGTGATTTAAATTTTTTAGCATGATCGTTGAAAATAAGTAACATACCTTGTTACTGCATTGAAAGTGATCCATTGAGTTACATGTATTTCCGTAAGCTAATAAACATGCAAAAGTTATATATACTAACAGTCTCACGTATATATTGCTAACAAGTAAAGCTTACGACAATCAGCTTCATCTGAGGCATCACTCTCGCAATCCACCTGGCAAATGATAAAATCCAGTTTTGAAAATTCTAATAATTCTAAATATAGTCACGAATACTTACGTCTAAATCACAGCGCCAGGAACCTGGAATGCATTTTTTATCTGTGATGCACTGAAATTGGTTTTCAGGACACTTGTTTTCGACATCGCAATTATCCTCATCACTGGTATCTCCAGGTCCACAATCCGGTTGACCTGAACATAGAATTAAGTCAGTATAGAAAATATTACTCTAAACCATTCTTATGAACTGAAACGAACCGTCACATCTCCATCTTGGCAAAATACAAAATCCAGACTTGCACTTGAATGTGGTTTTATCATTACAGTTAGATTCTATGGTTAAATAATAATAATAATGTAGTACAATCTATGGGTAAATTTTGTAACTATATTTTGAAACGATAAGACTAGAAACAACAGAATTGAATATAAAATTAGCTTTAGCATAAACATACCACAGATTCCATTCATCTCTGGCTTCCCGTCCGGACAGAGACATTGGCCTTTGGAATAAGCCAAGCCATTCGGACATGCACAAGTAGTTGTATTGTTAGGCCCAGCCAAGCATAAATACCTACAAGAATTCGATTCAGAACATTTGTTTGACCCGCTCTGTGAATGAGCGCCGTAAACCTAAAATTGAATAACAGTCTCAATTGATACAACATTAATTTGAATTAAATAATTTTGTTAAAAATGAATAGTTTACCTTTAAGTCCATAAGACGTGAGAGGTTCTCCTGAATGGTGATAATTCCTAGTTGAGCATTTGTAATATCAGTCCTTGTTGTGTAAATAGATCGAGTAGTCCAATCATCCCAGTACACAAAATTTTTGTACACTCCAACAGCAAACGGATGTGAGATTCTTCGCTAAAGAAATATATTGTACAATTTCAAATAAACATAAATGTATGGTCTAGTTTTTGTCGTATTACGTCGTCAGCTAAGAAGACCTTCAAATTCTTTCCATCCAAATCAGCACTAAACATTTTGTCATTGAAGGCATCAACCTAAATTTTGTATTAAATTTGAATCACTACAAGCATTTAAGTGTCAATCTGTTGTTTCATACTTACCCAATATATTAAGTCTTTGTAGAGATCTATTGTAATTCCATTGGGCCATTTTATAATTTTGGTTAGGCTGGATTCATCAGTATTTGTTATAATTTTCAGAGAATTGTTTCCATCCAACGACGACCGCCCAATACAAGGATGATCGACTGACCAATCAGTCCAAAATAGGTAACTGAAATTACAAGGTTAGTTGAATATTTGTTGCTACTAGTAGAAAGGACCATTTCCGTCAGGAACAACTACTCACCCCTTAGCTGGATGAACAGCAATACCACGTGGCTTTCCAAGAATTTCCGGACCCAGAATCAGTTTTCTCATTCTTTCAGGTATAGACGCATCAGTTCGGAAGACTTCAATTTTCTTAGTCATACCATCAGCAAAGTATAGATTACGAGCCAACCAATCAAATGCCAAACCTTCTACGGATTGCAAATCTTGAGACACTAGAACTTCAGGTTCACTTTTCCCATCAAGATGAAGCCTCTAATAATTATGACAAGTCAAACATTAGTTTGTAACTTTGCTGCCGTCAATTTCTTAATGTATAGCAAAGCTCACCATGATGCGATCCTTGTTCACATCTGACCAGAAAATACAATTACGCTTCAAATCAAAGTCAATGGCAACAGTTGCTCGGAGATTTCCTAACGGTAGAACTTCAATATGTGCGAACTCGTTCAAATCAATTCGAAGAACAGAATCTCTCTTAGCCACAAGCATAAATTCGGACTCATTTCTAATGAATTGTGAAGTGAGATTGTGAATAACTCAACTTACTAAAATTAAATTAAATTCTTACCGAACTGCACATGGGAGAATTTGTGGCAAGTACAATTCTGAATCTCCGCCTTCGCATGTATCTCCAGGAATTTTTCTATAACCCTTGGTTCGAGTGTAGTACATATCTCCAGGCTTACACCATTCTGCCTTCACTCCTGGATTGTTTTCCGAGACATCTCTCGCACATCGGAACTTTACGTCACCCAATACTTCCGCATAGCCAAAATCACTAGACAAAGCAACATGACTTATTATTCACATCATTGTTGTGAGTTAAAAACTATACACAAATTCAATTTAACGAAATGAATTACATAGAACCTACCATTCGAAATCTATACGCTTGCACAAACATGGTTTGGTTCGAATAATTCGCTCATAACCGACTCCATTGAAACAACTAACATTTGGTCTTCGACGTTCATATTGGTCCGTCCGACCCATCAGGCAGTGTCGACCTGGTTTCGCGTCCCAAGGAGACCAGACCTTATAATCTTCAGTCACACATTGACGTTCTAAATTTTGACAATTTGATTTGTTCAAGAGTCAATTTTCAGTTTTCAACCTATTCGACTTACCAAAGGCATTCCTCAAATCCACTTTTATCATGACCCATGAATGTTTCGATACAGAACTGTCTGAACCGAAAATGAAGAAAACGGTCGTATTTTCACCAGGTTCAGTCATAAGACCAAGAACACGGATTTCAGTATCATAGAATTTATAGTTTGTCCACGTAGCCCCTTCGTCAGTCGAGTATATAAGAGAATTCGTCAGTTCACCCTTTTTGTAGTACTTTACTGCAACGATGATACCACCATGATCTCCGAAATTGTAAAGATAGTTTCCTTGTAATATCTAAAAAATATCAAATTCATCAGAATTCCTGATTCACAAGGTTCAAGGAAATTTATAATTTACTTGTTTCCAATGAGCAGCTCCGTCTGACGATAGAAATACACCCAAGTGACCCTTGAGTGAGTTATCCACAGTACCAGTCGTTATTACCATGCCTATAGCAGATTTTTGTGACAGGATTGGCACAGTTCTCGTTAGTGGATAAAGCTCGTTCAGTCGCTGACTTATATGGAGAGAACAATTAGTTCCTGTGTAGTTTTGTGCCTAGGTTATACAACGGAAAAAAATTAATGCACAAAAAAAAACTTTAAATTTAAATACGAAAAACTAGAACACTGAGTCAGTTTGTTTTCGTTTCAATAATGTTTATAAGAGAAACCTAAATCCAGTCTCAATGTAGTCTGAATTGTGTTATGAAACAAATGTTTCACCCTACAAATTTGACTAAAATTGCTGGCCATGGAGATTTCCCAAACCTAGTTCCATCTATCGCCATCAACTCACGGATTTAGATAATCCGCTCGTATCCCAGGCATGAGAATGGAAAAGGCAGCTGACACACGGTCATTTTCTCTTTCTCCACTCTCTGATTACAGAGATGTCCTGCTAGAACATTGATTGGCCCTTGTCTCAGACCTTCCCGAGAGTAATAAAGTAACCCCCTTGTTGTAGGCATGAAACTGGCGACATAGATTTCTCTCAAAATCATGAATTATGCGAAATGTCATCATTTCCTTCTAAGGGTTCAGTTTCTCTAGTTACCACTTACCAGTTTACAATAAATTGGTTCTCCATCATTATCTACAGTAGGCGTATTGAGAAGATCCCATTCACCACCTTGATCAAATGTGATCAAGGATTGAATATGTTCCAAACCAAACTTCTTGCTTGAAAGAACCGCTGTTTTGAATTGACTAGCGATATAGACTCCTCTTAGGCCTTCCACATGATGCAGTTCAACAAATGGTTCGTCAGTTACATCTCTGAAAAACAAAATTCTGTAAATAAATAACCAACAGAATTATTGACTTAAATGATACTCACTTGAGCCAAGAACTCGACCACGTGAGGTTTGGTTTGAAGAAAACAATACGTTCCAAGGATAAGGAAAATTTCGGAGGTTCTTTGATATCAGCTGGCTCATTCCCAATATAGAGATTCGTAGAGGTTTCATTATGTACCACGCAAACAAACATCTAAAAGATAATAGAATGAAAATCAAACATTCCTTCTCATCTACAGAAATAAACTCTGAAGCAATTTAGACAACATTTAATTACCTGTCCACCAGCGACATCAGCAATGTGAAAATGCTGAGAAGGATACTTGCTTGGGAACAAGGCTTGAAGAAATTCTCCACGTTTGTAAGAAACCCAAAGCTCCATAGACGCGTCGCTCTAAAAATAAGTTGTTTCCACTTTGTTAGCACTTACCAACGCCAGATTAACTAATGCTGGGCAGCATCAACTCTACTTAAGTTGTTACTAATTAAGTTCATCATCTTGACTCACCTCGACTCGTCTAGTAGCGAAAATGTACTCATCCTTGACTTCAAACTCTTCAATACCAGTAAGAATGACAACAGTATCATTTGGATTCAAAAACAATGACGTGGAGGACAAAAGAGTGACAAGATTCGAAGGTTCTTTTCTGCCTAGATACAATGTTGTTGGAACAACTGACTCATCCCATGCCACAGACTTCACTGAATTTTGAACCAAGCTCCAGGTTCCTCCAAAGTCCGTAGATACCCAGAGCTGAGGCAAAAAAAAAATTTTTTTTTTGTTTCAACAAATCTATATGCTAAACCTATCTAGCCAAGTCTAATCGAAATCAATGCTAGTAATCAACAAACCTGACGCTCTTTTGTAGAGGTTTCATAAGCAACGAGAGTACGATCCGCATTGGGATCAAATGAAACTTCATCAGGAACAAACTCAAGTATCACTTGGTTGAAAGTCGTTCCGTAATCAGTAGTTGTGAACATGAATTTGTTCTGGACATCAGTAAACAGGAACTAATGATCAATTAAAAAGAGTACATTTAGTACTGAAAATCAACTAAATTCAATGAATTATTAACTATAGGAGACACTTACATGTCCATTGCTTTTTGGATGATTATAGAATTGTTGCAATATGGGTAGGATTTTTGAACCACTGTCCGCTTCCACAATAAGTTGATTTGAAACATCAACAAAGCTGGACCCATAGTTGGTTGAAATGTAAAGCTTCGACGGTGACTTAGGTTCAGTGTCTTTTGCCAGGCAAACAATCACATCCTTCCCAGCCCAATAGACCACAAGTTGATTGTGAGAATCTTCAAGATTTGTCTAAATAAAAAAAAAAGGCAGAATATAACAATCTGCTTTGGTTGAACACATGAATTAACTTAATTTTTCTCTAGATGCTGTTAATTAATGAAATGAAAATCTTAATCAATTCAGTATGCATGCAGCATGCAATGGATGATTCGGTGGTGGTGGTGGTGGTGTAATAATGCATGATCTCCACAAACTTATTACACAAAATTTTGAAAAATTCGACCGCCTTTCAAATTTCTTCATACTCCCCGACAACTTTTAGTTTTCCCCGCTAAGATAGAGGTTTGAAAACGAGCTTTTAGTGATCAAAAAAAAAATAATTAAAATTGTGCAATATGCGATCGAAAATTGCACGAGTCACGTAATTCGGAGATAGTGGTTTGGTTGTTATTAATGGAGATTGTGAACTCTTGGAAAATTCATATGATGTTATTTCAATATCCATTCTGAAATTTTAGACCTTGGTGTGATAAAAAATCCAGTCAAACCTAAACCTCACAACAGCGCTTCCTCTCTGAATAGTTCTAGCTGCAGAATAACGACTGTTTCTTTGCGTGTTTAGCTATTGTAACAATTAACCTCATATGCAATATGCAAATTATATAACCCAATTAGTTCCGAGTTATGCCTGATCCAAACTTGCCTTTCTCCTATTGTGCTCTTAGGGAAAATACGGTGCGATTAGAAACTTTGAACAATACAATCACTTTTTGCCATAACAACTCTATTCACAATTTACTGAATATTTAGAATAATACTGCATTTTCCCTAGAGCACGATGAGAGAAAGGCAAGTTTGGATCAGGCATTAGACTCAAAAGGATACTTTAGAGAAATTGTTTGAAGTTTAATAATCTGGTGCATTCATAAAAAAAAGNAGGCATTAGACTCAAAAGGATACTTTAGAGAAATTGTTTGAAGTTTAATAATCTGGTGCATTCATAAAAAAAAAAGCTGCAAAATGGCCTAAGCTTCAAAACTTACAATGTTTGGTTTGCCAATATGGCTTTCTGATGATANAAAAAAAAGCTGCAAAATGGCCTAAGCTTCAAAACTTACAATGTTTGGTTTGCCAATATGGCTTTCTGATGATAATGGTGACGACGTAGTAGTGTCACTGCTGACGTCTCGCTTGAATCTGAGATGAGGTATTTGACTCTGAGACTCATCTAATATATTTTCATGTGGGTCTTCTTGACTTTGACTAATGGTCAAGATTTCAAGAGATCGTTTGGATTGTTGACGAGGTTGAAGAGTTAGAGTTTTCCCATCATTTAGTGGGATAGAAATCACACACAAGAAGATAATTATGTACTTTATGGTCGTCATAATTGACAATGACCCGATGAAACAGTAAGGATAAGTTAGACTGAATGAGTACACTGGTTGTAGAAACTTCCCGGAAACCTTTATCTGCTCCACGTACTGATTGGTAAAAAGTCAGTTCCACTCCACCAGCCTGAGTGACGATTCACATTACTGCTTTGGTCCTGGAATGAATTAAATGGATTGGTTATAAGAAAGTGAATCGAGAATTTTCTTTGAAATTGAGAAAGTAAAGCTTTCCTTTGTACCGTCACTTCTGAAATCAGACCAAGTAGTGAGGAGATTTGAAATAGAATGTTCTGAGGTATACACTTATAACAAACACGATGACCTTTCACTGATTACGAGTATAAAGATAGGGAGGCGTTCGTTGATAAACTATTCCCAAGCGTGATAAACATATTTTTACTTTTTAGTAACAAAGAAATTTGTAATGTAATGAAATGACTCGCACTGCGACAAGTGACACTGGTAAATTGGTAATGTAAAAGTTATTTAGACTATAAAATGCTTTTTATTAGGAACTGGTTAGTAGGGATCCCTCCCGCTTATTTCCCCTTTCAACCCTTTCAGTATTTCCTGGGATCCCATTACAATCATTATTTAATCATACATCAACATTAACTTCTCGGTTTACTTCTTTGTACTTTTAATCAACCCTTCTCCTGCTGTGATGTTATAAGTCANTTTATTAGGAACTGGTTAGTAGGGATCCCTCCCGCTTATTTCCCCTTTCAACCCTTTCAGTATTTCCTGGGATTCCATTACAATCATTCATCAACATTAACTTCTCGGTTTACTTCTTTGTACTTTTAATCAACCCTTCTCCTGCTGTGATGTTATAAGTCANCATCAACATTAACTTCTCGGTTTACTTCTTTGTACTTTTAATCAACCCTTCTCCTGCTGTGATGTTATAAGTCAGCTTAGCTGAATTGGTTAGTTTCAAAACAAAATCGATATAAAAGCCAATTGTAATTGTCAACGTCAACTCATATGTATGCTTGAACAAACATAACTACCAAATTCCCACACTGTTGACTCAAAATATGAATCACCCATGAACCTTTAATAATCGCATTTATTATTAATAAGTTAAAAAAGCCATAATAGATAATTTTGTTCCCTATCCTAAAGCCTATACTGTGGTTTTGGTTCTAAGAAAGATTGACTTTACAAATCGACTTATCTTTCATTAGTTGCCATCCTTTCCTACTCATTATTCATTCTCGTTATAAACATTTATCTCATAACTTAAAGAATTCCTTCGAAATAAAATATTTTAATCTCTGATTTTAAGAAGACAATTTGAAATGGAACCAAAAATGATGACGCACTTTGTAAAAGTCTAAGATGTGTTCCATTTCATTGTAANAAGACAATTTGAAATGGAACCAAAAATGATGACGCACTTTGTAAAAGTCTAAGATGTGTTCCATTTCATTGTAATTGTCTCATAAAATGACAAATTGAAGCAACAACAAACAATAATCTCATCTCCTTGAAAAGGAAGAACACAGACAGAGTGAACCAGTCATCTTACACCAACAAGGAATATAACTTACCAAAAGTAACTCTAGAGCGCTTGTTGAACCGAAGTATGAACTTGGATTACTGGAAATCCGAGGTACCGTAACAATCCGTTCGNAACCGAAGTATGAACTTGGATTACTGGAAATCCGAGGTACCGTAACAATCCGTTCGAAATAAGTTAAGCTTTCTGAATTCTCACTCGACTGACTAATCTTAATCTCCCAGAAGTAAATTATTGAGGTTCATTTTTGAATTTACTAATAAAATAATTCACTGGCTTTATAAGAATTACACTACAAGCAAAATTCCACAGTATACTTAGAAATTTAATGAAAGAGCATAATATTTGAAATCCACCAAAATCTTAAAATATTGAAATTTTGCCTTTTGCAGACTTTTGAATGATCATTCAAAAGTCAACACATTTCTGTGGAAATGTAAAATTTAAAATTTAACGTGTCCTTGACCTCAGCAGCCCAGTCAGTGTCGTTCCTTTGAATTATGAATAACGAACCAACAGATTAATTGAGAAAAGCCTCGTGCTCCTGTGTCCTGTGGTTTATTTAATTGAAATGACGCAATAACATTGACTATTGACTTACACTTGAGATAATGGCTTTTGTGAAACGTAAAACGTGACNATTGAAATGACGCAATAACATTGACTATTGACTTACACTTGAGATAATGGCTTTTGTGAAACGTAAAACGTGAACCAAAAAGATTGAACATTTGAGAAAAAAATTATACGGAATCAATAGAATTAAGTCACTTACTTTTAGTTTTCAGCTGCGCTTCAAGTAAAGTTGTCCAATCCTCTCNATTGAAATGACGCAATAACATTGACTATTGACTTACACTTGAGATAATGGCTTTTGTGAAACGTAAAACGTGACCCAAAAAGATTGAACATTTGAGAAAAAAATTGTACGGAATCAATAGAATTAAGTCACTTACTTTTAGTTTTCAGCTGCGCTTCAAGTAAAGTTGTCCAATCCTCTCACTGGTCGCTGCAGCGTATAATTCCAATGGTTACTTGTGTGTGAGTGCGAGTGTGAATGTGATTGGACGAAATTGATTGATTGAAGAGAAGACTGATGAGTCAGCCTCAGCAAGTCATCATCACGTCAGTCAGAGGAGATTTGTTTCTTCGGTCCGTGTCCGTAGTCCGTCCTTGTAACTTTCTGCGTTCTCTCACGTACACTGTATTTCCTTCACCTTCACGTGACTCCTTACTCATCCTAGGGTATCTCCACAAATGAGCTCAATATTTTGATGGGTGTTCGACTAACAAACAAATTACAGAAATTCCTAAATTCTGATTGGAGTGAGACGGTGTCAGTATTCAGTAACACCAAATGGCTAAAATAAGGCACCGGTTGCTAACACTGCATTGTTTGCAATTACAACCCAACCCAAAATCTGGTAGCATGGTTGTCTAATTTAGAACCTAAAAGAATATTCTAACCAAGGTTACTATGAGGAATTAATCTAAATTGGCTATGATATTGAGTTTAGATTAATTCCTCAGCAACATTGATTTTAACCTAGCCTAGGTTAAAATATAATAATATATACAATATTATTAATAAAAAATTAGGTTACATAGGTTTCATAGGTAACCTAATTTTTTATTAATAATATTGGATATTAGAAATAACAATGTGAGCATTGGTACAAGCTACTTTAATCCCACCACCGCAGCAACTCATGTTATTACTTTAGCTTATCTACCTTATAATAANGCAACATTGATTTTAACCTAGCCTAGGTTAAAATATAATAATATATACAATATTATTAATAAAAAATTAGGTTACGTAGGTTTCATAGGTAACCTAATTTTTTATTAATAATATTGGATATTAGAAATAACAATGTGAGCATTGGTACAAGCTGCTTTAATCCCACCACCGCAGCAACTCATGTTATTACTTTAGCTTATCTACCTTATAATAATTATTTGTTATTATTAAACTTTTGCTCGCTACTTGTATTTAAAATTTTTTTAATTATCTGAACTAAGTCTACTCTCAAAAACCAAAAATTGCAGAATGATTCGGTATTTTATTTATTTTTTTTTAAACACAAAATCTCATAGTGCTAATGAAGCTTATGAAAGTATTTTTTGAGTGCTGCACTCTTCAGTTCGAAACAAATTGACAAGGTGAAGAAATAATAATCATATTGAGCAGAAAATTTTTCAATTTTATACTCTAATCTTGCAAAGATGAAAATATACTTATTTAAATTTTGAACAAACAATTACCCTGTTTGAACTTGGCTTCAAGTCTTCTGAAAAATTTTTCGGATTAAAATTACTTGATCATAGTACTTTACTCAATTGCATGGAACTAAGCTGTATGGGCTCAAGTCAATAAAGGATTTCAAGAATTCAAAGGATGCATCAAGATTCAAAGTTGAAAATCAAAGTTTCAAATTCAATTGACTTCTTGCTTGAATGGTATGACAATTATTGTGTAGCAAAAATTTAATTACAAATAAACTGCAACTCCTATTTTAAAATTGGTTAAATTGCTTTTGAACTTAATATTAATGAACAATGATATAAAATGAGTTTATGACGGGTTGAGAAAGTTTTTGAAGTTTTAAAAAATGACAATTTTCAGTTGACCTCACGTGTGGATGAGCCTTTGTGAGTTTATTTTCTCTTTTCGTATTTATTTTTCATTTTCTGGCTCCTGATGCCTGACTGTATATTCCTGTCCAATATTATTATCTCCATAACAACGACAACTACTGACTACGCGAATTTTAACAGGCTCACGTGCAACCTTACGACATCCAGGTGCGGGAAATTGACAGACTAATTTAAATATTTGCCGCTGTTTCTTCGTATGTCTCTCTGTCTGTTTCATAGTCTCACTATGTATTTCCTACAGATGGACAAAATATTTTATAAATAATAACTTATGAGTATGAGTAAAAAACGTACTTACTACGTAGGGTTACGAATGACTCTGACTCAGTAACTCTGAGTCATGACTCTGAGCCACTGACTCTGACTCATCGATTTCTCGGAGTCACTGGTTTTGGGTGACTCTGACTCAATAGAGAAATGGGAGTCACTGAGTCATGACTCTGAGTCACCTGACTCGTGACTATGTGCCTTTCCAAAGTGACTCTGAATTGTGACTCACTAGGAAGAGTCATGACTCCCAAGCAACAAAGCGTTACTGCTTAAATCTTGCTTTTTTTGTACTACTAAATACTTTTCAACTCCCGCAACACAACAAATCTGAGAGTGGAAGTTTACTGCTGCGTGGCTTGGGTTTAGGTTGAAGCACACTTGTAACTTACACTACTACACATCGAAATTGAACTCCAGATTTTAATAAAAATCTAAATTCAACGCTTCTAAAAATTCCAACTCACAATCCGAATCGAAGTAGACAATAGCCATTTGAAACAGAAAGGTAAGTCGAAATCGATGATATTAAAGAACCACGAAATCTAAACCATAATTTATATTTTTAAATAGTTTNAGAAAGGTAAGTCGAAATCGATGATATTAAAGAACCACGAAATCTAAACCATAATTTATATTTTTAAATAGTTTAGATCTAAATCCATGATTTTAAGTTTCTCAAAATTGAAATCTATAACATTTCAGGCCATCGAAATTGAAATATACAGAGATCTGGAGATAAGTTTCAAGCATGCATAATAAAATGGAGTTTTCTTAAGATAGACAAAGTTTCATACTTAAATAAAAATAAAATNAAGTTTCAAGCATGCATAATAAAATGGAGTTTTCTTAAGATAGACAAAGTTTCATACTTAAATAAAAATAAAATTTATAATTTTAAGGTGCTCGAATTCGAAATCCGTATTCAAAGAAAAATATAAAATTTCTGTGAATCTGAGTCACTGAGTCATGACTCTGAGTCACCTATCTGACTCAAGCTTCAGGAGTGATTTTATAAGAGTCACTGAGTCAGGTTCACTGAGTCATTAAAATTCATGACTCTGATTTAGTGTAAAAATGGAAATCAGTGAGTCATGACTGAGTCACCTGACTCTGACTCTGAAGAAAATGGGAGTCATTCGGACTAGGCGTAAATTCTTAAGCTTTTAAGACTTACTTACAACCAAACTTTCTTATTCGATACTCAAGATAGCACAATGGTGTGAAGACAACAAACTTCAAACCAACGTAGCAAAGACAGCAGTTGTATTGTTTCATAAGAAAGGAGATCGACTCAACAACTCAATTTTAGAAATCTCGTTTGGAAATTCTTAAATAAAAAGAGTGACCAAGTTTAAATATCTAGGAATCATATTAGATGAAAATCTCTCATTCACGTCTCATCTAAATCATGTTGAAAACAAAACTAAGCTCAGCTATTAGAACAAATGGAATTTCCTCAATACGAAGATTTTTTAAGATTTTAATATGAATTTTGCCCCAACCCTGCCATTATCTGTCATATAAAAGCCTATGTTCTCTCAGCTTACGATTACTGTATTGACATCTGGGCCATACAGTCAAAATTAGAATTAGATGTTATGCAAAACAAAATCAACAGACTTCTGTACACTTGTTTGTACCCGCTCCTTTTCAAAAAAGTGAAAAGACTCTGCAAAAATTCCAGCAGAACTAAACGTAAAGTTCTCTACAAAGCTAAAGATTTCATTATTAATTCTATACTTCAGAACTGGGGACTTCTAACCATCAAAAAAAGAGCCGATTAAAGATTAAAAACGTACTTTCATTTCTGGACAACCCTATTCCTGAAATTAGAAGTTTTTATAAATTGTCAAAAAACACAAGAACTTCCAGAACCCTTCCATTAATGGAGATTGATTCTTATCACTCAGAAACATTTCGAAGATCTATCAAATTTAAAACTTGTAAACTTTGGAATTCACTTCCAAAAGACTGGACACTGAATACGGACGAACAAACTAAATTTAAAGAGAAAGTCTACGAATTACTTGTGAAAAATCGATCTTCAATATGGCTAAAATTTTGAAAATTTTAAATTTTAGGAACTGAATTTGGNAGAAAGTCTACGAATTACTTGTGAAAAATCGATCTTCAATATGGCTAAAATTTTGAAAATTTTAAATTTTAGGAACTGAATTTGGAATTTGAGATTCTATTTTAAATTTTGGATTTAGTTTTTGGATTTGGAATTTCAGCATTTGAGTAATGATCTATTATAATTCGTGCATGTTACAAAATTACAAAAATTTTACAGATTTACAAAACTTTACAAACTTTCAAATTTTCAAAATAAATATACCATCCTATTCAATTCTTTCTAATTTAATTTTTACATAGAATAGCACAGTCTCACTTCGGGAAGAACAGCTTAAGTAATAGTTGACGGAGAAAAGACTATAAACTCCTTTCAAATTTAAATTCAAAATACTTATCTAATAAGTTATAAAATTGGATGTCCATCCCTAATGCGGCGGATAGTGAAAGGTATTTTTGTTTTGTTTTTTTTTTATTAACGACCGGGTAATGAACGCAAACAAAATAGAGAGAGAGAGCAATAATTTAATTTAATCAATTGTTTGGGTTAACTCATCTCTTCAACTGCCAATTTGGACTTTTTATTTCATCCAGTATTCGATTTATTATTTGTACCAAAATAAGTCATTCATGTTACGAAAGAAGCAACAGGTTAGTTTATTGAAATTATTGTTATGATTTAACTCCAAGGTGATTTTAGATTGTTTGTTGTCCCTTCGCTTTAACTCTAAGATCCATATGGTAACATATTTTTTAGGAATTTTCACTAAACTGTGTGTTTCAGATTACAACAAGTGGGGCTACTGCTTCGTCGCTTCAAGAACCGGAAGTCATTGTAATAGACTCTTCTGATGATGAAGATTTCATTAAACCATCAAAGACTGAAGTCAACGTGGTAAATACAGTATCAAATAATGTTTAAGGTTTAGTTGTTTTTTGTGATGGAAATTCTGAGTTTTAATACTTTTTCCAGGAAGCTGACGATGAATTTTCCAAGTCTAAACCTGTATTTCATCGAAGACTAACCCCAACTGCAGTTACAAAGTCCCCATCACCTCCTCCAGGTCCATCAACTTCCTTATCTATTCAAGCTAATCATAATGAGGCTATTTCTCATGCTGAATTCACCAGCACATCTTCTAACGCCAGCGCTGATGACAACAAACTAACACCAGAGCAGAAAGTAAAGCTAGAGAAACGATTAAAGGTAAGAAGGAACCACATACCGCCGACACTTGACTGTAAAAGCAAAAGGGTTGAATTTGTAAATTCTTTCATGCAACCTTGAAAGACTTGATTTATTACATGAAATAGAGTCTTTCCTTTTAGATAATGATAAATTTGTGATTAAGCAATAATAATAATTATAAAATACACCTACTAATTCCGCTAATATGATGTCTACAGAAAATTGTTTCGGTAATTGAAGAATATGATGCGAAAGAAGTTAATTGGGATGAGGAAGAGAATTCTGCTTACATGCTGAAAAGTCGACTTACCAATAAGTAAGTATTTTCGTAATGCGAGACTAAGCATGTAATAAGCCTTGATGTTTTTATTGAAAAACTGTTTTTTTTTAATCATCTTGTACTGATCAGGCTAATGGAAGAATACAATCGTATTTGCAAACTTGCAGGATATCCTTGCAGCACAGGTCGTCCTACACAGAAGAAATTTATTATTGAAAAAGGTTCGAGTCTCATAATATTAACATTATTGGTTTATTTGGTAATTAATTTGCTATGAACTTGCTAGTCAGCAGGTTTCCAGAAATTGACAAAGCAATCGAGATACTCCTCAATAGCAAGGTATCCAAGAAGAATTCTATTTGGCAAGCTCCAGACTACGCGGATGTACTTCAGGCTGTAAATTCGGCAGTATCCCAACATCACCTTGTTATTATTCCTTCCGAAGTTGAGGAAATAGGTAAGTTGAATTCCATTCAATGTGCTATGAAAATGAAAATTATAATACTGAAGATATAAATTCTAAATTATTAGCAACTGATCTTTTCCGACACACAATGAAAATAGTAAAAGGGAGAAGAAAGATAGACTACCAATTGACACTTCCGATCGAAGACTTGTCCACTNCTTCAGGCTGTAAATTCGGCAGTATCCCAACATCACCTTGTTATTATTCCTTCCGAAGTTGAGGAAATAGGTAGGTTGAATTCCATTCAATGTGATATGAAAATGAAAATTATAATACTGAAGATATAAATTCTAAATTATTAGCAACTGATCTTTTCCGATACACAATGAAAATAGTAAAAGGGAGAAGAAAGATAGACTACCAATTGACACTTCCGATCGAAGACTTGTCCACTNACACAATGAAAATAGTAAAAGGGAGAAGAAAGATAGACTACCAATTGACACTTCCGATCGAAGACTTGTCCACTTTGAAAGATCCTGCTGACTCTGATCCTGAGCTTCGTAGGAAACTTGAGGAAAATTGTAAACTACGAAAAAGTGAAGCAGATGTGAGTCTAGTAAATCGTACTTAAACAAACGAATTCAGTAGATTTCATCTTTATTTCTGTATGTTTGTAGGTAATACATGAATTCGCTAAACTTCAAGAAAATGGTAAAGATTTTGAGGAAGATGGGAACAATGGGGATGACGAGGATGAAAATGAGGAAGAAAACTATACAGAATTAGTGAATGAAGAAACAGATCACAATGAGAACTCTAACGAAGTTAAGAGTAATGGGGTTGCTAGTGATGACGCTGACACTGATGATGAGGATGGACCACCGTTAGCGAAAAAGTCAAGAACTGAAATATCAACAACATGAAATTTGTGAAGATACCAGTTCGAAATAATTTTATTATAAGATAAGGTAAGATAATATTATGCAACATACTATGCACCTTTGTGGAAAAATTTTTTGAACTAAATATGGGAATGAAAATCTATCTAAAATCAAAATTAGCAAAGTAAAACCCAGAGAAAAAAAATCTTTTTGGTATAAAATAAAATATTATTTTGAATGAAGACATTCCATTCAGCTTTTAAAACCTTTACATCTCTTAAATTTTTCAATCTAACGCTAACTGACAATGTTGTCAATGATTAATTCTAAATTAAAATAAATTTGTTACTAATTGTAAGTTCGAATCAGACTCAATCGAACTGCATTGATGATTAATTTCAGCGGGAAAATGAGGGTTAAAAAGTTATTTGATAAACCTATGAGTTATAAGTTGCATTGTAATATAATTACAGTGGAACACGCTTACAAGNTTAAAAAGTTATTTGATAAACCTATGAGTTATAAGTTGCATTGTAATATAATTACAGTGGAACACGCTTACAAGATGTGAGATTTTGCACGGAGAATTCTGGTCTTTAGCCGTTATAGTCTTTTAACGGGTATAAGACTAATTTATTCTTATATAAATACTCTGACGCTTTTGAATGGAATAAGCGTATATATTTAATTATTCAACGGGAACGTAATTAATTAAATGAATAAGCAATGATGGAGTAAGTTTACGTCATACCATTTCAACTAATCTGTCGCTTGTACTCTAATGCATATTTGTTTTTCCAAAATCTACTTTGTANTTACGTCATACCATTTCAACTAATCTGTCGCTTGTACTCTAATGCATATTTGTTTTTCCAAAATCTACTTTGTAATGACGGAAACATGAAAGTGAAGTTCAGGTGGCATTATTTCAATTGTTAACCAAATTATACGAGAACAATAACTTTAATGCTGGAGTGATTCAAACTTCCTTAAACTAAGTTCTTACTTCTCTCTTTGGAAACATTTAAGGAAAACTTAAATCTTCAGTTCAGAAATTTGTAAGAGCGTTTAAGAGGTGAATGAGTATTAGTAGCAGATTGACACCTTCGATGAGCGGTCATCGAAATATTTTATCACAACTTGGGAAATACATTGTTGCATATATAGAGATACAAATTCAAAAATCTATAATAGAATTTTTGTTGATTGTTAAATTTGTATCTCCAATGTTCCCTAAGCGGACCTTAAATAACTCGAAGTACTAAGTCATAAATACACTCCAACCAATGTTTTTGGGACGACTGGAAGTTACTTTTGACCCATGCTATTTGCTGGAGAAGTGTTGTCACAAAAATTATTGTCAATTAAACTCCATAAACCAAAGTTTTTTAGATGATACTGTTTACATGTTTCAGAAAGGTTATGCGAAAGTAGAGACNTTAAACTCCATAAACCAAAGTTTTTTAGATGATACTGTTTACATGTTTCAGAAAGGTTATGCGAAAGTAGAGAGGAGAATTTTTTAATCAAGTCTCTGCGACATCTAGAA
Source organism: Holacanthella duospinosa (assembly GCA_002738285.1). NCBI lineage: Eukaryota > Metazoa > Arthropoda > Collembola > Poduromorpha > Neanuridae > Holacanthella > Holacanthella duospinosa. Next base: position 35,816 of record NIPM01000096.1, read on the forward strand.
AAAAAGTTACGATTTTTTGAAAATTGTAATTTTGGAATATTCTTTTGGGACAATGTACATGAGAAGTTAGGTGTCCCAAACGAATGTTCCGAAATTGCAATTTTCAAAAAATCGTAACTTTTTTTCTAGATGTCGCAGAGACTTGATTAAAAAAATTCTTCTCTCTACTTTCGCATAATCTTTCTGAAACATGTAAACAGTATCATCTAAAAAAATTTTTTTATGGAGTTTAATTGACAATAATTTTTGGGACAACGCTTTCTCCAGCAAATAGCATGGGTCAAAAGAAACTTCCAGTCATCCCAAAAACACTGGTTGGACTGTAAGTTTTTGAACTAACATGTGTTAGAACTAACCTATGGTTAATCCATGTATAGCTGTAACTGCTTGTGTTTTTCCAAATTTCAGATCAACTATTTAATGTGGTATGATAACGAATAAGAATAGAATTTCTTTACTTTTTCCAATGTAAAAATCAATGACTTAAGTGCGTTTAAGAATTTAAGTGTGAAAAGTAGTAAAATAAGTTTGTGGAAAGGAATAAGTATGTCCGAACACGTGTTTAGCTTCTAAAAAAAGTAGAGAAAAGAAAAATGTCGAGATCGCATGTTTTGGTTTTATTATAAGAGGCACCTACCATAAAATTGGGCTTAGAAATAGGCCTTATATCCGTGTTGGATTTATAACCGTTGGTCTTATAGTGCGATATTTTCCCATTCCAAATACATTGTTACAAACCAAGTGCGCCAAAAATTAGTCTTATGTCGAACATCTTATAAGCGTGCTCCACTATTAACAAGTACAGTAATCTTAACATTTTTTCTTTTATAAAGTAAACGTAAGTATTATCTTGTAAGGCATAATTCAATTAAAGGAAATTATAATTTATATACCAATTTCATAATTTAATTATAAACTAATAAAATATTTTATTAAATAGCTCAATGATTCTAGAGTTGAANTTAAACTCCATAAACCAAAGTTTTTTAGATGATACTGTTTACATGTTTCAGAAAGGTTATGCGAAAGTAGAGACGAGAATTTTTTAATCAAGTCTCTGCGACATCTAGAAAAAAAGTTACGATTTTTTGAAAATTGTAATTTTGGAATATTCTTTTGGGGCAATGTACATGAGAAGTTAGGTGTCCCAAACGAATGTTCCGAAATTGCAATTTTCAAAAAATCGTAACTTTTTTTCTAGATGTCGCAGAGACTTGATTAAAAAAATTCTTCTCTCTACTTTCGCATAATCTTTCTGAAACATGTAAACAGTATCATCTAAAAAAATTTTTTTATGGAGTTTAATTGACAATAATTTTTGGGACAACGCTTTCTCCAGCAAATAGCATGGGTCAAAAGAAACTTCCAGTCATCCCAAAAACACTGGTTGGACTGTAAGTCTTTGAACTAACATGTGTTAGAACTAACCTATGGTTAATCCATGTATGTGTTTTTCCAAATTTCAGATCAACTATTTAATTTGGTATGATAACGAATAAGAATAGAATTTCTTTACTTTTTCCAATGTAAAAATCAATGACTTAAGTGCGTTTAAGAATTTAAGTGTGAAAAGTAGTAAAATAAGTTTGTGGAAAGGAATAAGTATGTCCGAACACGTGTTTAGCTTCTAAAAAAAGTAGAGAAAAGAAAAATGTCGAGATCGCATGTTTTGGTCTTATTATAAGAGGCACCTACCATAAACTTGGGCTTAGAATGAGGCCTTATATCCGTGTTGGATTTATAACCGTTGGTCTTATAGTGCGATATTTTCCCATTCCAAACACATTGTTACAAACCAAGTGCGCCAAAAATTAGTCTTATGTTTGCATATTATAAGCGTGTTCCACTATTAACAAGTACAGTAATCTTAACATTTTTTCTTTTATAAAGTAAACGTAAGTATTAGTTTATATCTTGTAAGGCATAATTCAATTAAAGGAAATTATAATTGATATACCAATTTCATAATTTAATTATAAACTAATAAAATATTTTATTAAATAGCTCAATGATTCTAGAGTTGAAATGTTTCAATCGAAGGAGGGAATCAATTTAGACGATTTTTCATTATGGAGACTCTCGGCTGTTCATTTCTTTCATTTACATGGCCAGACAAGAAAATCTCGTAAATTATAATTTTTATACCCTTGCAGGCATCACGTCTTCGAAGGCATGCCTTGCTCAATTTTGGTAATCTTCAAATAACCAATTATTTAACTAAATGTAAGTACAAATTCGAAGCAAATAACCTTCAGGGCCCGAGATGCTTAAAATAAAGGTAAACGTTTCATTTATTCAATCACAAAAATTTAGGATAATAAATTTTTTTTTAAACATTTTAATTTTAGATCCTAATTCCAAATTACAAATATATTGAACCCAATGATGGGGCCAAACCATATCATGTCTACACAATTCATGTCAACATTTTTCTAAATGGAAATTCTGGGGTCTATTTTTTAGAAAAAAGATATAGTGATTTCCTCTTACTTCATAACACGGTATTTACAGAGAATTTTTATTTATTTTGTACTTTAGTCATTTATCTAAAGTCAATCTTTCCATAATTCTATAGGTAAGAAGACAATATGAAACTCCAGAATTTCCACCGAAGCGTGTGCGTAACACAAGGGTAAAAGTTCTGGAGTCACGACGTATAATTTTGGAACAGTATTTACAAATCATGTCAAGCTTGGTTCCAATTCCAAGTGAAATTGTCACCTTTCTCAATGTTCCAACTCATCAAAGAGACTGCTTGAACCTTTGGTAATTTTTTTTTAATTACATTAATTCTTTTGGATTCCCAGAAGAAAACTTTCTCTCAATTAGGAACAGGAGAGACTCTGACGATTTGAGCAGTGAGGAATCTGGAAGTATTGATATTTTTCTGAATCCTGTGGCAGCATTTTTTGAAGATCCTTTTCTGGATTCGGATTCCAATAGTAACCTCTCAGACTCCATTACGAGAGGAGTATTAGACGCCCTATACCATAGCTAAAAAGAAAATGAAAAGTTTTGGTAAATGGTTGGAATTTTTATGAAATCACAAATATTTTAGACTTACTTGTAGTTCTACTCGGCCTAACGTTAACATAATAATTGTTAGAATTATTAGCTCCTTGACTGACTTTCGCATTTTTATCTCTCGCTATAATCTGGTTGTGAATTTTTATCAACAAATATTCATTTTCATTTGACCAAAGTTTTATCTACTTTAGTAAACTCATTTACTTTATGAGCAATAAGTCATTCATCAATCATTTACTGAAAAAAAAGAGTTTAAACATTGAAAAATAACCATTAGGCTAAAAAGGTAATCTAGTCTACTCATCACCCTCAGTTGTTGTTGTTACCACCACTGGTTCTTCATCCGGAACTTCCATGATTGGTATGCTCACTTCTAAATGAACTTCGGCAGGTTTTTCAATAATAAATGTTTCCTCGAATTCGATAGGAATTGGACGAGGCTTTTCAATTGCTTGGACATCCGGTTTCTGGAAAAAGTTAGAAATGATTTTTAGTAAAATATCAAATAATAACAAATTGCAAACTAATGACTAACTCACCTCTACCACCTCCATTTGTTCCGGTTGTGGTAGTGACTTGAGTTTCTCCATATACATTTCATAGACATATCCAACCATTTGTGGCATGTCATTCATTATAACTTCACCATTTTCAGGAATACTTTGAGTAAAGAGTCGTGTTGATGGATAAGTTTCCACTGGGAAAAGATGTAGCTTTGTTGGTCGCTGAGTAAACTAGAACAAAAATTATGAGAAAATGATTACCTTCTTTTGAATTGAAACATAAAACCCGTAGAACAATATTCTTACAATTTTAAATGCAGGGGTAAGTTCAAAACAATTTGCAAAAAGTTTCACTCTTGCAAAAACGTAGAGACCAAGGCGAGCTCTAGATAAATTATTCAATTTTAGTAATATTTCTGACAATTGTAAATTGGCAAAAAAAAAAGACAAAGGAAGGCTAGATTGACACCTTTCTACCAAATTATGTGAAAGTAAATGGGTTACCGAGACATCGCTACAACGAGACGTCGAACATCACGAAGATGGCCAACTGTCTTTGACCTCACTAAAGAAAGTAGGATATAGTCATTCTGCTGCCCTTGAAATTTGTCCACTGTAGATATCTACAAATTTTAACAAAAATTGAAATCTATGAAGTCTACTAAAGAGCTGATCCTCATCAAGTAATTATAGTGACATACTTTGTTTGGAAACCCAATAAGAGGGTTATTTCCACAACGCGAAGTTATGACGTCGCGAATGAGAGCTTTCTGACCATTGTAAGTCGTTAGGATTGTAATTTTCTCAGCAGGATAGCCCAAGAGTCTCATATACATAAATGTCCCCACAACATATTCGGCTTCTGCTAGGTTCTAATTGATAAGAAACAAAATAAATCAAATTATACAACGTATATATTCGAAATGATACAAAATTCATCGATTACCTGGAAAAAGTAAGGACTCGGTTCGGATTCTCCAATTCCATTGTAACTTTCAACATTTACAATCTGGTATTCGAATGTGAATCCAGGATTGGCTACCCGATACTCATTTTCAATTTTCACATGAGGCAAATCACCCAAACTCTTGTATCGCCATTTGTATAAATCAGAAATACTGTCAAATTAATAATATGTTGAAGAATTAAATTTGACTTTAGAGCCAAAAGATCTTGTGGTTGTAAAAAAATGAAACATCGAACTATTTTGAATAAAAGGTTACCTGGGTCGAGCTCGTCCCTGAGCATCGAGTTCTACAGTGGGAACACCAAGACGTACAAACCTAGCAAAAAGAGACTGTTCCATATTGCCATATTTTTGAAAAGCCATATTCTTTATCACTGGTGGCAACTGGTGATGATCACCTGAGAAAAATTGGAACAATGTTTTAGTATTATAATTTTGAAATAATTAGTTAAAAACTAACCTATCATAATCCACCTTTTCAAGCGAATACGTCCTTGTTCTGGATTCTGAAGCAGTAATGGAATAAAAGTTTCAATTTCTAAAATTTGTGCTGATTCTTCCATTAGAATGTTGTCATACTGAAAAACTACATTATAAATTAATTGATGTGCCGATATATTACAAAATTCAAAGTTAACTTACTCAAATCCACCAGTTCTCGCCGCTTGAGTGCTGCATGAGTACAGGTCATGGCAATGATCTTCGCTTCCTTTACTAACAAATACCTTGAACGATCAATACCTGTTCGTAACAACTCAAATGCTCGAAATTCTTCCAGTTGTTCGAATAATTTTTTGATATATCTACAATTTGAATTATCAATTTAAATTTTAAAACTGTTCATTCCTAATTTTCATTCAAATATTACTCACCTAAAACATCCATTTGCCGTTTCCATATCTTCTTCCAATGAGTTACTGTTGAATAGTGGTTGTGGAGCATCGTCGAAAAATGTATGGAATGGAAATGCTTCTCCCACAGTTTCTACTGGAATAGTCTGAAAGTGTTCAATCGAACTTGAGTGCGAAAACTGTAATATGGATATTTTATACGTTGCTTTACCTTTTCAGCATCACAGCGAACTTTTATATTAAATTCTTCCCATCGAGGCAAAACATGGTAGACGAAAAAGAACCCACTTGTTTCACAAGTGTAAGAAACATCTCCAGTAACTCCAAGTGATTGTTTCAGCCGCTCAACCTCATTTAGAAGTTCGATTCTTTTTGCCAAAACAAAATTAACTCTTCCGTAACGACTGAAGTCTTTCTCTGTGTCTAAATCCTCTTCTCCATGACCAAGACGAAGCAAATGACGCTCATCCACATCTAATGCAATAATTTTCTCAAACAATTGATTCAAAGCCTGATTCGAGTGTGTCACAATCAGTGTCCTTTGTTCAGGGAAATTATGGTAAATATTCGAGATAATTTGTGTCGCAACGTCAGTTTTCCCCGTGCCTTTGGTTTCAAAGAAATCTCATAAAATAATACATGGGTAGTTTAGAAAGTCGTTACATACCAGGAGGACCAACAACAAGAGTCAAGCCAGGTTGCATTCCACTTCGGATAGCCTCCACTTGTGTTGCAGTGAAACGAATTTTATTCCTGTGGATTTAGAAGAAGAACTCTGAACTGTAACTTAATACTTGAATAAAACTATTTACATGTTTGGAGCATTTCGTGGATATGGACCCCGCTTTTCAAGTGTGTAAGGTTCCACATGTAAAAGTTTTTCACTTGTGTCGTCTGATTCACCATTGGCTTTATCCTTCACATCATGGAATGTTAGCCTAATGAGATACAATAAAAAAAATGAAAAAACGTCATTATAATTACCACTTTGTAATAATTATTACCTGAATGGTCTCTCTAAAGCCAGCGGGTTTTTTGTATTTTCTTTTACCACGACATTGTATCCAGGTAAACTTTCCTTGATATGATTCATGTCCAGAAAAGTGTCATTGAAGTCAAGAACCGGAAGCTCATTAGGAATCCTACATTTTTAATTTATAACTTTATATAACAAGTGCTGTCTACTTATGATAAAAAAAAATGTCCGTTTTTTTCTCTCACTTTGAGTAATGAGCAGATGAAGGGTCTCCATACCCTAATACAATGTCATGGAGCCAATCAGGAACAACACAATTTATGTTCATCAAATCACGTATAGTCTCCAACACAGCTTTGAAATTATTTTCCTTTGGCTTCCGGCGGAGCAGAATGTTTAGGTTTTCATATACATCCTAACATTTGAACCAAAATCATAAAACTAAGAAACAAAACATGTCAAAACAATTTATGATATACTTACCTCATTACCTTTGCTGATCTCATCCAAGTCAATTTTGTATTGGTTCGCATCCAGTACAACTCGGAAGGTTCGAGTGTCGCCTGCAATGTGTGGTCTTGGTTCAGGACCATCCTCGATAACTCGTCCACTTGCATCCAGCATTCCTTCGACTTCGCACCCTCGGACATAGGTCAATCCAACTTGGGATTCAAAGTCTCCTTTCAGGTCATATCTCATTGCTGAATATAAAACAATAAGAAAGTATTTGTTTGACAGTTTCCTTAGTAAACATGAATTATCTCTTATGAGTTCATGAATTGATTTACGTGATGTGTTTGGCGGTTTCACGGTGACAAGAAAACAGGCATCGTGCCTCCTCAACGACTCCCATTCACTCTTAACCTCGGTCCTCACATTCAAATTGATAGTTACGTCAGCCCGAACACGGGAAGGTTTGCTTTCTCCAAGATATGGTTTTGCTACTTCGACAACAGCGAATCTCAGAATAGGTTGAGCCATACGTGCCCATCCGGTAAACAAAGTAGAACCATCTTCGGATTTCCATGGTTTGAGACGAAAGACTGCGTCCTCAATATCTTGACGAATTTGGTCTGGGAATAATAATAATTGAAAAATAATTTTAAAACTACATGATGCGTTCCGGATTCGTCATGCTCACTCACATGTTGATTCGAGACGAAAGAGTTCAAAATTTCTCAATAGATAGTCATGAAGAGTAAGAAATTGTAAGTTTAATTTCGGCAGAGCAAGGACTTGACCCGAAGAACTGTGATAAGCCGAAGGTACGACATTCTCATTCCAGATCATTTCTTCGGTTGGGTACAAGGCCATGGCATTGAGTCTTTTAATTTGGGAAATCCGTCGTTCGTAGTGAAATACCAGGATTTCGATGAGGAGCTGTTCGGTGAGAGACTCGTCCTCATCGTCATGAATTAAGTTTAAATGAGAACCCAACTGTTTCAGGTTGTCAAAACTAGAATTAGAATAAACTTAAAATAAGAAAAAAGATTTTAAGTTGAATGCCAGTTGAAAAAAATACCTCAGACATTTAAAATGTTTTATCAACGCTGCTCTAGTGTCGATGCTGTTGACATTACTCAATGAAAACTGACGCATTTCTGGGAACTTTATAAAAACTGCTTGCTGCAAGAGAAAGATTGATTAAAATTTGTTTAGCAAGGATTTAGCAGCTAAATTCTCATTTTACTTGTAGGTCTGTAATTTTGTTGTAATGAATAGTCATCACGTCAAGTTCATTTAAAGAGTCGCCAGTTTCATTTGAAATTTCAAAGTGGGCATAAAATTTCAAACGATCCAACAACTGAAAGAAAAGAAAATTCTTGTAAGAAATTTATAGCGAAATTTGACTGGGATTATGAAAATAATTAAATAAAAACCTGTGAAAATAAATTTCCTTCTCCAAGTTCGAGAAGTGCAGACATTTGACACTTGACAATCAAATGGAGATCATCGATGAGAACGTTTATATATCTTCGAGTTGGGAGCAAGGCTTGAAGGTCGACCATGAGTTCCATGAACCTCTCTGCGAAGAGGAGAAAATATTTATTCAGCTCTGACTGTGTATAGTCTTGGTTGTCAAGTAGATCCAAAAAATTTTGTATAAGGATTTTGAAAAATGTCCGGTAGAATATCATCTGTCCTTTTTTGTCTTCAGATTCTTTCTCGTCCCGTTTGAGCATTGCTTTCCAATATTTTTTCCATTTAGGGAATCGTAAAAATTCTTGCTCACGCCTCCCCTAGTAACTCAGTAATATCATTTTCATCCAATTTCACATAAATATAATTTGCCCAATCGCTTACTTCTGAGAGGCAGTGCCAGACATGAAGAGATACCAAATGTTGTACTTGTTTACGCACAAGTTCTATCTCAAGCGAAGAAAAGGCACCGCCAATGAATGTTAGCACTGTACACTTCTCTATTAATCCTGTCCCTTCAACATCCAAAATGATTTCCAAAACACGACGAAAAAATCCAGGGAATTTTTCAGCGTCCTTGTGAAAGACCTATGATAAAAATTAGAAATGGAGAAAGAATTACAAAAGATTACAAAGATCAAAAGCAATAAACTTTTTAGTTTACATCCCAAATTGGAACTCCTTCTCTGATCTTCTCATTAACCATACAGACCATTGACATAACATGAGAATATGTTGACTTTTCAGTGTCAAAATTTGTCCATAAATAATTCTCAAGATATTGGCTGATTTCCAATACAGCAATTCGTTTAGTCTGAAACCTATTAAAATTTGTAAAAGTTAGGAAGTAATTAGTGTATTGTTTTACTAAAAGATAACCTACTAGAGTTAAAAGTGCATCATATTTATTTAAGTTTTACTTTCCTGGTAAACTAAAAATCTAATCAACTTTTAGGTTAGGTTCGTAAAGTTCCTGACATGCATATGTTGGCCGGGAAAGTAAAATTTAGCTATATTTGTTTGTTGATTTAAATTCGATAAATAAGTAAAATTTTATCTAGTGTTGCCGCGATGCATCGGCAGGCCGATGAATCGGCCGCTGATTCAGCTATTTTTCCGAATCGGCTTTGCATCGGCAATGCTGATGCAAAGGACAGTCGAATCGGCTGCATCGGCCGATTCATTCTGAAATTTATACTTGAGTGAAATAATCTCAAATCGGACTCTTTGTTTTTGGGATATGTGCTACGAAATAATTTAAATAATTGAGCAAGTACAAAGTGGAAACAAAACACAATTAGAATATTATTTATAAGAAAATTTAATTTATATATTCTTACCGCTTGGACCTGGATCTGGCTGGGTTTTGTCTGTATTTGGGATCACTACAATTTCATCATCCGATTGGCTCATTTTTACCAAATTCTTTAAGATTAGCCTAACTTAGATTACAAATGAAACCGAAATTCACGATGTTTTGTGAGCAGGACGTTATTTAGTCGACAAAACATTGCTGGTTGTGGACAAAACAGGTTGGTTTCAACGCATGTGTCAGAATCGGCTGCATCGCCTATTCGAAATGACACTGAATCGGCGCATCGGCCGATTCGGGTTTTTGCCTGCATCGGGGCAACACTAATTTTATCCTAATGTCCTAACTCACTTGTGACGCACGATTTCTTCATGGTATATATCTTCAACGATTTGAGGGTTATAAGAAGTGGGTGGAACTTCAGCATTTGTACTCCAATATTTTTCGGCGAGCTTTTATAACAAATTAATAATTTTATTTCAATGAATACAGTCTAATTTTATAAAGATTTACCTCTGTGATCTTGTCATGCTTAATTTGTTCTACAGAAGGGGTTGCATCTCGTTTTTGACGCTTTCTTGCGTCAGCTGTATTGAATTTTACCATTTTTTAACCAATTCACTTCGATTCAATTCAGTAAAATTTTAAAATTTTAAATAAATCATGAATTATTACGCTTTTCAAAATTCACAACTTAGGTGCCCTAAAATCCAGCGTATCATAGGCGTGCTATACATTGCATTGATTTTGACTCAAAAATGAATGAGTGTAAACCCGTGTGTAGCCAGTGCAGTTGAGCCTATAATCTACAGGAGCGTATTCAATGCAATTCAAATTAGATTTATTTCACTGTCTCTTCACTTTCAACAAACTTAAAGATAAAAGATCTAAAAGATGGAGATAAACTTCGCGCTGATCTCCCAAGTGTCAGACAAATATATAAACTAGATAAAATTAAAAATTAAGGTGAGTTAAATTAAAAAAAAATATTAGAAATTAATAAATCTGTTACAATATGTTAGAATTTAATAAAGGTAGACTTTCGTCTATCAGTCAGTAGGTTGAAAACGCCATCATAATTTAATCCAAATATTTACTCTGGGGAACAAAAAATTTATAAAAATGGTTTTAATTTGTCAACATTTCCCTCTAAATGATTGATTAAAATTTGATTGAATGACTGCGGCCGAGGTCAAATTTATTTCGCCCTGGAGCGTATTATGCATGATAGCGTATTATACACAAGATTTTAGGGTAAATGCAAAAAAAAATACCGAAATGCTGGAAAACGAAGATTTTAAATTAATGAATACCGCCAAAATTTAATTTTTCTTGAATTTAAAAATAAAAATACCTGCCTGAAGTGAATGATTCAGCTTTTTATTTTTATTTCAAAATTCAAAGTCTTGTGTTGTCAAATTCTAAATTAGAATTTTGATTAAAATTTTGATTAAAATCAGATTTTTTTTTGCGACTGTAGTCGGGATTCGGGAAGGAACAAATCTTTTTAATTCAAATCACAGTTAACTGTATTTCTAAGTTGTGATTCAGTCAAGTATTCAACATTCCAGTCTTAATTTTGAATTTTAAACCATGAGTTCGATTGGAACCGGGGTATGGTAAATCATCGATTTTATAATAATTGGTAGATTTGTATTGTTGTAACCATTGCTGATTGCTGTTTCTCATTTTGTTTTAGTATGACTTGTCTGCGTCTCAATTTTCTCCTGATGGTCGAGTGTTCCAAGTAGAATATGCTCAGAAAGCTATTGAGAACAGCGGGTAATTAATATTCTTTATTCAAATCAGAATAATAAGCTTTAATGAGGATTAGTCAAGTCACAGCCCATGGCCATTACTCAGCCCTTCCAAGTGTTGGAGTAAGGCAACTGTTTTTGGGGGTAGTAAATTAGGTTCTGGTTGGACGCAGTTGCGAAGTCGATGCCGAGCATTTACCGGTTCTGTTTTTAATATATTCAATTAATTTAGGACTGCAATTGGCCTCCGAGGCAAGAATGGGGTCGTGTTCGCGATGGAAAAATTAGTGACTTCTAAACTGTACGAACCTGGTGCAAATCGTAGGCTTTTTGGGATAGATAGACATATTGGAATGGCTGTTGGTGGACTTCTTGCTGATGCTAGGCAAATTGTAGAAACCTCAAGAAAGGAATCGTCCAACTATCGTGCGGAATATGGTGGAGATGTTCCATTGAGAGTATACCTTATCTAGAATCGTTAAGTTAGGAGTCAACATTTTGACATATTTATTTCTTTGATAAATAGTACCTCACAGATCGTGTGGCTGGGTACATCCATGCGTACACATTGTACAGTGCAGTTCGACCTTTTGGTTGTGCCGTTATTCTGGGCTCACAAGAACCTACTGGACCGAGCATGTACATGATTGACCCTTCCGGAGTATACTACGTAAGGGAATTTACCGAGCATTATTAATCATTAGTCTTTCCGTGAATAATTACTAATAAAATTGATTAATGAGTTCAAATACTACTATGTTTTCAGGGTTATAAGGGATGTGCTATTGGAAAAGCTAAACAAGCAGCAAAAACGGAGATGGAGAAATTGGAGTTTAGCAATATGAATATTCGAGAATTGGTCAAAGAAGCTGCTAAAATGTAAGCTTTACTAACAATAAGTGAAAGTCAAATCTATTTCGAGATGTTGAACTCTGTTTCCTAGCATCTATATGGTCCACGATGAGGTGAAAGACAAAGCCTTTGAGCTGGAGCTGAGTTGGGTCGGAGAAGACACTAACGGACTCCATCAGAGAGTTCCTGATGATATTTTTGCAGAAGCAGAAACTTTTGCCAAGAATTCTCTGAAAGAAGACTCTGATTCAGAAATCGATGAGTCTTAGGTTTCATCTTTAATTCGTAATTTAATATAACTTTCTATAACTTACACCAAGGAGTAAAATTAAGTAATGTTTGCATTCAAATAAACTTCAAACAACAAAATGTAATGATTTAAATTAAGATGTTTTCAGCAATGTCTGATTCTGATATAATACCTCGCCTATGATTACTGTTAATTGTGGTTATGGTTATGGTGGGAGTGGTCATCTGCACAGCATGGAAGTGGAGCATGTCCAAAAAATGTTTTCTCATAGGCTGGAGTGATACCATTGATTTTAGAAAATTCTACTAAGTCTCTTCTCATTGCATATGCATCTTCTCCATCTGCATAGTATTTGGGTTCTATTTCGGATATTTTGAACTTTAGAGTATTTGAGTAGAGATTCAAAGCAGCTCGATTACTTTTCCTCACATGTAGAGAAACGTACTTTGCATTGAAAGATTCTATCATAGCTCTAGATGACTGATCCATTAGCTTCTGTGCAATTCCCAAACGTCTGGAAGACATAGTTATAAATTTATGGCTCAATTTCTTCCACTCGTTCAAATGAAAAAAAAACTCACCGATGTGACCTTTGAACAGCCAAAGATGTTATATGACCATGTGGAGCATCTTCAGTCTCTTCTTCCATTTTTGCCAAGACATAACCAACAATTTTCCCTTTTGCGTCTTCAGCAACAAAACTGAGTTGAGGCCAGGATAAGCCGTGGTAAAAGTAATATTTCATTTGATAATTCTCAGGAAGACAGAGGAGGTTGCAATGCTGCATGTTCATCAAATCCTCCGGCTTCGCAACACGAATACTCACCATATTGTGTACCTGAAAACTGACAATAATAGTTGAATGAAATAGCAACAAGTATAACATAATTCAAATTTTACCTTTGCTTAGAATCGTTGAGTATTTAACTTCAAAGTCAAACTTAGGTTTATGAAATTGTAATTCCGGTATCCAAATTTTCTCGTTCAGTGATAGTAAAATTTGTAGAGAGACAAGCTAATGAACAATCATTAATAAGTGGCGGCAAAACACTATACAAATATTAAGATATAGATGATTTCGATGGTAATAATCGATTGTTGATGAGATGATTTAATTAATGATTGATTAATTTTCTAATTTTTTGAAACAATAGTCAAACTAACCGATTCATAACCTAACCTCGTCTTTAAACTACACCGACCTCAGTAACAAGAGTTAGACATCTTTTTACACATCAAAACTAAATTAACCAACAAAATATTTCCGAGGTCGGCGTATGTGATGTACCAGGTTGGGAATATGAGTAGATGATTTTGACACTGGTTGTGATTGAATGGTTTCATGAACTTACTAAAAAAACCTACGCTCACCACCCCTACTTCGGCATCCATACTCGGCTCATAAATTTTCCAGACCACAGGATTTCTTGAACCAACCGGCTAAAAAGCTCGATCTATAATTGGCTTTCCCCGATCGTGCTCACAGGAAAAATGTAGTGTGATTAGAAAATTTCTGTCACAATTACTTTTTCCCAAGGCAACTTTATTTAAATAGTTGCTGAATGTTTACAATTACACCACACTTTCCTCGAAGCACGATAAGAAAAAGGCGTTCCCCGAAGATACGGTGCACGAAGATACGGCGCACCAAAATACGGTGCGGAAAATACGCCACCGAAATTAGGATGCCGAAGATACGATGCAGAAGATACGGTGCCGAAATTACAGCACCGAAAATACGGTACTTGGAAAATACAGCGAATGGAAAAAACAGCGCTTGGAAAATACGGCGCCTAGAAAATACGGCGCTTGGAAAATACGGCGCCTGGAAAACTAATATGTTGTCGCTGATCACGAATATGCAAAAATAATTTTCCGGAAATGTATAGAAAAAAGTTACAAATTTTTGAAACGTCAAAAAGTTGAGAACTTTTTTCTTGCCTACCTACCGGATGAGTTGATGTTAAATGTTATATATATATCATTCAAAAATGTAGCAAAAATGTTTAGCATAATGTTATTCATGATTGCGTAAGCAACAAGTATGTTATCTTCCACCTGCGGACCGGGTCAGGAGGTCCAGGGACGGCATAACCCTCGCGACATAGTTAGTGAGGAATACAATAACATATCAATACTGATTTTGTGTTTTTCATGTTAGCTCGAGATCTGTATGATCCATGTTTCATGCGCCGTATTTTCCAAGTGTCGTATTTTCCAGGCACCGTAATTTCGGTGCCGTAATTTCTACACCGTAATTTCCGCATCGTATTTTCCGCCCCGTATTTTCATACCAACTCTAGTTTCACCTAAGCTCGTTATTAAAAATTTTTATGAATATTATTGTTATCAAGGCTTTTTGTCAACAAGAAACTTAAAAAAAAAACACTTTCATCATGTTACACCCAAAGTGATTTTAGATTGTTGTCGCTTCGCTTTAAACAAATTTAATTTTAAACGACAACAAATAATCTAAAATCACCCTGGTTACACTTACATCATAACTAGGATTTAAAAAAAAAATCAAAAAATTTATTCATGTATGTCGGTCAACATCCAGACGTATGGCTTAGCAATAGCGGCGTAAAAAAAGTTAGCATACAAATTTTATTTCGTTTGTTATTTTTACGAAAAAATTAATTTAAAAAAAGTTACATGATTTATTGTGTTATTGTTGGTGGAAAGCTAACTTCTTTTTTTCTTCGTCTTACCGACAATTCGGATACCCCATAGATAAAATGATTGAACCCTCAGAGTTGGGCATCATTTGCGAATTTCGAAAATGTTCTCCATGACTCCCAGTTTGCTATGAGTCAATCACTGACTCTAGGAGTCGTGACCACGAAACATTACTAGCCGAAATCCTAACGGTTGTTTCCCGCTGTTTCGAGAGTGAGAGTAATAATATAGTGTAAACTCAAAATAATAATATTGACCTTCAGTGGAGTGAAACAATTTATTTTTGCTTTTTCTGAAACTAAAAAAAAGTATTCTGTGTCAAAATATGATCAGGATTTTTGAAAAATTTGTTAATTTAGAAAATAACCGAACCTGGGCATTATAAAAATTCTGGGTTACAAATTAAAGTTGAATAATTGAGCTGAAAATAATTATGAATGGGTGGTACATTTTGTCATGAATTTTAGAGAAAATAATTCAAATTGGAAAATACCCGAAATCAGGTATTTATAAAAAGTTTTGGCATAGAAACTAAACTTCACCAATTGGGATGGAAAAAATTATGATTGGATGCTAAATTACGTCAGGAATTTTGGAAAATACCCGAATCCGGGTAATATAAACTTCTCCGGGTTAGAAACTAAACTTAGCCAATTTTGATCCTTTTTCCAAATTTACATTTGCAATATGTTGCAATAAATATTAACAATTGTCCTTGAACTCTAGTCTGTAACCCTGTATGTTTACATTGCCCGGATTCGGGTATTTTGCAGAATAATTAATTTTCCATTATTTCCTGACGTAATTTAGTACCCAATCAAAATTTTTCCATCCAAATTGGTGAAGTTTAGTTTCTAACACAAAATTTTAATAAATACCCGAATTCGGGTATTTCCCAAATTGAATATTTTTCAAAATTTCTGACAAAAAAGTCAACTTTACTTTGTGAACGGAATTTTTGATAATGCCCGGGTTCGGCTATTTCCTAAATTAACAAATTTTTCAAAAATCCTGATCAAATTTTGACACCAAATACTGTTTTTAATTTCCGAAAGAAGCAAAAATAAATTGTTTCACTCTACTGAAGGTCAATATTATTATTTTGAGTTTACATATTACTCTCTCTCGAAACTACGGAAAATACCCGTTAGGGTTTCGGCTAGTAATGTTTCGTGGTCATGACTCCTAAGAGTCAGTGATTGACTCATACCAAACTGGGAGTCATGGAGAACACTCAAGTCTTAAAATGCAGTTGCTAGTTTACATTTTCGAAATTCGCAAATGATGCCCAACTCTGAGGGTGGAATGGGACGTTCACCCATTTTATCTACAGGGTATCTGAATTGTCGGTAAGACGAATAAAAAAAGAAGTTAGCTTTCCACCAACAATACCTGACGAAAGTGGTTTTTTAGTTCCTTATCAAGGAACCTTGGTTGTTGTTTTAATAAGCAAAATTAACTATGGAACTTCCATAACAGAAAATAAGACTCAAATTAAGAAATTAATTTTTCTGCTTTTTTAACGCCGTGTTGCTAAAAAGTAATTTGTAACAATTTCGGCAGTATAGAAAACTTCAGCAATTGAGCCGACGTGTGGAGGCCGAATTCTGGCAACGTGTGCTTTCGTAAAGTTATGAGTAATGACTGAGGTTGAAATTTGAAAAAAAATTCAAAGAATTTAAAAAATTTGAATAGAGCGCTTCAAAAATTTAGGCGGAAAAGCCTATCGTCAGCTGACGAGTTTTGTTGTCAAGAAACTCTTTTTTGGGGCACAGCACAAGGACGTTGTTTTTTTTGAGGAAGAGAACACTCCACTTGCTGTAAACCAGCACTCCACTATTAAGCTACTGTCACACCACGAAAGGTGATAAAGATAAACAATCTGGGATTTATTAGTGTCATGAGTAGGGACGCTCCGATTATGCAAAATATTGCTGCAGGATTAGCGGTCGTGGGTCAAAAATTATGCGTTTTATGCGTTTTGTAGTTACGTCAGTCAATTCCTCTATTCATTGCCAGGAACAGATAGGTTCTATGAAAATACGTCCTCAGAAAATACGGCGGTCAATTAAAGGTCTGGAAAATAAGGCATATAAAAATACTGACTTAAAAATACTATATAAAGATAATTGTAGAAAAGCTTAAAGTTCATCCCGACGCTTGCCACACTTAAAACCTAACAAAACAAAATCCTAAACAAAAACCTAGCGATATCAACCTAACCCTAAAGAAAATCTAAAAGGAAACCTAAAATCCTGAAGAAAATCTAAAAGAAAACCTAAAAAAGATTCTAAAATAAAATCTAAATAAAAGGTTAAATAATCGTATCCTGCTTACCTAAATTTCTACTAATTCGGCTATTCTACAAATAAGCAGAATTTAACATTGATGTATTGTTTGAAGATCTTACCGTTCTGTTAGGAATGCCTGTTTGCATAGAATTAACCTAACCCAACCAAAGGGACCTAAGGATTATGGCTATGAGACGTAAAAGAAGACTATAAAAAAATTAAAAAAAAAATCTAAAACAAATAATGAAAAGTATTTTCAATTAAGCGCATTTTGTTAAAACTGTATACTCTAAGGCGTTATGTAATATAGGCCGTATTTTCCAGGCCGAGTTTTCCCGGCTGTATATTCCAGGCCGTATTTTCGTAGGCCGTATTTTCGCCTTTCGGAACATATTGAACTTGAGTTATCTTTAATCCATTACATGGTTGTTCTAGATCGTTTAAATAGTTCTTCGTTCAAAAATAATTCATTGAAAGAACGATATAGTGTTTAAAAAGATTCAGCTTGTTTAAGAATTGTTTCACCTTAGTACATATGGATCATCAAATGAATTTTTCAAGTTACATCAGAGTTTTTTACATAGACTTTTCAATCAATAAACTATTCTGTTTCGCTTTGCTAACGGATCTACGAAAGAATTAATTTCTTATTATTACTAAAACTTATAAAATTAATTTTAAATCTAATTTTGAGGTGACATAAATAATCAACTTCCTCTATATCCTTTAAAATCAAATCAAACTCTATTCTTTTTTAAAGAATTGCTGGCTAAAGTTAAAATTATGTCATCTAAAAAATTATGCGGTACCAAAAAATTATGCGTTTTATGCATTTTTTTATTGCAATTTTTAAACATTAAACGTTAAATTGAAACAATGCTTCCCACAGACCCCTTACATTTACAGATAATGTGAGAGTAAAAGACATCTTCACCAATTCTGATATTTTTTGCATTATTTTCATTAATTTCATTAGCCTCGTTTCATGTTAAAAATTTAAAAATCCCTCGGGAAATTTTTTGATGTCTTTGTACAAATATTGGATCTAAAATGTAAATAACGCAGCTAATAGTGGAGTGTTGAACGAATATTTTAGTTTGGTCGGTCTAACAGAGGTTTTACTTGAAATCAAAACCCAGCAACAAGAGGAAAATCTTAGTAAATTTAATTGGTGATTGATTTCAGGAACTGTGTTGCTCTAATTGAATTAATCTTCGTTCTCTTCGCTTCTCAGCTCTTTTGAGGTTAAACGGTCAACAAATTAGTCATCCGAATCAGTAATCTCACAACCGTCACCAAAAGCAGTATAGCGGATGTAAGCTGCAGTCAGCGTAAACAAAATACAATCAGCAAAGAAAGNATCAGTAATCTCACAACCGTCACCAAAAGCAGTATAGCGGATGTAAGCTGCAGTCAGCGTAAACAAAATACAATCAGCAAAGAAAGGGCATTGAAGAATATTAAGGAACAAAAGCACTCTTCTCTATACGTCTAAAGTTTCCTTATTAAGAAAAGAAGTCCTCGGTTTGGAAGTTGGGNGGAACAAAAGCACTCTTCTCTATACGTCTAAAGTTTCCTTATTAAGAAAAGAAGTCCTCGGTTTGGAAGTTGGGATTACTTCCAACCAGTGACTTTGCCAGTCACACGTAATCTTAGTTCTTAATCAAAATTCAATCAATAGAAAACTATTCTTTAGTCCAGTAGAATAACTCGTTTCATCAGCTTATCGAATGACTTACTCGGAGTTTGGGAAAATGGGAATATCACTGATTAGCATTTCAATGAACAAAAGTGTCGTGTTCAAAATACTGTCAGTAAATATGTCAAATTTTAGTAGTCCGTCCAGTAGATGTTGTTGAAGGAATCATCGTCACATATCTTGAGTTGACATCATAAAATTTCGAATTAATCCTCTAGGAAGTGAGACTTCCAGCCTAAACAATCGAGTTCGCATTGGCATTATTGAATATAGAAATGAAACTTTTGGAAAGCAGTAGATTGGAAGCAATTTCATCTCAAGTCTCGAATTTGGAAATAGGAGACTTCAAAGTATTTGGTAGCCTGGAATCCTACTCATGCAAGGTATTAATTGCTGATATTTGACTTTTTAAATAATTTGGGTGTTGATGCTCCAATAATAATTATTATTGTGTAAAATTTAAAACAGTAGAAGAAAAAGAAAAGTGGAAATTTGATTTGTTGGAAGGGATATAATTTAGAGTATTTTCTAAGCATAATTTTTATCAGCCAGTTTGTTGTTGAATTGAGAAATCTCTTGTCGATGACCTTTCAATGATATTTGAAGTTGTGACGAGACAAAGCTGGCAATAGTTATTAGTTTAAAGTTTTCTGGAGCTTCCACAGAATCTAGATAGTTTTGTTGGTGGTGGTGTGGTGAGACTTGGGTAATAATGCTTCCCCTATGTGCTATGCTTGTTATAAACTACTCAAATAATGCTCTAACATTTTATCGTTAACACTTGTGCTGTGTGTCATTATTGAAGAACCGTTTTCATGGGATACCCAACTTACAGGTCGCGGGAGGTGAGCAAAAGTCGTTGTACAAGAAGATGGCACGAGAAGGAGGAGCTTCTGATATCGTTGCTCTTTCTCCACCCACTGATGACTTCTTGTCAAGATCTGCAGATTCTGAAGCTGACTTCTTCACCGCTGAAAATTTGGAACTTTTTGTTATTTCACGAAAGACGCTCTTCAACCTGATTACAACCTTAAATGTGTCCTTCCAACCTGATTACGATTTCAGTGATGCAAAGAGTCATGAATTTTCAAGAGCTCCGAGTCTTTCACATGTCTGGGCAGAAATTGACTCAAGACTGGGTCAATCACCGTCTTATTACAAAGGCCTAAGGTAAAAGCTACGGCATATTTGAAGAGAAAACACCAGTTCCCGTCAGATTACTGAAGTTAAACTCTTCTATCACATTTATGTCCTGATGAAGTTAATCTTTTAGCTGATTTGGGACTAAATGTGAGCTGTAGCTATCGCCCTTAGCTCCATAAAAATTAATAATGTCAATTGAATTGAATTTTTGTAACCGGAGATTCAAAAATGTGGATTGATTCAGTAAAGGTTCGCTATAATTAGGTACATTGAGTCATGAATAACCATTTCTGTAGACGGTTGCTACGTTACGCTTTGAAACTTTAATTTGAAAAATTTGCTTCTTTTGGCAGATCCGTTTTATTTTATTCACAGTGTATTATAGTAATTAAATTCCTTAAAATTTTTTAGACAGAGGATGTGGGAAGAAATTGACGCTGAAATTGGTGGTTTGAAAAATGCTGAGATTTACTTGTATAAGCCCGATTTGACATCTGATCCGTTCTCAGAAGCTGGTTGCATCTGGTCTTTCAACTTCTTTTTTAATAATCCGAAATTGAAGAGAATTGTATTCTTGACTTGCAGAGCTCTAAGGTAAAAATTGAAACTCCAAGTTGTTATTTGAAATAAATCTACTATTCTAAGAAGAGTCCACTATAAATTTAATTATATTTTTGTTTTTAGCCCAAATTCTTCAGCCAGTGAGGAATCAGAACTCTCAATGGAAGATGAATATGATGATGACGACGAGTAAACATGAAAGAAACTTGGGAAATGTGAAAAACAATATTGAATAATTCAGCTTCTCCAATTTATCATACCCAGTTCAACACTCCTTAATATCCACCGGTGGTTTATCCTGTCAATAGGAAAGAATTTTCCCCATCGTCTCATTCATGTAACTTTTTATTAGTTGTCAATGTAAAAGAGAGTTCATCCCTGAAAATTGTTTTGTCTAGGTTAGCTTTAAGATTGAAAAGTTGACTTTTAGAAATTTACTAAAGTACAAAAGAGTTCAAATATCACTCACTTAAGTTTCTCCTACTCTAAATTTAGNGACTTTTAGAAATTTACTAAAGTACAAAAGAGTTCAAATATCACTCACTTAAGTTTCTCCTACTCTAAATTTAGCAATATCAACCTCCCTCCCTTTTAAATAATATTTCAAACAAGAAACCTTACTTATGTCAACCATAACGTTTNAGCAGCCCAGCTGACTCAACAACACAAACGTGAGTATAAAATTTTTGCCCCAGATAAAAAGTCATTACGGTAGCAATATCAACCTCCCTCCCTTTTAAATAATATTTCAAACAAGAAACCTTACTTATGTCAACCATAACGTTTNTAGCAATATCAACCTCCCTCCCTTTTAAATAATATTTCAAACAAGAAACCTTACTTATGTCAACCATAACGTTTCAAGAGGTGAAGATTGAGTAACAGTTAGTTTCTAATTATTTCTAGTACAGTGCTCTACAAATTATCAAACGCATTAGAAATTTTTCAAATTTTAATTCAGAGACGCTCTATAGTGAGCAAGAAAAGTTTCAGAATTAAGTTTGAAAAATTTAATTTTTACTAAATAATAACTTTTGATCTTTTAATCGTGGAGACCCGATTTTTTATACATATTTCCCTATTTTTCAATGTTCTTTCATAAAAAATATCATTGAGTTCCAAAAGTAAATTTCCCACTAAACAAAAGCTGAATGATTTAACTAGCAAACTTTCTCCAGCAAAGGGCATGGGTCAAAAGTAACTTCTTAAAGCGTTTAATAATTTGTTTAGCAGTAATGTAGATTATCTCGAAGAAAATTCAGCAAAGTGAGTCTCTTTATTGCTGATGGGGTATGTGTTTAATGTAGTCTAGTCTAATAGTCCAACATATGTTCGTATGTAAAATTATAAATGTATTTTTTCTTCAGTTTCACCATTTATCGATGTGTCGGAATCAAACTTTGGATTCTAGGTTTTAGAGCATAAAAATACAAAAAAAAAAGTTGGGTAGCATTTATTTTCTAGATATCGGTAATAACTCTTTCACTGTGTCATCCTTTTATATTTCTGTCGCTGTAGTTTTTATATAGGACATAATACAGAACTCTCATCCGAAATACTACGACATAGTCTAGAGTTAGTTGTAGTCTTTGTATTATTTTGTCACCTCTCCGTTTCCATTCTCTCTCAATTTTTATTTATCTTTAACTATAACGGAATGAATATGAAAATAAAAATGTGTTGTCTGACACATCGATCTCTGTAAAAGAGAAAAAAAACTTTCTCTTCTTCGATCCACTACCACCGCCTTTCTCAATTTCGCAAACTGTCTTCTTCTTTTTTTTCTTATATCCATGGTCTTTGTCTTTCATCTGCAACCCAATATTCAATTCGATACGCTAGAAATGGTATTTGTTGATTCCATTTCATATCCCAAGATTTTATCCCGTAGAAAATAACTATTGTATATTATTTTTTTCAAAAAACTGTCGTAGAAGTTCGTTCAGAGTAGATCATTTATGTACACAGTTTAGAATTTTCGACCGTCAGAAAAAATATACAAGAATGTACAAAACGGTGCATAGTTTCTTTCGCCACTTTCATCAAATGGAGCAAAAGTGAGCAAAACTTGAAATGGACATTATGTGCGCGAAATTCAAATTTGTCTATGTTGTGTAGCTGGCATACTGTTATTGTATTTATTTACATTTCAAAAATTATTATTTGTTGGCTAACTTCCCTATTTATTTAAATTACTTATAATTCGTTAGCCACTTTTTGTCAGTTTTGATTCTGTACAAAAATTTACCAAAAAATTGTTATAATGCATTTACGACAGTTGAATTTGGCAATATTATGCTATAGTTCACACACCTGTCGAAATTACATGTTATTTCTTTGAGATTCGTGTAACAAGAAAAAAAAAGCTTTCAGAAAATACATCAAACTTACATTATGCTTTTTGTTTTATTTTACTTAACCCTGACGCCACTGACAATGGTTTATGAATATCATTATTGACAAGATGGTAAAAGTAGATTCGGAGAAAGCAGTTCTTTTTTTTTTTTTCTTTTTTTTTTTTTTCTGCTTGTGGTAATGGTTGATGGGTATGTTTGATATTTATCAGTGGGATGTACTGATGTAGAGGATTTGAGTCTAAAACAATTCGTAAGATGAAAATTCTGGAAATCATCAAAGTGGTTTGAGTCCATAGACTTGAAGTGAAAGTATTTTCTTTCACTTGTGGAAAAACGTGACAGGAGTTTCTATAGTCACTTGTAAGAGAATAAGCTCAAATGGATAATGTTTTCAGGCATAAAAACAAACTTTGTGTGGGAAGATTTTCTCTTTTAGACTTTCTCCGCTATATTTCTTTTCTATTCTTATCATTTTTAGGTCAAATTTTGATCTTTCCAATCCAACATCATAACAACACTCATCCAGTTCTAAAAATATTACTTTTTAGATTATACTTTTTTTTTTTTTACTTGAAAAAAATTATTTTTGGAATTCAATGGGTTAACTTTTTCTTTGTCAAATAATAAAATCAATTGTGTTCAAGCGTTTCAGAATTGTTTTAACACGCTCTTTTCTTACTATCTCCAAAACTAACAAAGAGAACTTAATATAGAAGTGTGAAAAAAATTTTTTTTTTAATTAGTGAATCAAATATTATTTTAATTATTAAAATTTAAAAACGATATGTTAACTTTACTCATTTTGAATTTTTGATTTTTTCATATATTGAGTTCCCTTTGTAAATTTTTGGAAAAAGTAAAGAAATAATGGGTTTATCAACACTAAAAGTTCTGTACATTATAAAAAAAAAATTGTATTTGGTAATAAAAAATTCTAGCCCAATCTAAGCTTTCTTAACAACAGAAAAAAAAACTTTAAAAATTAAAAAAAAAAAGTTATTCAACAAGATACTAATTTTGAGAGTTATATACAAATGAAATGGTACAAATACAAAGAAATGACAACAGAAGAATTCTGTTTTTAAAGAAAAAGAAGTAGAAGAATTTTGTCAGAGTTTGGGAATCCATTTGGATAAATGTTTCACAATTCATTACTTAAAAAATGCTTTTGATTCAAAAGACTGAAATCTTGTAAATTTAATTTTGAAACAAAATAATAATAATAAAAAAATTTTTTTTTTTATGAAAAATTCTCATAGCTGAAAATGTAAAAAGAATTTTTAATAATAATTATTATTATAATAAAAAACGATACAAACCAAAAAATTTGGTGTAAATTCTTTTATCAATTATAAAATTTATAGATAAATAATAATAATAATAAATAACATACTCAAAAATTTTATCAATAATCCCAATGTGAATAAACTCTTATTGATTTGAATTCCACTGTAATTATTGAATTTTAAAATATCAACGCAAAAAAAAAAAANCCAATCCAACATCATAACAACACTCATCCAGTTCTAAAAATATTACTTTTTAGATTATACTTTTTTTTTTTTTTACTTGAAAAAAATTATTTTTGGAATTCAATGGGTTAACTTTTTCTTTGTCAAATAATAAAATCAATTGTGTTCAAGCGTTTCAGAATTGTTTTAACACGCTCTTTTCTTACTATCTCCAAAACTAACAAAGAGAACTTAATATAGAAGTGTGAAAAAAATTTTTTTTTTAATTAGTGAATCAAATATTATTTTAATTATTAAAATTTAAAAACGATATGTTAACTTTACTCATTTTGAATTTTTGATTTTTTCATATATTGAGTTCCCTTTGTAAATTTTTGGAAAAAGTAAAGAAATAATGGGTTTATCAACACTAAAAGTTCTGTACATTATAAAAAAAAAATTGTATTTGGTAATAAAAAATTCTAGCCCAATCTAAGCTTTCTTAACAATAGAAAAAAAAACTTTAAAAATTAAAAAAAAAAAAGTTATTCAACAAGATACTAATTTTGAGAGTTATATACAAATGAAATGGTACAAATACAAAGAAATGACAACAGAAGAATTCTGTTTTTAAAGAAAAAGAAGTAGAAGAATTTTGTCAGAGTTTGGGAATCCATTTGGATAAATGTTTCACAATTCATTACTTAAAAAATGCTTTTGATTCAAAAGACTGAAATCTTGTAAATTTAATTTTGAAACAAAATAATAATAATAAAAAAATTTTTTTTTTTATGAAAAATTCTCATAGCTGAAAATGTAAAAAGAATTTTTAATAATAATTATTATTATAATAAAAAACGATACAAACCAAAAAATTTGGTGTAAATTCTTTTATCAATTATAAAATTTATAGATAAATAATAATAATAATAAATAACATACTCAAAAATTTTATCAATAATCCCAATGTGAATAAACTCTTATTGATTTGAATTCCACTGTAATTATTGAATTTTAAAATATCAACGCAAAAAAAAAAAAGATTTTTTTTTTCAAAATGGTAACCCTTATTTCAAAATTTGTGAAGCTACCAGGATTATATAAATTTAAAAAATTTTATACGTTCATTTGAGTGGTTTATTATAAGATGAAAATGCAAGAAAGATGATTCATTTGTAATAAAAAGATTCTGGTNATGTGAATAAACTCTTATTGATTTGAATTCCACTGTAATTATTGAATTTTAAAATATCAACGCAAAAAAAAAAAGATTTTTTTTTTCAAAATGGTAACCCTTATTTCAAAATTTGTGAAGCTACCAGGATTATATAAATTTAAAAAATTTTATAATTTATAGTGGTTTATTATAAGATGAAAATGCAAGAAAGATGATTCATTTGTAATAAAAAGATTCTGATGTTTTTACTCATTAACACTTTGACCTCTGACACTCTCAGTTCTATTTCACATCCATCCAAATATGATAAAGTATTCAAAATACTAATTGATAAAGCTTTATATAAAAATAATTCTTAAAGTAACTGACATGTAGCGTGTAAAAAAAAAAAAAAACTTAATTCTATGGTTAACTCCAAAACAAGAGAATTTCTAGCAAGTTTTTCAGAAAATCCACTCAAACAAACCCTGCTCCTACACTTTTCCTCTTGCTCCAAAAACAGTCTTCATTTGGTCTTTCGAGGAACCAGACGTAAATCCAAACTTACTGAAATCACTCTATTCACAAAAGAAAAACAAAAAAACACACTATTGTTATTAATTCCTATAGTATCAAAAAAAATAACTCATTCTTTCAAAATCTACCAATCTACAAAACAAGAGTTAATAGATTTTACATTCTCAAAATTAGTGAAAAAAAAAATTCCTCTGTTAACTTTACTTCAGTAGTTGTTTTATTTTTCAAATTCAACGTGTTCACGGATACCATACGGAACTGCTACCGACATTTAATTTACATCATGTCTCTCTCATTCTTCCTAAAAAAACTAAACTAAACAAACTCAGTAAAAACGTTATACTGAGAGTGTATCTGTCATTCAAATGTCGTAAATGACTACAAATCCAATTATCCCCATTTGTAAATTTTTGAGTAACAGGTACAAAAAAAAAAGTGAGGGAAAGTCAGTATACAAAGGCTTAATGGTTCTTCAATGATGGCAAACCTCCAAAAAAAGACTTCAAAGTTAGAGACTAATTGACAATCGACGCCAACTCTTGGTAGCTAATTGTTATCAAAGTCAATTGGAAAATCTGTACAAAAGACTCTCAATTGTTANTCGACGCCAACTCTTGGTAGCTAATTGTTATCAAAGTCAATTGGAAAATCTGTACAAAAGACTCTCAATTGTTAAAGTTGAAGAGTGAGAAAGACTAAAGTTTTTACTGTGGGAAAGTGAAAAAAAAAAATTTCTTTTTTTTTTCTACTTTTGGACACTTGGATCAACTTATTGTCTGTTGAAGAGGTAAAAAAAGGAGTGTGATTAANTCGACGCCAACTCTTGGTAGCTAATTGTTATCAAAGTCAATTGGAAAATCTGTACAAAAGACTCTCAATTGTTGAAGTTGAAGAGTGAGAAAGACTAAAGTTTTTACTGTGGGAAAGTGAAAAAAAAAATTTCTTTTTTTTTTTCTACTTTTGGACACTTGGATCAACTTATTGTCTGTTGAAGAGGTAAAAAAAGGAGTGTGATTAAAGGCAGACGAAGGGAAATAGTGAAGATCATTAACTTCATCATGGATAGCTTCATCACAAGAATAGAAGTTGTACTCTTCATACTTTTCTTTGTGACATTAGCCGGTAAGTACCGGAACTACCGGTAATTTTTTTAAACTTTTTACCGGTTATTATTATTATTATTTTCCTCTTCACTTGACTGACATGAGATGTCTTAATGACAGAAATGAAGACAGGCTATAAAGCTATTAAAAATGTCGTACATACTTACATCGTAGACAAGTTAAGTAAATTGAGACTTGAAATTTCTATATGTAAATTTTCTGTCTCATACTAGGTTATATTTGACATAAGTGGCCATTTACTTTGTCCAAATTTCATTTAAAAAAAAACCGTCAAGAGTGATTATATATGAACATAATAAAAAAAATATATACAATAGTAACCAAATTTTTAGCCGCTTTCTACAATTGGCTTTCTTCACTACTTACACTTACTAGTAAAGTTGATACACACAAAACGTAATGCAAATATTTAAAAAAAAAAAAAAATTATAAAAGTTAGTACACTAAATTTTATTTCTACTACACATTTGTGTTTGTTAACTTCTATAATAATTTGAAATATTTGAAATATTTGAAATATTTCAAATAATATTAAGGTCATTTCAAATGTCAACTGTTAGGCTTACTTTTAGAGAAAAGTTTATTATTTTTTTTTGGGAGGATTTAAAATTTTGGTTCGCACTGTATTTTACTAATTTACATGCCAACTTGTTTTTTTTTTAAACATTTCCAGACACAATAATGCTAGATAAGAGTTATTTATAAAAAAATTATATATTGTCTGTTGTAAAGGAGTAATCTTAGAGTCTACACGCGCCCCGCCTTGAGCTAAAAATGTGAAAGTAGGCTTTCTCTTTTAAAAAAAACAGAAATTTTTTTTTTTTTGGTATAAGGTGTGGAAAAGTCCTAGTGTCATCCACACATTCATATAATATTTCATCTATTTATGTATTCTTCTCATTCTTCTCCATTTCATTTGAAATGAGGTAGTTAAAGTTTGGAGTTGGAATAACTTTTTCCGCTTTCTCCACTCCGTTTTCTGAATAGAAAGGAGAAAAGAATAAAAAGGAGGGAAATTCAAATGGAAAATTGTAAAATGCATAATAGAGTTAGTCGCCAGTAGTCATGTCCCTTGTATTTTAACTCACTACACTCACCTCTTCGTTTAGCTAAGGGTACTTAAAGTCTCCCCACACGTTTCCCTTTTGTTGCTTACTTTCCCTTATAATATAAATACTGAAATTGAATTTCAGAAACTTATATACTAAATAAGTGACTTTTAGGAAGAATCCTCTCTCATCAAACTCTCATTTTATCTAATGTGTTCATTAGGTATAAAATTCTTTAATGAAGATAACATAGGCATATATACCAAGTTTTTCTATTTTCTTTTTTGAAATAATAATATAATTTTATAGGATACAGAGTAAAGGGAGAGACTTGAAGGAAAGACTTCAAAGGGGCGAGATGTAGTAAATTTAGTGGAGAAAGTAAATTTTTAATACAGTCAAACTCCATTTACGCAAAAGGTTAGAAAACGGGCGGTTTCTTCTTTTTTTTTTTTTGATTCTTCAGAAAGGTAGTGAAGATTCACGTTTTTTTTTTTAAAGTAAATGAAAGAAGAAAGGAAAGTAAAAGCGGAGAAAAGAAATGTGAGAGAATTTTATGAATGTTGGTTTTCGAAAATATATTTATATATTTTTTTTAGTGATGTACTAGTTAATAAATTAACTTTTTACTGGACTTACTGCATTTTGCCACTGTTAAAAATTAGTTTGTATAGTTTGTACAGTAGGAACGTTAATTTTAGCTTATCTTTACTAAGAGAAAATTATTTGAAAATTTAGTTTTTTTTTTTTTTTTTTTAGTTTTAGGAGAAAATATTAATTGTATGTAAATACTATTAGTTAAGTTTGAAGCACTGTAGAATTTAGAAAGGTATCAAAAAGGTTCTTATTTTACTTGTACAGTGTGCTCAAACATTTTGATGCTTAGAAAAAAATTTTTTTATTCCTAGTTTGTAAGTTGAAAGTAAAATATTGAAAATATTTTAAGTGCTTTCTGTTTACAAAATGAAGTGCTAAAATTTTTGAACATGCTGTATGACCTATATTCTTTTATTGACATATTATTAATGTTAACTATTGTGTACGTTCAATTTAGGCCGGAATAAAAGGTTGGTGATAACTTCAAATCATAGGGGGAAAAAAAATTCGATTCAGTAGTTTTGTAAATTATATTAACTACTGTGTGTCATGTTACTTTTCCAAATAATAGTAGAAAGTGAACCTAATGAATAGATACAAGTAAAAAAAAATTATTAGGATAAGATTTGAATAATAAAATAATAAATAAAGTTTTGAATAATAAACTTATAATAATAAATTTAGAACCTAAGAACCTAAGAACCTAAGAACTTTTCTCCACTATCTCTAAAAACAAACAAATGATTTCTTCACTCTTACGTATTTCCATAAAAATGGAAATAACCTATTTTATTTTAAATTTCGCACCATTTCCTCCTTCCAAAGCACATGTGCAAAATTAAAAAAAAAAAAGACGTGAAAGTTGGTATTCAAAAACTCAATCCACTCTGTAGTTTGAAATTATTTTTAGAAAATCTTTTTTTCCTTTAACTCAACTTGAGACTCTTTTTATACAAATGCTTTGGTAGCAGAAATGTATAAAACAAAAATTTAAATAATGTTCTAAAAACTACACACGTAGAAGGTGAATTTTAAAAAAAAAAAAAAAAAAAAAAGATGTTAAGATCCGGATGTGATTCTGTACGAAAGATGGATGATTTTAAGAAGGCTTTAAAAAGTTTATAGAAACAGACCGATAAAATGTGGAGACAGGGTTTTCTGAGGTTTGATCCAAAGGATCCATTTTGTACTTTTTTTTCTTCTTCTTCTTCTTCTTCTTCTTCTTCCAACCTATACANGAAACAGACCGATAAAATGTGGAGACAGGGTTTTCTGAGGTTTGATCCAAAGGATCCATTTTGTACTTTTTTTTTCTTCTTCTTCTTCTTCTTCTTCTTCCAACCTATATAAGATTCCCGTTTCCTAGTTCTATGGTTTTTTTTTATTTCACAATTTTACGACACTTAAGCAGGATAGTTAATANAAGATTCCCGTTTCCTAGTTCTATGGTTTTTTTTTATTTCACAATTTTACGACACTTAAGCAGGATAGTTAATACAGAGGCACGGAAATCTCTGAAAATCACCTCCCTTTTGGTTAGGTTCACCGGAAATAAAAAAATTTGAAATGTGTTAAAGGGTCTTATGCCTAGAGGAGGTACTTTCACTCCGTTTCCTTTGCATATCTTATCTTCTTGTTGTACTGTAACGAATTTTCTATTTATCCCCTTCTTTTTCATGATACTGGGAAATTCAATCGAGGTTTTCTCCCCTTTCTCTCACTTTTTTTTTTTTTTTTTTTTTTCTAAACAACTTTCCCCTTTTTCTGCTAACAGGAGATAAGATAACTCTTCTCCTACACTTCCATCCACTTCAAACAATCAATTTTTAACGAAGGTATCTCCATACTACTCTTGGATATGTCTTCAATCTAACCATCTACAAAAAGGGAGTCAGAAAGTAGAAATTTTCTGTGGTAGGAATCAAAATGTGAGAGGAGAAATTGTCCGATTATCCCATTCACTTGGAGTTTTACCGTTTTCAAACTTTTTTTTTTGGAAATAAATGATGTCTTGTTGGATTCTATCACATTTACAATCCAAGAGAGACTGGGGTAATGTATAAGAAATTTTTTGAAAATTGTAATGTATTTGAGTTTTTTTTTTTTTTTTTTGAAAATAGTCAAATCTAGAACCATTTTGTGTCAAGGTTATGAAATTTTAGAACATGTATTTCTAATACTGTTTTTTGTTAAATGTCCTTGACAATTTAGGGTTCTAGATTCACAAAGTGAAAGTCCTTGGGTCCAGATTCTGATGTTATCATCCCTATCCGAAACTACTTGAAAAATTTTTTTTTTTTTTTTGTAAATTGACTCAGGGTTTAGTGGTTCAGTGTGTTCAGTGCGTGGAGTGTTGTCAAGAATGTTAATTTTTGAGGATAAATTGTTACACAAAAGGTTATTGTTGGATGATATCTTTGTTCTTATTTTCTTCTTGGAGTTATATCTCATAAATTTGAGTGGCAGGTCAGATAGAGACAGGAAGACAAGTGAAGATGAAAAAGTATTCTGGTCGAACCTTGGAGTATCGAACCATGTGCTCCTTTCCATCTCATCGTATTTCATAGTCTGTCTGGATTGGCGTAAAGCTTATATAAAAAAAAAAGTTGAAAGATCAGATTCAAGAAAACTATAAAGATCGACAGAGAGACAAGCCATATTTTTATCATTTCATATCATCTTTCAGTTCTTTTTCGTATCAGAAAGTCAAACCAGTCAAATTCATTGNGCCATATTTTTATCATTTCATATCATCTTTCAGTTCTTTTTCGTATCAGAAAGTCAAACCAGTCAAATTCATTGGATATACAGGGTGATTCATCTTTTTTTCACAAAGGGAAAGTTTGATTTCATTCAGACTTTTAGTGATCAGTGTTGTGACTTACTTATGGCATGTGTACAGTGTGTCTTAGTTTTTTTTTTAATCATCCGTTCACCATTTTTATGAATATTTNACTTACTTATGGCATGTGTACAGTGTGTCTTAGTTTTTTTTTTAATCATCCGTTCACCATTTTTATGAATATTTGCTTCTAGAAACAGACGGATATTAGGCTAATTGATCAAATTTTTTTTTGCATTTTTAGTATTTTTGTTACACTTGTAATTTTATTATATTACACAGGAAACTATGCTAAAGAATGGAAATGAAAAAAAAAATGAATAGTGAAAATAATCGGGTAGGAAAAAAATCGATTAGAAAAAGAGATGAACTACCCTGTATATAAACACAAAAATAACATTTTGCTTAGAAACCTTCCGAAAAAAAAAATTTTTTTTTTATCCTTACAGTTGGGCATATCTTGAAATGGAAATTTTAGTATAAAATTCTAAAATTATTCCTTCTGGGAAGATATATTGGTGATTTGAGGTGAAAAATACTAAAACAATAAAAAGAGAAAGTTATGACCAGCTGAATTTTTCTTTCTAGTAAGAAACTTGTAAGGAAATGGTTAAACTAAATAAACCAAAAGAGGAATGGGATGGTCAAAAAAAAAGTAGAGAAGCTCATGTAAAATGCACATGGTGTTTGTCTTGGTCTGAACCTCTACCTTTGCCATTTGAGGCTTTATTTGTCCAAGTTGAAAAGTGAAGTTGAAGAAAAATAAAGTTTTTTTTTCTTTCTTGTCCCTTGGATAAGAACCGGAAGCAGTCATGTGGCAGATGAGGTTATGGAGTACCCTTTTAAAAACTAACCCTTGGATTTCCTGACGACTCTGTTTATATCTAACCCTTCATGGGAGAGTCCTTAGAAATAACGAACCAAAACCAAGCCTTATTTCTTTCATTTGGCTTCATCTACCCTCTAAAGATTTCCGTTAACTACACACCTTGTGTTGTCGAGGGATCCACGCTTTGTTGGTTTGCCTTACTTCCTTTTCCTGTCCACTCAGACAAAAGAATTCATCGACAAAAAAAAAAAAAAAAAAAAAATTTTTTGGTACGTGTTCTATCGAAAAACTTTTCATTTTATTTTATGGTCAGCAGGATATCATTTCATGATTTTATTCTTACAAGAATCAACAAAATTCATGAGATGGCTTTACCTCAAAACGTTATGTCGAAAAGTCTACCACAACTAACCAAAAACTGACCTTGTGTCTCTAAATACTCAAAATTGGTTTTCACCCGTTGCCAAATGGTATCTATCAGTCAGAGAACGGATATTCATTTCATTTTTAATAACATAAAAACAATTTTAAAAAAAAATGTATATACAAGGTGATCAATAAATTTTTTTTCATTCTTTCACCATTTTTTTCTAAAATTAGCAAAAGTGAGCTAATATCAACACACAACTTAAATCATAAACCTAGTCAAGTGAACTTAACNTTTTCTAAAATTAGCAAAAGTGAGCTAATATCAACACACAACTTAAATCATAAACCTAGTCAAGTGAACTTAATCAATGAAATTATTCACACTTTTTATTTTTAGATATTATAATTTCTTCAACATAAAACTTCTAATATAAATTGTCACTTTTTATATTTTCGCGCTCAATCCCTTCGTTAGCGTCGTCAAGAGGTATGTGTTGTCGTTGTCATCTTACAATATCCTTAGCTCAATTTTGACTTTTATTTTTTATTTAATCNTCAAGAGGTATGTGTTGTCGTTGTCATCTTACAATATCCTTAGCTCAATTTTGACTTTTATTTTTTATTTAATCCAATTACCCTATATGAAAATACCTTTGAATTCAATAACTTTGAAATTTTCTTATATATTTGAACCAACAACAGATGTATGTAATTTTTATTATTATATTCTACCCAGGTGTGGATGATAAGCATATGTCGGGTAATGGAAAGAAATTTTTTTTTATCANATAACTTTGAAATTTTCTTATATATTTGAACCAACAACAGATGTATGTAATTTTTATTATTATATTCTACCCAGGTGTGGATGATAAGCATATGTCGGGTAATGGAAAGAAATTTTTTTTTATCACATATTGTTATTTGAAAATTTTTCAATTTAAAAAAATTTCAATTCCCGCTCTGATTTTTTCTCATTTCAATGAGTAACGGTGAAATGATTGTATAAAAAAATCTTAACCATATTGTATATTATTGTATCCAATAGAAATCAAATAGATATTCCATTCTTCTCATCCAAGTGTAAGAAAAACAAAAGTTTGGAGTTAATTGAAGGTACCAGGTGGTAGATTTTGATACTTTGAGTACTATTCCCAACGTATCAAGGAATAAAACTATCTCAATTTTTCAGTTTCAAATTCCTTAAGGACTTTCTCCATTTACTTTCTCAATTGATATCAGTAGAGTTGTTCTTAACTTTAGAAATTACATTTCCGTTTTATTTTTTTTGAGTATTAGTGTGAGATGTTCAGACCTATCTAGTCATTTATTTCATGTCCAATTGACCAAAAAAGTCAAGTCTACTGACATGAAATAAAGTTTGTAAGCATGCAAAGAAAGATACTTGTTCGCTTCATCGCTTAACGCTCCTTCCATCTCATCTCATGTCGTTGAAATGAATGTGATGTAGTTGAATGTTGAATCTGTTGGATAAAGGATAGGAGTGGTAGAACTTACTAATAGTTTTTTACTATCAAAACCATCAGAGACAGCCTGCCTATCAGAGAATATAAGAAGATATCCGAGGTCCTAGGTCCCAAAATTTCGATTTAAGTGTCACTACTGTGTGTAACCATCTGCACTTGACTCAAGTTGATATTATTAGTTAGTACAAAGTTAACTTTCGACTCAATTCTGGCTCAATTCAGTCCACACTTGGCTCTAGGGATAATAATATCTTCTTTAAGGATACATCTGCCTTTGAATGGTCCAAGTATTCCTTGTTAAATTGCTTCGAATGCCAGACTCTCAATAACTATACAGAAATTTTTACTATATCAAATAAATGAATGACATCAAGGAGAAATTTTTACTTGTGGAATCATAATGTGGAAAACCCACTAAACAAATACTATTATGTTTTTTTTTTATACTTTTTTTTTCTCTCCAATAAAATGTGTTCAGAGAATATAGGGTTAATAAAAATTTTTTGGCGTAGGGTGTTTCGTTTGTCTCGCTTTATTTCCCTAGGTATTTAATACCCTCTGGCGATCAAAAAATATTTTAGTTGACACTGTATATCCAATACCAATACATTTTATGATAATTTAGGACCCACCAAATAATAATGATCTTATACAAACTGGAAATTTTTTTTTTTTTTTTTGTTGAGGAATTTTGTATAACAGGTGCAGAGCTGGGCCAACCACTTGTGTTTTTAATACATTTGCATCTTCTGTAGCATAAGGTAAATTTAAATTAATTCATTCAAGAAAATTATTAAAGACTTATTAGAATTTAAGTGAATTAAATGCAAAAAAGAAATCATTTTCCATAGTTTACAATTTATTATTTAGACCAATTTAGGTCAGGGAATTTTTGAAAGTGTATGGTTTTCGCATGATTATTGCAAAAAAAAAAATCAGAGTAGAATTATAATGCTGTGGTTAAACTTTCACTACATCCCTATTGTCAAAGTAATTACATTTAATCTCTTTATAGTTAACTTTTAGACAGAAAATGTGCCATTTTGGTCTTTCTATATAGACAATTCAATCTAAATTAGCCAATTTCAATCTCCATGCCATCTCAATTATTTTCCTTGGTTGAACTCTTTCTCGACCTTTTAGACGAGGTTGTTCAGTTAGGGTTATAACCTAAGGTAAATGGCCTTATATAATGGGACTTGAGACATTATTGTTTTCTTTATCTTGTCAGAGATATGAGTCTAGTTTCTACAAAAAAAAAAGTCAAATTTTTCTCAGTTTTTTTTTTACTCTAGTTTGCGAAATTGGTCCAAGTAGTAGTAGTAGTAGTAGTGGTAATTAGAATAGTTAGAAGAATTGTGGACCCATTACTACTTCTTTTTTTTTGGCATTGTAATCCTCAAACTTGAAATCTTTTTTTTTTAATGGAAAAGATTTTTTATTTGAATTCGTAGTCCTGCGAGACGCTTCTTAGATTATATTTATGACATTTCTAGTTGGAAGCAAAAAAAAAAAAAAAAAAAAATCCGGCTATTCTGGTGGAACTTTTTGCAAATTAGTTTATTTTGGCAATTGTGACAATTAGTTTTTTTTTTTTTTTTTTTTTTGTATAATAGTTTCAGGTTTTAGTATCAGTTTCAATGAAACTCGTATTTTTTAAATTAGTTACTTTTCAACATGCAAAGGGTATGGTAGCAAGAACCTTGAGGAATGCTACGTTGTACGATGTGAACAAAATTTGGCACAGTGGTAACCACCAATGTCATAACTTCTAAACTACAATAAAAAAAAATACATTCTAAACCAGTTAGTTGTATACTATCTGATCTAACAAAAAATTACCAAAGATAACCTACTCAGACCACTTAATTTCATCATGGTCAAAAGAGGGTTAAAATATGCAGGTAGTAGAGGGAGTGTTAATAATTTAGTCTTATGAGATTAGTGACAATATTTACTAATGTTTTGTAACGGTTTCTGATTAGGTGACTCTAGTTGACCTCTACAGGTCACACAATATGATTTATAACTTTAAAAATTATTTTATTCCTTATGACCTTATAGGTTTCAACCATGCCAAATTTTGTTCAAATTGTACCCANTGGAGTTATTTACTAATTTTTTGTAACGGTTTCTGATTAGGTGACTCTAGTTGACCTCTACAGGTCACACAATATGATTTATAACTTTAAAAATTATTTTATTCCTTATGACCTTATAGGTTTCAACCATGCCAAATTTTGTTCAAATTGTACCCANAGGGAGTGTTAATAATTTAGTCTTATGAGATTAGTGACAATATTTACTAATGTTTTGTAACGGTTTCTGATTAGGTGACTCTAGTTGACCTCTACAGGTCACACAATATGATTTATAACTTTAAAAATTATTTTATTCCTTATGACCTTATAGGTTTCAACCATGCCAAATTTTGTTCAAATTGTACCCACTAACTTTTCTCCAGATTGTTGATACCAACCCTTTTTCTAGATTTCAGTTTCCCTTAACACGTGGAGAGGAGAAGAATTTATTAATCTTGTTATAATACGGCAGTAGCCGAAAATAAAGGGTACCACTAACCTGTTAACACTCTGAAACCGGATCTTATATCTTTATAAAAATCTACCAATTAAATGTTTAAAAAAAAAATTTACTACATTTGCCACAAGCTGATGTTGGAAAGATGTTATTTTCCAACTTCTGTTCTTGATTGTCATCATCTTGAGAATCCATTAAATTGTTTCTATAAAAGGACAAGACAAGAGTCATCAAAGCAAAATGGAAATCTAACAATTTAGAAAACAAAAGAAAAGCTTTCTCCATTCATTGTTTAATTGTTTGTAAAACAACCGTAGTAGTTAAGTTTTTTGGCCCTTCCTTGTCTTCTCAAATTATACCAAAATACAAACGTTAATGATANTTTTACTACATTTGCCACAAGCTGATGTTGGAAAGATGTTATTTTCCAACTTCTGTTCTTGATTGTCGTCATCTTGAGAATCCATTAAATTGTTTCTATAAAAGGACAAGACAAGAGTCATCAAAGCAAAATGGAAATCTAACAATTTAGAAAACAAAAGAAAAGCTTTCTCCATTCATTGTTTAATTGTTTGTAAAACAACCGTAGTAGTTAAGTTTTTTGGCCCTTCCTTGTCTTCTCAAATTATACCAAAATACAAACGTTAATGATAATGAGTTGGAAAATTTTGACGTCTCTCTTTTCAAATTACAGTGCCGTAGCTTCGCTAGGGATTGCAATTGACGGGGAAATTGCCCCGACAACGGGGACGGGGAAAACCCCGTTTTCCCCGACAGTCCCCCGATTTTTTTTTTTTTGCATTTCACCATTCACAACAAACTTTTGTGAAAAAAAAATAATAATTATGAAAAAAAATTTTTAAACAAATAACAAAAAGAAGAAACACAACTTAATTCTATTATGTTGATGTTATTTTCCCCGATCGGGGATCCCCGGCGTTTCCAGGGAATCTATTTCCCCGAAATCCCNCTTCGCCTACCTTTTCGTGCCAAAAAAAAAAAAAAAAAAAAAACTACCTAAAACTCCCGGGAAAAGTTCTTAGGATTTTAGTGTAGGAGGAGGTTATTTAATAAGAGTGTAATGGTAGGAAATGTACGGTTCCTTATTGTTAATTTTATTGTACAATTTTTGGTTATGAGATTAGAAAATGACTACCATGAAGTCAACAATTAGAATTTATTGAAGAAGTGATGAGAATTTTTAGCCTTGGCTCCGCATCATGATTTTGAGAGATCTCCATTTTTGATTCTTGTCTTTTGTCAGTTCCACTGAATGGATTATGACAAAAGAACAAAAAAAAAAGAATAGGAAAGGGTTACGGCAAAATAGATCCAGTAATGGGATGTTAATGTATGGGGAAAGAAAAATTTCAGTTTCCGGTCTTTAACAATGAATTCTCTAAGGTAGAGAACTAAACGACTGGAAGTCATGTTTCAACAAACAACCTATTATTATTCACATCTAGTTCCCAAAAAATTTTTATTAAAAAAAAATTTTTATTTAACCGACAGAAATTTTTTTTTTGTTGATTTCGGATGTGCACTGTGCGTGTTGTTACATTTGTATACAATTTGTATTTTTAATTTTTTTTTTAACTTTTTGTTTAATTTAGTTCAAGTTTAAGTCAACTTTTTGTTTAATTTAGTTTAAGTTATAGAATTTAAGTAAAAATTTTAACTTATTTAATTTATTTTAATTTAGCGTTAGTGAGTAAATTTAGGAGTAAAAATAATCACATTGATAATTTGTATAGTGTAGCCAGAGGGTTAATGCGTAGCCAGAGGGTTAATGCGTAGCCAGAGGGTTAATGCGTAGCCAGAGGGTTAATGCCTAGCCAGAGGGTTAAAATCGATGTTGTGGTTAAGTTGATAGAAATCATTGATAAATGCCTAGAAAAAAAATGATGGCATATAATTTCTTCTTCCGTTTTGTTCCAATTGAACGCACAAAAGTTCACAGACTACTAGTCTAACCGAAAACAAAAAATTTAACACTGTATAAACTCTTGTAAAGTAGAGAGAAAAAAATATAAGGCAAAGTGGATTTGATTTGACGCGTGGAATCAAGTTTCCTAATTTAATTCTTTAAAAAAAAAGAGTATAGGATTACTAATATTCCTAATAGTTGTAGAAACTCTAAAAAAATTTTACACGCAAGGTAAAATTGAACAATAGGATTGAAGATAATAATTTCTGCTTTGAAGCTTTACAATTTCAGTGTATTTTTTTTTCACACATGCTAAGCCTTTTTCTTCACGCCACGCTTAAACTTATTCATAGAGTATAGGGGAAAATAAACAAATAATCTATGGGAACTACCGATATAAGAATTCAAACTCGTCACACCTTTTTCTAAATCTCTTTAATAAAAAAAAAAAAAACTAACTTTACCAAATTGAATCCCTTTAAAGCTTATTCTAATTTTTAACAATAGGTAAAAGAAAATCTTTTAAAAAAATATTCGTCCTTAAATTGGAATAAAGTGTAGAAATTTGGTTTTATCCTACAATATTCCTATTTACATAACACCTACAGAGTGTTTTAACTTTTTAGATTCATTTTTTTTCCACTTTTTCCAAACTGTATTTAACCTTAAGTAATATCTAATCTTAATGTTAGTTACTACAAACTTTTAGTGAAAAACAAAAACAAAAGTTTAAAATCCTATATTCTATACCAAATACAAATATCGTTAAACTCATACTTATACAGGACCAAAAAAAATTTTTTTTTCTTCTAAAATATGCATTTTAGCTTGAAAACCTTAGCCTAAAGTTTAGCTTCATTGGTTAATTAAATTACTTGATTAATGACTACTTTTAAATTTTTTATTATAATTTATAATTTCTTATACCACAAACCACACTTTCGTACATCTGCTTTTGAGCAGTTCAGTTCATTCTTCTTCTACTCAAGTATGTACCAAGTTCTCTCGCCATTATATAAAGTCAAGAAAGCAAAGACCTAAAAAATTTAACCACACTGTACTTTCTTA
Organism: Holacanthella duospinosa; assembly: GCA_002738285.1. NCBI lineage: Eukaryota > Metazoa > Arthropoda > Collembola > Poduromorpha > Neanuridae > Holacanthella > Holacanthella duospinosa. The sequence continues at coordinate 75,935 of NIPM01000096.1, forward strand.
CTTGATGAACTTTAATAACAATATGTTATAAGATTTGAAAGGTAAGGTCTTATTGAAAAAGACAAGGGAAACAAAATTTAGAGAAAGTTTGAACCTATTATGAAGTGATCAAGCAGGACCTTTTTTTTAACAATATCCGTTCATACTAGTAGTAATATATTTCATAAGACTCTAAGACTCTAAGAACCTAAAGAACCTAAGAACCTAATAACCTAAGAATCTATTGGACCAGATCTGACCGTTAGAGAATGTTCTAAAAAGCTGTTGATGTTAGTAACGAATGAGAGAGGTTGGTAGGTGTCTCCTTAGCTCTTCGACATATCCTTCGAATTTGAACAGATGGAATTCTTGAGAATGCAATTATAAAAGATTTATGGGTCGGGTTAGAATCGAATGTTATTGTCAAAGATGAAGATGTGAGGAGAAAGTCTGTAGAATTGGAGAGAGGAAATATGTCTACGGTAGAGAGAGTACGTAACTACCTTCTAAGGTGGTACTTTCTCCTCTCTTGACTTTCTCTGTAGAGAAAGTATCAAGATGTCTATAGCTACGTGATTCAGACTTCGATCCACGTTTGATTGAGAAAAGACCCGAGTGTGAAGGAAGAAAATACTACCCTTCTGCCGTATACAGAGTCCTTCTCTCCGTGATCCGAATACTTCAAGTACTTAGTCACTACTCACGTACTTATTCCAACTTTCTCCACTTTTTTTTTTACTTTTTTATATTCCGTTATTCCTTCTCTTACCTATGGGAGAACGGAAACTAGAATGTTAAAATACAAACTTCTTCAAAAAAAAAAAAATTTTTTTTTAGAAAAAAGGAAAAAATATTTTTTTATTTTCTTTTTTGAAATTGGAAAAGGAGACAATTATTATTGTGAAGCTATTTCATTCCACTTTCTCTCATTCACTCCTTAGAGTATGTACTCTGAAATCTCAACTAACTTTTACTTCCTTTCTAATTTCAAATTGACGTAGTAGTACATGTTATATCCGGTGTGCTTAACTGTTTGAGTTGTTTCACTCGAGTGAAAGTAAAAAAAATTTTCCACTTTTGAGTGAAATTTTTCACTTTTGAGAGAAAAAAGGTGAATTTCAGTACTGAGTGGTAAGATTTTTATTTGGGAGTGAAAGTGTATGTGTATGACTTGAATTTTGAGTGAAAGCGGTAAGTTTTGCTACTCTGACTACTTCCATTAGGTCCTACGTCGTCCTAGGTATAGTAACATATGTGGAGTATACTGTATGTATGTATTTAAAATAGTCATAATAGTAAAAATAAAAAAAAAAAGGTTTAGTAAATTTTAGTTATGATAGGAGTGTAAATTGGGCTCATGCTCATGCTACCTGTCCGTTGGATGAGGAAGTTAATAATAAGTGTAGGCGTGAGAAATAAAGTCTTAAGATATGGTTTTCTATGTTTAGTCTTATGGGAATCAAATGGTTCGCTTCATGCTTCGAATAGTGAATTTTTTTTTTCTTCTTCTCTTCTTTCGTTTACTTGTGCTTCACTAAGACTAAGACTGAGAAGCGAGCCCTATGAGGGAAAAACTTACTAGGCACCATAAATTGAAATAAATTGTTTCTTCCTGTAATCATTGGGGATGCATTTTGAAAACAAAACTGTTGTTTAGGAACCATTTATTGGATTCATTTTCACCATTAGCTAGGAAATATACACTTTCACAGTCTCAACAAAATTGGAAAGAACCGGAAATTCTCTGAATTGTGTCTAGTGAAATGAATTTCTGAACATCTTAGGAGTGTATAGGTAGTAGTGGTGTCTGTTGAATTTTTGGACTAGAAATTACATTTAATACCAAATTGACTGACTTTCACCAATATTTTTTTTTTTTTTTTTTTTTTTTTTTTTTTTTTTTTTTANTTTCCATCCCCAGTGGGGGAGGGCGAACACTGGTTTCTGGGTACAATTTGTGTGAATTTGAGTGTGAAATTTGTATAAAATGTAAGGAGGGAAGATAAGAAGAATAAAAAATGGTTTCCCTCCTACGCCACTGAAGACAATGTTTACTTTATGTCTTTTCATGCGAAAAATGCGTCCTGACTTTCTCTTTTCACTTTTTCTCTCAAACTCATATCCCAAAAGTACCATATCCCTATTCACATCTTGAACTATCACCCCAAAAAAAAAAATATGTTCGACAAAAAAGGAAATGACAGGATCAAGTGAGGCAGTGCAATATTTAACTCCTTCATATAAAATTAAAATTTAACGCAGGGTTGCAAAAAAAATTTGATTTGAAAAAAAAAATTTATTTTTTTTATTTTTTTATTTTTAACTGCTGTTCAGACTAATTTATTCATTTATTTACTGTATAATGTTTTCGTTCTATGCCGTAGCTACAGCTGAGTTAAGAGTTGATGTATATAAGTTGAGTTGACTAGGACATAATTTATAAAAAAAAAATTTAGTGATTAAATTATGAAAAACAAAAAAAAAATTTTTTTAATTAATTAAATTATATAACTTAAACCTTTATTTATGGTATTAATGATTTAGGTAGCGTTCGCTAATGCCTTATGGATAATTTCTCTTTATGTTCTTAACTTAATTTTAAAAATCCTGCCAAACATTTAAAAACTTTGTCATATTTTGGCTTAAAAAAACATGGCAACTGCAGCCTAAATTCAACCTTATTTATTTTAACCCTAAAAGACTTCACAACAAACTTTGACAAAATAGATGAGAAAGTAGGTACCTAAAAATTTAAAACACCTTGTACTTTATACAAGTAATAAAAAATATAATAGAATATAAAAAAAAAATTTTTTTTTTCTTTTTGCTATTTATATCAGTAGAAGCTTAAGTAAAAGCAGTGAGAGTATATCTGTATATCCTTAAGGTATCACAAGGTATCATAAGGTATCTGTCAGTGTAACACCGCTAATAAAAAAAAATTTTTTTTTCTTCTCAACAATAAAGAAATGTAAACAAATTTTAAATCCTAACAACATTCTATAGGTGAGGAAAGTAGGTATTTTCTTTCCTCTTTTTTTTTCTTTCTAAAATTGGTTGAAAAGGATTGAGTTTACCAAAAGGACTTCCGGTTCCGTATCCCTCTTCACCGTATATTTGACTTGACTGACATATTTTCTAAAGCCTTTTAAATTCTTCTGGGTCTTTTTTTTTTACTTTCTCCGAGTGAAATATCCAAAAAAAAAAACAGACAAGAAGACAGAGTGGGTTTGAAATATTTTGGACTCAAAAATTTTTCCTTACAAAATTCTCTAAGGTTCGATCAAGTGAGACTCAACTTTATAGTAGTCAACATTTACATTACATTTTTTATACTACTAGACATAAAATATCGTACAGATGACACTTCACTCTGTCTTAGGGATATGTCGCCAGGGTGTGAAGGGGGGAGTGTGGAAATGACAAAAATCAATACTTTTCATTTGGTCAAACTATTTTTCATCTTAATAGAAAAAAAAAACACATAAGAATTATAAGAGTAAAAGTATAATAGAAAGGGATATAAAAAAAAATCCACATGAGACAAGACTTATAATAACTAGCCACCTTATTTTCTTTACTTTCACTCCATAGAGTCATGTCCTTTCTCCTTTGACCCTCAACTTTAACATGTTCATGTAAACTCTTATTTTTTTTTAGTCTTTATATTATCACAACTTAAGACTATATATATATATATTTTCTTTTGTTTTAGTTGTCCTTTGTAGTCTCTAGGATGTTCGGTATCGGTGTGTCCCAGTCGAGAAAGCTCAGGTATTATCAAATCTTGATAGATGAATTGTTCGATTTAGCACGACAGGGTATTAGAGTAGTGACCAACATGAAAGGATTTAGTTTGGTTTTGGACTTAAAAAAAAAAAAAGTCTTCTATTAGGACTTTCACTTACTACTACAACTTTTTTTTTTTTCATTTCTCTTGGAGGTGGTTGTAGTGGACCCTGCAGTGCGTCATGGCATTTGGGTATGTAAATCTGATTAATGTTTAAGCAAGACAAGCATTTTCTAGAGGGATTTAGAACCAAAAAAAAAAATTAAATTAAAATAGGCAGAGGTTTCATCACCACATAGATACAAACCTACAGAGTGATAAAATTTTTTTGCACTGCTACAAAATTAAGTACCTTATGTGAGCATACTCAGAATCAGATGTAAAACTCTAATAAATAAAAGTGAACCTGAAAATAATTTTTTCAAAAAAAAAAAATTTTTTTTTAATTTCAGAACCTATCCCTCATTCCTTTATTTAGTAAATAATAATAATAGCTCAAACCAGACCTAGATATAAAATTGAAACTATTGTATAGTAAAAGTAAAGGGGAAATTGAGTCCAAAAAAAAATACGAACAGTTCTGTATGTATTTTTTTTTTGAGAAACCCAAATCCAATTTACTTATTATTATTATTCATCATCACCTAGCCGTCAAAAGTGCTATAGATATTCCCAAATTAAGGAACAGGTGAGATAAATTATAGACGAAAAAAAAAAAAAAAAGGGTGTGAGAGTCTGATTGACGGAACCTTGTTTCATAGAGTAGTAGTAAGTAGTAAGTAGTACGATCCATATCCGCTCCAATTCCTATTAATCATGATTATATATGGATTCAATTGAACTCTAAAGGTTTTTCAGTGTAGTAGAAATAAGGTTTTTTAGAAATTTCTACTTTCACTATAAGTTTACGGTTTATTGCTCTCACTTTATCGCTACATCTCACATGCAAAAGTTTAGAATAGGTAACTTTAAGAATTGATTAAGGCCAGGCGTAGTCAAACTTTGTTGTTTTTTTTTCTCTTGTTTTGTGGTTGGATTGATTAAAATGGTATTAAACATAGTGAAATTTATACAACCAAGGTTATAAGTAATATGTATAATATACATATATAATGTTATAGTTATAATAATATCTATATATGTCAGTACTTACTATACTTACTATTAGTTGTATGTATATATTTTACTTTACTATGATGCTTTTACTCTGAGGAGAAAGCTTATTTTGTTTTATTACCTATAGTTTGGTATAGAGGATCCAATAATAATATTACAAAAAGCCCACACCCTGTCCATACTATTATTTGAAAACATGTCGGTATTCCTTTCATTTTCATTTTATATATGTATATATATATTAGAGAGAGAGAGAAAAAAAATATACTTCCCACTTCCTGTTCTTACTAAAAACGGAAATTGACAGAAGGATTTTTATAGTATATTAACACAGGAAGAGAAGGTCTCGGAACTTAATCCTTCATTTTAATCATTAATATTTTCATCACCTAAAAGGAAGTATTTGACAGGCTACTTCATTCATCCTCTTCCATCCGTCAGAACCATTGTTCACTTTTTCATATCGTTTCGTCCAGAAGGGTTGAAGTATGTTTACAAAACTCATGATCTCTCTCAAAGGGTTGAGGATTATGTCATCTTCTCTCAAATACATTGACAAGTTTCAAAAAAATAAATAAATTTTATACACTTTCTCTGCAACTGGAACTAGAAGTGGAACTAAAACTGGAACTGGAACTGGAATTGGAAGCGATAGGTTTAAAATCCTCAACGCGTGTGTGCTTTTTTTTTGCTTTTTTTTTAGTCTTCATATCTGATTTTGCTTAAGTAGAAAACTAGTCAAATGGTTTGAGTCTCAGATCAAATTTGCATTGTTACGGAACCACCGAACTGAAGTTAAACTTATCGATTTTTATTTTTTTTTTTTGGTGTTTATAATTCAACTTAAACGTAGGGAAATGAGAAAAAGAGGACAATGCAAGGAAGAGTATTTAATTGAATTTTGAATTTGATCTGACGTTGTGTAGAGAAGAAAGGAAGTCTTCTACCGTTACGTTTTACGTAACTTTTCTACAAGAAAATTTTCTACTAAGTTTAATTAAATTTTGAGAATACGAACCCAAAGTTTTTTGAAAAGGATGAGGGTCCTCTTGTTTAAAGTAAGGAGAAAAAGAAAAAAAAAGGAGTTTCCTGTGGGCTTGGAAATAATTGTATATTCACTACTCCTGCTAGTTATTACTAACTGTATCAGTCAATCCCAGTATATAGTAAACTACAATAGTATATACTTGTATATGAATAACAAAATGAAAAATTTAGTTGAAAAAAAAAAAAACTTCAAGACTTAACTAACAATGTACAAGATGTAACATGATTTTTAAGCTACATTTTTACCACTTTTTTTTTTTGTAAAAAAAGGAGAAGTTATAAATAATTGGAAAAAGAGAGTCAATGTACAAGTTTGGAAAAGTAATAAATGTTAGGAGTTGAGAATCTAGGAAATAAAATCTTTAAAAATAAAATTCAAACTCTTAAAACTTATCTTTGATTTAAACCATAAATTTAGCTAATAAAAATTTTAATTATGTGTTTCATGCATTCAAAAACCTCAATTAGGACAATAATATTGTTTTTTTTTAGGGAAAGTTGTTAGTTAAAATTTTTTCTGGTGAAACATTACAGTTTCAGAAAGACCATTAAAAACTAGGATACAAAGTTGACAAACTCAAGTCTCTACTATCAATGTACAGCTATGGCCAAGTTAATCCGGGCCGTCTTTCTCCAACTTTCACCAAAATCGGTTTAGGGCATTAGATACACAATTATGACAAAAAATGAAAGTGAAGTTAGCTGACAAATTTTAACAATTAATAGGGAAGGCGGCGGGCCTAATTTTTAATAATAATTTTTAATAATTTATTAATAATTATTATTAATAAATATATTTATATATAATTATACATTTATATATATACTATATTATTTTATTATATTTATTTATTATATTTATAATATATTATTATTATAAATAAATAAAATTAATAATTATTATTAAAATAATTTTTTAATAGTTTTTAATAATACTTTTTAATTTAAATTTTGCTTGTCCGGGACGTAGAAAGTCGCTTTCCTGGAAAAAGATTTGAGAAATAAAATAATGCAAAATTCAAAAGTTGGAGAGAATGAAGTTGGCTTGTGAAGAACAACAAGCAAAATTTAAATAAAAAATTATTATTAAAAATTATTATTAAAAATTATTAAAAAATTATTTTAATAATAATTATTAATTTTATTTATTTATAATAATAATATATTATAAATATAATAAAATAAAATAATATATATATATATATGTATAATTATATATAAATATATTTATTAATAATAATTATTAATAAATTATATAAAATTATTATTAAAAATTAGGCCCGCCGCCTTCCCTATTAATTGTTAAAATTTGTCAGCTAACTTCACTTTCATTTTTTTGTCATAATTGTGTATCTAATGCCCTAAACCGATTTTGGTGAAAGTTAGAGAAAGACAGCCCGGATTAAATTGGCCATAGCTGTACCAGAAGTTTTGATTTTTTGAAAATTAAAATTTTTGAATTATTTTTTGAAACGCCCATTTCTTAGTACATCGTCTCAAAATAAAATCCAAGAATTTCATTTTTCAAAAAAAAAATCATAACTTTTGATCTAGTGATTGTAGAGCCTTAATTTTTTAACTTTGTTCCATTACTTTTGGATGGTCTTTCTCAAACTTCTAATACTTTGCCCGAAAAAAATTCCAGTCAAAATATTGTTTGACTATCAATTAGCCACTTTGACCACTTTTAGCCCCAGCAATGGGCCTGGGGGTAAAAGTCCCTTCCCATAGACTTTGCTATTTGTAGGCGCACTGTATTAAATTTTTGGTTAGTTTTTTGCTTATTTTTGAAAAAAGTTGATGACAACAACGACGGAGTAGAGAGTTTGGTTAATCTTATAAATGATTTTCACATAAACCAAAAAACTAAAAGTTAACCCTGTATTTCTTTTGTTCAACAATTTACTTATAATTCTTTCCACGTAAGTTGTAATTTCATCTAAAAATGGTCAATTATTGATGTGGGAGAACTTAAAAGAAGATAGAATATCCTAGGTAAGAATTGATGAGGACAAGTGGGGTTAATTGGTTAAAAACTAAAGTCTCAAGACTTTGTAACTTGATCTAAGGGACGTGTGTGTATGTGGAAGAGGTTAATTGAGTCGTGTGAAAGGGGTTCTAACAGGACGATATCCTCACTTTTACTTGAGTAGTATGGTGTCGTTTCTCCCCCTCAAGGGTCTGGTGAAAATTTCGTTTTGTTTTATTATTACAACGGTTAGGTTTTTGGTGATGTTGTAGAAGAGAAAGTATAGGTTCAATTCCTCTTCCGTTTCCGCCTGTAATGAACCACCGCAGAAAGTTGGTGGTATAGTTTTATAAGACGGAAGATAACCATGGTTCCTCCTAACTCATTAATTTTTGGAATTAGAGAGAAAATCTTTCTCCCCCAATTTCTTATCAGCCTACAGCTCTAGTCAAAATTATGTAATATTAGACACAGGGTTTTGGAGCACTTGATTGAAATTTCTACTACTAGAGTTCATATTTTTTTTATTCATTCTGACAAAAAAAAAAATTTTTTTTTTGGAAGTATCTTGAGAATCATTAGTTTTCACCTAATGGTATATTTTTTGGCTATTAGAGGAAGCAACCCTGGTGGTTTATTTTAGATGGATAATGAAGGAGGGAAAGAAAATGATAAAAAGTCATGATGTGAATAAATGACTTTCTCCTCAACCAATCGCAAACACAGCAGTAACCTGGATTCAGTTGATTATAAGCTTCACGGAAATGGTATATTTTTTTTTTAGAAATTGAGTCTATAAGGTGTCATTTGTGAGTAAGTCGAACATTAGTTAGTCTCCTATTCATCTCTTAGCTTTCAAAAAAAAAAAAAAAATAGAGAGAAATCATTGGCCCATCAATTTGGAGAAAGCACATTTCGAAGGAGAAAGTAAAAGAGAAAATTATAGACTTGCGGATTTTATTGATTGAATCATCATCATCCCTTAGAGATACTTAGCTCTTTGCAGTCTCATTTTCTGCAGCTCTAATGCGCTTTTAGATCCCTGTCAATGGAAAGTGTTTAGAAAAACGTGAATCGAATGTAATAAAAATTAATGTGGAAATAATTATTATAGTAATACAACATGTCCCAACAAATCCCATGCTTTCTTTCTCCACTTTCTCCTCCAAAAAAAAAAGAAAAAAAAACGATGATAAGCGTGAGTCAAAGCTTCGCAAAGTTTTGGTGGGAAAATCAAAAATCAAAAAAAAATGTATTTTTTTTTTGGTATCACCATGTGTAAGGAACGCCTAGTTCCTTATTAATTGATACCATTAATATAATTACATATCACTACTGGTAGAATGAAGTTAAGCAATGAAATTCAAAAAATTTCAGATAATCACCTGAAATTTTGTAAAAAAAAAAATGAAAGAATTGAGTCAAAATAACTACTCGCTTTATGATTTTTACGTCCAATTTGTAAAAAATAATAGATTTTTATGACCAATATGAAAAAATAATAGGAAAATTTTTCGTAGTCTCATGATATGTGATAAGAAATCAATTTGCTAAGACATAAAATGAATTTGTAAAATGAACCAAAATAATATAATTTTGTCGGTACCCAAAAAAGTTAACACACCCTGTATTTNATTGAAAGAATTGAGTCAAAATAACTACTCGCTTTATGATTTTTACGTCCAATTTGTAAAAAATAATAGATTTTTATGCCCAATATGAAAAAATAATAGGAAAATTTTTCGTAGTCTCATGATATGTGATAAGAAATCAATTTGCTAAGACATAAAATGAATTTGTAAAATGAACCAAAATAATATAATTTTGTCGGTACCCAAAAAAGTTAACACACCCTGTATTTTAAGTAGCCTATATTTATCTTATTAACACTCATCCGAATTTAAATTTTGATATCATAATCTAATGAGATTTAATAAAGCCTAATGTACCAATCACTAATTTTTTTTTCTTCTTTTTTCGGCTTCTTTTGTATCCTGTACAATTCGGCATCTTTGTCATGGTAGTTGGGAAACGTAACCGAAAATTTTTATATAAAAATTTATTTCAAAGTCAGTGATTTTACTATGTTGAGTTGTTAGAAAAGCCGAAATGGTTCAAATCGTGAGAGATTTTCTGACCAAACCACACGATCCCATTGTCAGAAAATCCTTAATGGTGAAAATATAAGGAGGATACAGTTAAAGACAAATTATAAAATTCAAGGGACCGAAACAAGATCCAGATATATCCATTGTATTCTAGTAGGAAGATGACAGAAACAGATGAGAATTTATATTTTCATTTGAGTAAAAACCCCCGTTTCTATTGTTTTCTAACCCCTTTCATACCAATTTATACTAACTGAACTTATTTTGACAATTCAGGCCTCAAAGGGTTAACATTTGGATCTATTTTTTAAACCCATATTATTCATTTCGTAGAGGTTACTACAAGGTACCAAATTTAATTACATTTTCTTTTCAACTCTCCATCAAGTTTATTACTAAAATGTTATAGTAGTCCTGGAGAGAGAAATTTCAAGTGAATTGTTCTTACTTAACGGTTGTAAATTGGAATCAACGGAACAACAATGGTAAATCAAATAATGTTATTTTAATAAATGCAGGTGACACATATTGGACATTAAGTTGGGATTTGGTCTATGAGTCTCTCCACCTGGCTATAACATGAAAGATTTAAGTTTTAATAGCCAATGGGAAGTGGGTTAGAACGTATTTGTGTATTCTTCGTTTGAGATATTAAATTAGTTAACCCTATGAGTAAGAAAAGAGACGATTAATATTAATCCATCTTACCTGACACCTATTGTTTGAGAGACTGGCTTTTGTCTTATAATTTAAGAAGTCACATCTGCAGGAAGGCAAATTCATTTGTAATAACAATAGAAGAAACTTTCTCTTCTTTCCGGTAGTTGACAATGGAGAAATTTAACTCAGACTAGTACATTTTCTTTACTAAACTAATAAAACCAAACGCCAAGTCGTCAGCTTCCAGATGCCAAATTATTATTTTATACTCTTATTCATCTCGTCTTGTGAGAAAATTACTTTAGGCTACAGTATTAATCAATTCATTAATCAGAAAATATATATAACAAACATGAAAATTACAACCAAGTCAAATTTTTTTGAATTGCTACGGTTTTTAAATTCCTATCGGGCTATATATTTATAGAGTAAATTTGAGACCTTACTATCAGAATTTTAATATCTTGCAGCTGGCTGACTCTTTCTTAAATGGTTGCCACACCAATGTGGCGAAAAGTTGCAGACAAAAAATCAAATATTTTTTTAGTTTGTTTTGACTATGCAATGCATTATGCTAAACCAAGCAAATATAAAGAAAGCTAATCAAAGGTAAACTTACCTTTGATGTTTTAGGTTGGTCTATCGTGAAAAATCGTCAATACCAATGGTTTTAACATTGTTTACTGAGGCTTTTGACTTTCCATGAGTTATTTTGGATACGGTTATGTCGAATATCTGAGTTACATATAATTTTTATTTTTTATCTTGCTAAAACCGTCGATATTGCAGTAAACAACGGTTTTAACATCATAAATTTTTATGTTAAAGATGGTTTCAAGGTATGGTTTAGTCTACTGTATTAACAGGTTGTGATTCCAATGTATTGACAGGTTTATTTATTCACTTTTTTGGTTCACTGTGGTGTGATATGTTGCACAGTGCTAAAAATCATGAAGTTGTAGAATAAGTTTATCGTTTAATTATTATTTTTAGTCTGACCTAGAGTGAACGATATTATCCAATTTTTTTTAAACTGCTATCGCAATTCGCCAAGGACGTCACATTTTATATTGATAAATGATAATGACCTTGACAAAATTTAGTTCTAGAGTTGACTTTTTTTTTTTTTGTAAAAAAAAAATATAAAGCCTTTCAGTTTGTAAAATGGTTCTTTTGCAAATTTTTTTTATTATTATTTTTAACTTTTCATGAAATAGCATCGACATCGAAGGCGAAACTGCTCTAACGTAGAAAAAAAGAATCGGCTCAAAAAGTGTCGTTCTATTCGGTGTGGTCTGCCCTTTTGATCCTATTTTCCAATAATTTTTTTTCCATCGGGTTTCGGGTGCCTTTAGATGAAAGTTTTCATCACTTATTAACCTTATCCATCAATGCCGAAGAGAAAATGTAAAAAAACAGAAAAACGAAGGCAACTACAGTTGAAATCTTTTATTTCGTAAAATAGACGGCTCATTTATATTTCTTCCTTAACAACAATAACAAATGGTAAGATCATCAAGGAACTTAACAGCCTGTTCAAAAAACTCTACTTTCTGTTTTTCACTTTCACTAAAGCCAACACAAATCTATATGATCATGAGAAAAAAAAAAGTCAGTATAGTTATAGTTAGACATTTTAAGATTTGGATCTCTGACGGAAGTAAGAGGGTTGACTGAATGAGCATAGAGTAAAGGGATACATTTGATGGGGGATTAGATTAATGAGAATCCCGGGTGTAGTAATAATAGAAAAAAAAAACCGAAAAAGTGTTACTGGACCAATCCCTTCCTCCGATTTCTCTCCTCGTGCAGAAATGGAATAACAATTTAGCCTTTTTGAGATGAAATTGATATTTGGTAGCGGAAACAGTTGAGTCTTGGTCTTAGACTTGATCCTCAAGCTTACTATACAATAATACTCGATACTTCAACCTTATAGAGCGGAAGGAATGAGATGAATTAGAATCCGTTTCTCATTCCAACCCTACTGTGTTCTCTCAAATATTTCTAGAAACTAGCTTTCACTACTACCTACCCACTGTATAGTTATAACGTGGTCACTTTGGACTTATTAACCCTCTTGAGATGGTGTATTACATTCGTACACACTCCTAATATATATATATATATAAATATATATCTTCCAAAAAAAAACTCTCATATTAAAGATAAAGATACACCCATATTAACCCTCTGCCAACCACATGAAGAAAAAATCATGATAAAAAGTGAAAGTGTATAAATATAAAACCTAATATTATTATTATCTTTGGAATCATCTACACCCAACCAACTATCAACTATACAGTGATTTTATCTTTAAAAAAAAAATGAAATGACTGTCGGATTTAGTAGTATTATATCACAATTCTGAATTGTGATGATGAAAAGTATAAGGATTATTAATTAAATTAATTTGATAGTAATAAAAAATCGTGATTTTGAATTTAGGTCAGATGTAGTATCTTATTATGTAAGTAAATTTCAGTGGTAGGTAGAGTATTAAAAACTTTTTTGTTCAAATTTTATTGATTCTAAGCTATAAACAATATGATGGAGTCACGAGTGAAATAAGTTAATTCTTCNATCGTGATTTTGAATTTAGGTCAGATGTAGTATCTTATTATGTAAGTAAATTTCAGTGGTAGGTAGAGTATTAAAAACTTTTTTGTTCAAATTTTATTGATTCTAAGCTATAAACAATATGATGGAGTCACGAGTGAAATAAGTTAATTCTTCAAAATAATATATAATATTTTGATAATTGAAATGTAACTCATATAACGGGTGCAGCGGAAAAAAAGGGACTGACGTAAATTGAGAATTTACTATTACTAATCGCGCGAATTTCATATTAGTAGTATTTTTTTTGGATTAAGCGGGATTTTGTATTGTGGAAAACGGCTTTCCTAATTTCCCTAGTAATAACCACTGAGGAAATGACAGCATCACAACAAGAAGTTCTTAGAATTCGTTTCGGACGACTGATTGGATCCAACCCGGGTGTTACGAAATTGGAGGTTGTTAAACATTTTCAACTGG
>NIPM01000096.1:90202-416138 GCA_002738285.1 Holacanthella duospinosa
CGCCTGTGCCGAAAATGGACCATACTCTATCAACCATTAGTGGAACCGTAAGGCAAATATTATGCTTTATCGAATGGAATTACATTCGGAATTTTATATTTGCAGGAACTTGATCAAAATATGAAATTTACATCAGTCCCTTTTTTTCCGCTGCACCCGTTAAAATATCCTTGAGGGTGGAACCTAGTGGTTAGAATCTAAGTTAATATTAGTAGAAAACGTCCTTTGTTTAAGACAGAAGAATAATTTATTTAATGACAGGAAGAGAAAGTCATTTCCAAATGCAATAAGAGAAAGTCAGTATTCTCTACGAAGAAAGTAAAATCCTTAAGACCTTTCTCTTTTCTTATGAAAGTTGAAACCCTAAAATTATCCACTTGGGTTGAGGTGTAACCACCCATTTAGTAAATGTGTCCATGTTTCACATGTCATGTCCATTTCTAACCAATAGGAGTTGACATGAGACTTTCTACGAGTTAAGAAACTCTAAATTATCTTAACCCTCTAACTCCTCAAGTAGATTTATAGTCATTATAAATGTAAAAATTTAATTATAACCTTATTGTTTTTTGATTAGATTTCTCTTCAATTTTTTTTCTATGTATGTACAGGGTGCATGTTGGAAGGATATAATATTTTAGAAACATAATGTCTGATTTATTAGCTTTCACTTTTTTTTCTTTTGGACGTGGTGAAGTATGGGAAAGTGTCTGAATGAACGAGTCTGTAAATCTCGACTTTTAGAAAGATATTTATTATTAGGAAGACTCATTCAGTGTATTATAAATATAAATTCTACGACTACCAAAATAGACTATTATGAGACTCTTTGTATATATAGTCTTCTGAATGATCAGGAGTGTATTCATGTATGAATACTCATGAAATCTAGCTAAATTAAATCAAAATCCGAGGAAACTTGATTTGTTTTACAAAAGAGAAAGTACGTGTGACTTGGTCTTGTTGAAATTAATTTTCTACAACATAGATGAAAGCAGGAGGGTTTATTATTTTAGGCCTTTGAAGCCAGTTAGTAGTTGGGCATAAATTGATATATTTGCATCATAATGGAAAATGAAAGATGGAACTTCTAAATACATCTCATACTACTATATTTATGGATTTGGCAATGAGGATTCATCAATTTCTTAATTAATTGTAGGATTAATTAATATACTTTGTTGAGTAATTGGTACTTGAAGTTTCACAAAATTTTATAAAAATTTGTATAGAAATTTACCACCCTGGAACCACAATGCGGTAGTTGAGATACATAGTTGTTAATCCTATCTTAATTAATTGAATTAACTCTTCTAGTTCTGATTTGATTGTCTAAATTATAAAATCCTTGACCATTGATTTATTATCCCAAAATTCTCACGAAGTGCTGCTCATCTTTAAACAAATTTTAAATGAAAACTAGCGCACTTCTGCCGCATTGGTGGTCTTTGTTATCTACAGTGCGTTCGAATAAGAAAGCGAACTTCCCGCGAAATGATTTCAGAAAAATATTAGAAATTTACAAATTTTAGACTCGTGCACCTCAATTGGCTAAAAAAATACAAAAATTACTAAAGGAAGTAAAAGACTAATCAAACCTGAAAAAATTAACAAAATAGACTACTTTTGTTAATTTTTTCAAATGTTTAATTATGGATCATTGAAGTTTTGAGTTGACATGCTTACCAACGTAATGACCACACTTTTTTTTATAATTCAGTTTCATTTAGGGTTAAGATATTTCCACATGCAGAATTTAGTATAATAACTATTCTCAATCTTGATCGAAAGAGTTCAGTAAATTACAATTATAATTTCAATTCATTGAACTCTTTCGATCAAATTTTAATAAGGAACATGTTAGTTAGGTTCAACTCAATATCATAATTGCTAAATAATTTTTTTTGATAATCAAATCAATTCAATTTTTAGTAACAATGCCCAACAATGTAAATTGAGATTATGAGCAGAGCAAGTTAAATATTATGTGTCCTGATTTGTTTTCGCCTGCTGACAATACTAATAGTCGTTACGCTTTAGGTGTCATTTTTATTCTTAGTTTCTTTTCCTCAACATTTGAAATTGTTTCAAAATAGTTTTTATTTGTTTCAACAGACTAACTCCTGTATCAAGTTTAGTTTCAATAATTGCTAGATTTATTTAATGGAAAATGGAACATCTTTCAAGGCAAGTAATCGTCAGCGGTAAATTTTGGTAGGTACGAGTATCAGCGCTGTGTATCAGCCCATTGCACTAGTGTTAAGGTTAAGTTAGGATTTTAAGAGGCAATGAGCTGATAAAATTAGCGGATGGTGCTTTACTTTGAACGAACAATTCATCAGTAGTATGAAATTGTCAACCATCATGCGATGTAATATTTTAAATTTGAATTAGAAATACTAGAGTTACGATATTTTACCTGACTACATATGTTTTCGATGATTCCCCCCCCCTCATTTTCACATAAGTAAACTATCAAAGGAAAGAATTTCAGGATGATAAACCGCCCAGCAGCTGTGCAATTGTCTAATTATCTATAAACTTTGAATTTTTTGTGATTTCATTGCGCGGGAAGTTCGCTTTCTTATTCGAACGCACTGTATAACAAGTTTCATGNTTTGAATTTTTTGTGATTTCATTGCGCGGGAAGTTCGCTTTCTTATTCGAACGCACTGTATAACAAGTTTCATGATGCACTTTGGCTTTTCTTCATGCCGGATCCATTTCTACTGCTTTTGGATTCTCTAGATGGTTTTCACAAAAAACTCATCCCCGACAATTCATCCACGTCAACTCATTCCCAACAACTTTTAAAATTTGTCGTTACAAAAAGTTAAAAGCAATAGAAATACCAACTCTTTTTCTCTTTAGTATACTTGATACCTGATTCTGACTATAGTGACAAGCTTAGTCAGAACGAATTGTACCATGAATTTTTATAACAGCGACTTATCTGCGCAGTGAGTTGTCGACGTTTAGTAGGTTGTTTGAGAAAAACTCTGGATGTCTCTATTTTTCCAAAAAAAAAAAATAGAACAGAAAAAAAGACTTGACACGAGATACAATATAAACAAACTCTAAGGAGAAAGTGAGGAGAAAGGTTGGAAATCTTCGTATACACATGGGACTCTGCCTTTCTTCACCGTTTCTAGAAGAAAACTAAGATGTAGGATCTTAGATCTAGTACTCCTGGAGACAAAATAGTAGAGAATCTAAAAGTATTTTCATCAAAGTACCACCAGATCTTGTAGTTGGACCAACTTTTGGATATGTCTTTACTGTTTTTGTGGGTTGGAGATCGATGGAGACTCCATTTGGTTGTGTAGTTCAATCCGAAAGAAAGAAAGGAAATAAGGGATGTTTTGTTTTCTCTTTCTAGTTTTTAGAACCAAATTCTTTATCCGAATGTCTGTAATTTAGTCCTTGTATGAAAAAAGAAGACTTTCGAGACCTAAAGTTTAGTAATGGTAATGATCCAGGGAATTCAAATAGAATCCAAAGACTCCTGAGGAAAGGGGAGACTGGAGGAGAGTAGTTTTCGTGTAAAAGAGAAAACTAGACTTTCCATCGACTCACTTTCTCGAGATACGTGATGAAGGTTCATTGAGAGTAGAACAAGTCTCACCAACCTACAGAGACATTACATAAAATAAGAGACCAACTACTATCAAAAACTTCTACCTGGATACTCAAAAACGTTACCTTACTAGTGGTAAACCTCTTTGGGAGTTATTTTGTGAGAGTTAGAAAAAACATCCATATCCAACCATATTTGTTACTTTCTCTTTATATGTTAGAACTTTTAGTTTTCTCTAGTGTAACCTCAGGTTATTCTCTTCCAATCTCAGCTAATGCAATGTCATGGAGTTTAATGTAGAAAAGGTGAGCTTATACGTATCCGTACTTTTTTGGATCATGCTGTTCCTTAGACTTAAATTACAAGAGGACATGCATCTCTACAGATTTATGTAATTTTCACACGACTTCAATGAGGTAAAACTAAGCTTAAGCTTTACATTAGCTCACCAATTCTTAGAAAACGATGACAATAGTTTGAGTACAAAAATTTGGCAGACACGACAACTTGAAAATTTCTTAACTTTTACTTTCAAAAAAAAAAAAAAAAAAAAGAACATGGTAACACATCTCTATATCTCATGAGGAATTCTTAGAGTCCTGCTGTGTCTTTGAGAA
Source organism: Holacanthella duospinosa (assembly GCA_002738285.1). Taxonomy (NCBI): domain Eukaryota; kingdom Metazoa; phylum Arthropoda; class Collembola; order Poduromorpha; family Neanuridae; genus Holacanthella; species Holacanthella duospinosa. Next base: position 94,397 of record NIPM01000096.1, read on the forward strand.
AGCACATGGTAAGTTTTTATATACAAGATACCTCATGTCATGACATGATAACATATGTCTTGCATTAGGATCACTCCATGTGTTGAATGTGGGAGTGTTGTATTTTATGACTCTGGGCAACAACTTCTTGTCAGAGACTTTCATCCACAGACGGTGAAAGTGGAGAAAGGTAGAAGAAAATTGATGAGATCGTCTTGTTGCTTTCTTCCTTTGATTCCATTTCAGTAGGTATGAATTATATAAATTACTGAAGAAATTCTTAAATTTTTTTTTATTTAATTTCAATTTTGGAAAAACATTAAAAAAATTTTTTTTTTTTTTTTTCATTTAGAATGTACAGTGTGACAAAAAAAAAATTTTTTTTTTTGGAATAGACTTATCTTTATGTTATCGACTTGAGAAAGAATTTTTTTTTCTCTTCTTTTTCTACTAGATTATACCATTTTGAACTATACAATAAATTATATTTTTGAGTCTCTCGACGACGCCTTGCCTTCCATACCACAACTTTGTATTCACTTCTCTCCTTGCTATTAAAATGCTAAAATCTTACTCCTAAAAGTCTATGAATAGTAAGCAGTGAGTTAAATTTACATAGACCACAGTTGTACAGGGTACAGAGGGAACCCAAACTTAGAATGATTATAAACAAAGACAAAAAAAAAATTAACCCGTTGACTCCCACCATTTTGTAGATTTCAGAAGATTTTAACTCAGAAGAACAATTCTAATCATTCCTCTCTCCTCCTTTGTAATCATTTACGAAATAGTGTTTAGAGGATTCATGGGGTTTTAAATTACATTATTTAATGTTATATTCTATCCCATTACCTTCCTATTTTACAAACTTTTCTAACATTGACATCTTTCATTGACCCAATTGACTCAAATTTACAACTAACCCTCGCACCCCCCATTCCTTATTTTTTGGTTCATTTATAACAAGTTAGGATTATTATTAGGAAAATAGTAGGGGAAGGGGTTGTAATTTATAACCCTCTTTTCTTACATCTTCCATTCTGTAGAAAATTTGAAAATTTTTTGAATTATGTTGTTTGAAAAAAATAAAATTGTATAGTTGTGTGTAGTTAGGGGTTGTATTTGAGTCTATTCAAGCATAACGAAATCACCACAGACGCCATTCAAGTAATCTATTCTTGTTGATAGTAATCTTGACTCTAGTTTAATTCTCTAGGAGTCCTATTTGGAAAAGTATGTATATTTTTTTTTCAATGGCACACGTCATCTGTACCATTGAAAGGGTGTTTTTAAGTTTTTGGGTACCAATTTTCTTAGGTTTCTTTATTGTATTGAATAGAGGAGTTAAAGGTAAANCATGGCACACGTCATCTGTATAGGGTGTTTTTAAGTTTTTGGGTACCAATTTTCTTAGGTTTCTTTATTGTATTGAATAGAGGAGTTAAAGGTAAAAATATAAAAAAAAGATGAATCTAAAAGTTTGAGTCATACTGTATACTGTATAATACTGATTAGATTTGTGAGTTTCATGGTCTCGCGCTACGAGAGTTAATAGTAACTAATTTGTCAAGTTGTAAGACTAATCATTAACTCGGTGAATACTGGGAAATATATCCTTCTACTATCTCATTATTCTCTTAATAAAAGTTTTTGGTAACTTACTTAGGAAATTAACTTAAAATTTTCAACTTAGTCCCTCAACAACTATATATTGTATCTCTTTTGGTTTGAGAAGTTTAAGTATTTTAGTATGAAGATGGTATATTAATTATTCCTTTGAGTCCTTTCCAATCTCTAGTGAGAATTAAAAAGTTAACCCTGCTTTTGTTGAGTTGGCGGTAGTTTGATTCATGTCTTGGTAGAAGATCCTTCTAATTAATTAGGACGACTCAAATGAATAGGACCCTCAAATATTTCATTCTCAATTTTGACTTTTGCTTCAACAGTTCTTATAGACTTTTAATTGCAACTATTTTCTAAAGAATCAAAAGCCTTGTAATTTCTACAGGGGTGGGGGTAGGGGGATGGGAAAAAGTTGAGTCATAGGAATGACATTACTCTTTTAAATGAAAACAGGAAGTGAAAGTTTGTTACTTGTCTAATAATTTGTTAGTATTTTGTACAAAATGAGACAGAAAGAGGTTGAAATATTAGAAAAGAAATACCTAATTTTAATTTTTAATATAAGGAGACTGTATTTGACACTTGACGACTCAGACTTTCTCTCTCAAACTTTCTCTATCTTTTTTTTTTTTTTTTTCTTCAAATAAAATCTGGTAAAACTTTCTTCAATTGCTGTTCTGAGTTGTTCTTCCTATTCATTTCTTTAGACTCTTTAATTCGTCTTTTGCCATCTCGTGAGAACCGTGTGTAAATATACAGTTGAATGGAATTAGTGGAAACAAAAGTCTATGCATTATTACTACTTTCATTTGGTTTAGTTCTTATTTGAAACCACATGGAATGACTCACTATAATTATCATTATGATAAATTAATAATTTTATTTATTGGTAGCGATATTCCAATTATTCAATATTTGTACACTTTCTGTTAATGATTGAAATCGAATATCATTTTAATTGTGTAGTAGGAAATAAGGGGGTTAGGAATGGTGAAGTGAAAGTTACAAAAACAACAATTTGCTATAGAAAAGTTAGATAAGTAGAAAACATGTCTTCAACCCAGGGTTGATAAAATAAATTAAATTTATTATCAAAGAAAAATATAAGTTGGATTTAAAAAAATCATTAATTAATTTAATTATATTTAATTTCTTAATTATTGTGAACCCAAAACTGTAAAAATCCTAACNGGGGTTAGGAATGGTGAAGTGAAAGTTACAAAAACAACAATTTGCTATAGAAAAGTTAGATAAGTAGAAAACAAGTCTTCAACCCAGGGTTGATAAAATAAATTAAATTTATTATCAAAGAAAAATATAAGTTGGATTTAAAAAAAATCATTAATTAATTTAATTATATTTAATTTCTTAATTATTGTGAACCCAAAACTGTAAAAATCCTAACNAAAAAAATCATTAATTAATTTAATTATATTTAATTTCTTAATTATTGTGAACCCAAAACTGTAAAAATCCTAACCACTTTCACCCGCTGAATTACCACCAAAATTTCAATGTCGAGAAGGAGTAGTTTTTGGCGTGAATTGAGTTGGTGAAAGTAGTGAAATTTTTTTTCATTTTTCATTCTAGGGTTACTACATTATAATAATAAAAAATGTAATATTCAAAATTATGACAATATTTTAAACTTTCGGTTTTATAATAAATGGTTTGTTTAATTTTATTTTTAAATAAAACTTTTTATTAATTCACTCATCTTCTGTAAATTTCAAAATTTCAAAAAAAAAATTTCAATTAGTAAATATGAAATCTTAAACTATTATACAGTGGTCAAAATATCATTAGCCGATTGGAAGTTTTTTGAGATAATTATTGAAGTATGCAATCTATCAATATGAAATTAACTTGAGTTTTGGCAAATGTTATGAGAAATAACATATCAAAAATTCAATGTTTTTGGCTGAGTAAATTATGAGATTTTTGCAAGAACATAAAAAATTGGCGAGTGTAAGCGCAAACTATTAATAGCCGAGGTGGTGAAAATTTGGAATTACTAATCACTAANTATTAATAGCCGAGGTGGTGAAAATTTGGAATTACTAATCACTAAGTCGATAAATTTTACTAAACTGGTAAGTTAACTACTAAGTTAGAATATAGCTATGTAAATACATCTTTATAGGCGTTGTAAGTGTATTAATTGGTTAAAAATTTAACCAGAATCAGTCGGGAGAAAGCACTCCGAATTCCAAAAGGATCAAATAAGTAATATGGCCCCGAATCAATTTTCAAATGTCAAAATCCATTAAATTATTGTTAAATCTAAGCAATCGGTACAAAATTGCCTTAAACATATGGTAAATACCGTGAAGAAGAGAAAGTGCGCACCAAATCCGTAGCCCACAAATTCAGAGGAACGTCGAATTCTGAGAGAATCTAACGATAATTCGATTACAACTGCCCAAATCAAGTACGACTTGGATCTCAAAGACAGGACAATATGAAACGTTTTCAATTCATCGGAAATCTTAAAGTGCAGAAAAAGTCTTAAGAAACCACCCCTAAACTCCATAAACAAACGGAAAACCTGGACTGGGAAAGAGAAAGCATATCCCGTGTAGATAATATGAAAAAATATNCAAACGGAAAACCTGGACTGGGAAAGAGAAAGCATATCCCGTGTAGATAATATGAAAAAATATGATCTGGACCAATGAAAAAATGTGGAATTTGGGTTGCTACAATGGATTTTCAACATACTGGCACGATTTAGGAAAGATTGAACATGTTTTTTCTATTCAGCATCCCGGCGGCGAATTGTTCATGATTTGGGTGCATTTAGCTTTCATGGAAAGCACCGCACCGTGTCGCAACACCGCGACTGGCCTCAAATAAGTATCAGGGATACCTGAGGAAACTTCTGTTGCTTTATTTTGATGCTTTAGGACAAGATAATGAGATCTATTTGCAAGACGGCGCAAGATTTTACACTTTCAACTATACTAAGAACTTTCTCCAACACATTAATATCCCACTTATGATTTGGCCAGCATGTTCTCGGGACCTGAACTCAATAGAGAACGGTTAGGGAGTCATGGCTAGACAGATGTATTCAAATAGAAAACAATATAATTCACTGGAAGAGCTTAAAACGGCGAAGAAAGCAAACTGGGAGAAAATCCTAGAGTCATTGCTTCAATCATTGTCTTTATCGCTACCAAATCAAGTTTTCTAAGCTAATTCGGCTAAAGAACGATGTATTAATTATTAAGTAAAAAAACTGGTACGATACGTTGTTTAAATCCAGCGTTTTAAGTAAATTAAAGCAACTCGGCTATTAATATTTTGCGCTTTCTCCACTTTCATTTTTACTTTCTCTTGCATATTTTGGATACGGATTGTCCCAGGTGCCTGGGATTTTGATATTTTATTTCTCACCTTATTATGCACCTCTGACGTTAATTTCACCTTGACAGATTTAATACTTCAGTAATTATCCTAAAAAAGATCCACTCGGCTAATGATATTTTGGCCACTGTATGTATGTAACAAGAAATAATGTATCAAAATTTTATTACATAATTAAATTAATTAATTTCCTAATAAAAATCTAAAATTTTACAAAAACTTAAATTACGAAAGTAATAATTAGTAAAATATAAGTTAGTACAAATTATATGATTTTCCAGACGTTGATTCAATCATTGATTTAAATCATATTTAAATCAATCTTCCAACTCTATTCCCGCCTGACGACAACGGTTGAATAGATTTGCATCCGTTTGAATNTCATATTTAAATCAATCTTCCAACTCTATTCCCGCCTGACGACAACGGTTGAATAGATTTGCATCCGTTTGAATGATTTCTAATGAAAAATATGAAATCTATTTCATCCTTTATTGAAATGGGATGAAAAGAAATTATATTTCATAGAGCTAGGTTAGAAAAAAAAAATTTTTTTTTTTGTAAGTTTTCGTGATCACTTTCTCTCAAATCAAACTGTCTCTAGCATGCATATTTCTTGAAGAAACTTTCATTCATTGACTCAAGTCTTTCATAATTCGAGCACGTATGTGCGTCCCACTTTCTCCTCGCCTACGAATTACGCTTTCACTCGACAATTCTATCGAGATAAGCCAATGGAGAGAAGAGAAATGTAGAAGTTGGTGAAAAATTGAGTCAAACTGTAGAAAAAAAAGAAAAAAAAAGTCTTTGGACTCGTCTTCATATTATTATTTGAATTCGACTGACAAATCTCCTTGACGTAACAACTTTCTCTTAAAAAAAAATCCTATCTGACGGAAAGAAAAGTTTAGAAGTACTATTCATATGTATTGTAGATATGTCAAGTCCTCATCTGCTAATAGTATGTACTGTTATACTCAAGAAAGATTCCAACACGATGAATCTCCCTGTGACCGAGAAATCCCTTTGAATTGCGAAATGAAAATATTCTCAGTATTTTTTTTTTCTTCAGAGAAAGTAGATCACCAGAATTTCACGCATTGGAGAAAATTCTCGTTTTCTTTTTTTTCTTTTTTTTTTTTCTTTTTTTTTTTTTACATATTGCAAAGAAATCCAGAGATTTTGAGTGTAAATCTTCCTCAACATGGAATCTCTTGTAAGCCAACGGAAAATTTAGCTTCACATTATGGCAGCTGTTAATAAATATGAATACTCACATGGAGTGAAAAAGGAGATGAAAATTTATGGTGATTGTAGAGTACTTTGACATTTAATTTTTTTTCCTTCCTATTCCTTACTCTTGTTGAATTTTAATTTAAGATATTTTCACTACAGTGTTGCCAAACTCAAAATAAATTCATCCCTATTCATTACCAACCAGGAATCTTATATTAAAAAAAAAAGAGTTATCATAATAAAAAATATAGTAAAACTTATATACAAATTTGATAACAAGTAACACGTCGAGTACAAAAAAAAAGTTGTTTTGAAGCAACAAAAATAAGATTAATCAGCCTGTACATCGAACAATTTTTTTTTTCTTCTTGGCTGCTCAAAAGTGATTCTCATCAAAACCCATTCGCTGCAGCACCGCGTGTAAACTTTTTTGCAAGTAATAAAAACCATGTGGAAAAAATTTTTGCACACGAATGTAAAACTACCTCTCAGAGTCAATTAAGAGATTAGAAGGACATGATTTTCTGGGAGTAAGCTCTATAGTTGATTTCTATTACCTTTTTTCCATTGTTAAAAATAAAATAAATTCAAGAAGATGTGTTATATAAAAGGATATAGTTTTTTGGAAAGCCGTTAGTCTTAGTATTTTAGATTTTGAGTACGAAGACCTAATCCTATAATGGGAAGTGTTAATGGTATGTCTATGTATGTGTCTAATTATTTATAAGATCCATTAATAATAGAGAGATCATGAGACCACTTCAAAGATATACAGTTTTTATCTTCTCAAGCATCTTGTAGACAAAAGAAACCTCTCCCATCCAAANAACTACCTCTCAGAGTCAATTAAGAGATTAGAAGGACATGATTTTCTGGGAGTAAGCTCTATAGTTGATTTCTATTACCTTTTTTCCATTGTTAAAAATCAAATAAATTCAAGAAGATGTGTTATATAAAAGGATATAGTTTTTTGGAAAGCCGTTAGTCTTAGTATTTTAGATNAAATAAATTCAAGAAGATGTGTTATATAAAAGGATATAGTTTTTTGGAAAGCCGTTAGTCTTAGTATTTTAGATTTTGAGTACGAAGACCTAATCCTATAATGGGAAGTGTTAATGGTATGTCTATGTATGTGTCTAATTATTTATAAGATCCATTAATAATAGAGAGATCATGAGACCACTTCAAAGATATACAGTTTTTATCTTCTCAAGCATCTTGTAGACAAAAGAAACCTCTCCCATCCAAATACATTCTCTTCCGACATTCCATCCATTCATTATTCATTACAACCAGATGAGACTCTATTAAAGAGTCATGCAAAGTCTTAAGGATACGAAACGAAATACATATTCATCCTTCTGTGAGACTGTCTGGTTAAAGTTGAAAAGATCTAACGAAAAAAAAAAGAAACCCTTGTCAAATAGGATGAAAGAGAAAAAGAGAAAGTTTTAAAGGAACGCCAACTTTTTCTCTATTCTCTAGCCGCTAGTTCTTCATTTTCTATTCCCTTATTTCTTCAAAGTCAAACTATCCACTCCTATGCATTAAAAATTAGGAAATGGAGGTAGAGTAATTTAATGGCAATTTTTAATTCCCTTCTAGATTTTATATTGACTTCAAAGTTGAAAATATACAGGGTTATTCATCTTTTTTTTCAAATTAAGAAAAAAAAATTTTCTTTTTNTTCAAATTAAGAAAAAAAAAAATTTTTTTTTTGGTGACGGACAGACGGACAGGATGATTGCAATACACTATTACTATTACTATTACTATTACTACTATTANCAAATTAAGAAAAAAAAATTTTCTTTTTTTGGTGACGGACAGACGGACAGGATGATTGCAATACACTATTACTATTACTATTACTATTACTACTATTAGTACTGTGTCTACTACAACTACAAAAAATTATTTGGGAATTGGTAATCGAGATCTTCATAAGGAGTATGACGCTAAATTTGCTCATCTGCTCAGCATTACAAAAACTTAGCGTCACCCTCCTTATGAGGATCTTGATTACCAATTCTCAAATAATTCTCTGTATTTAAGTAGTGTAATGGCAACAATGAGTTTGAGTTTGAGTTTTACTATATCTACAGTGAAAAAAAAAACTTAACCACCCTGTATATTACTTCACTGCACCCTTGAGGTTCATTCCTAGTTTATTGGAGTAGTAGAAGTAGTTCAACTAGACACTCTTGAGGGACCTTTAGATATGAATAAAGATACGGTTTGCAAGCTTTGATAGATGTGTAAATTTGTGTTGTTTGTAAACCTTATCAATCGTCCAGTGTTCCTTAGTAATATACCAAAGGATAAGCGGAAGCCCCAAAGAGCACTAAATATTATCCTACTTTCTCTTATGTACAATATCTTTTTGTATACAGTCAACTTTTTCTAGTTACTTTTTTTTTTTTTTTTTTTTTTGAAAAACTTTGAATCAAATGTACAAAAAATTTTAAGAGAAAGTTGAAAAAAAAAGTGTAGATGCTCAATGCTCGAAACTCGACCAGTAGTGGTGACAGAAAAGAATGTAGTCAATTTCAAGTTTGTTTTTTTTCGTCTCAAGACAATTTATTTGATTTAAAAATTTCTGTTTAATCAGATTAAGATCAGTTTACATAGTGTCCTTTCTCTACGCACTTCCGGTTTGGGTATACTTGAGAAATGACTCTAGAGAATTACAGTAAGATACATTTGAGATAAGGTTTATGATCCATTTACTAGATTTTCCGTCTATATTTTCAGACAGTACCCTAGGGATATTTAGGCTATATAGATTTCTAGAGAAAATTTTGAATGAATAATCTTCTTCTTTTTTTTTTGTTGTTGCTTTTTGACAGTACATAAAATGGAAAAGAAAGTCAAACTTTAATTATAAATTTAGTACTATATTCAGAACCTTTGTGTAAATTTAGTAGAGTTGTATCAGATATTATTGATTAATAATTATTATTACAATTACATCCTACATGTTATGGAAATGTTGAGACGAGAGCAATAGAAAGGAAATTTGAAAAAGAGAAAGTATATAGTGAAAGCAAACAACGGAATTCACTTTGACTCTTATTATTCTCGTCTACGGTTTGAAAATGTGAAAAACTCCCACGGCAAAGTAAAGCTCCTTGTTTCTTTTTCAAAAAAAAAAATAAGAAAAAAAAAAATTTTTTNAATAAGAAAAAAAAAATTTTTTTTTCTTATTGATTTCTCTGTCTGTCTGTTTTGTTTAGTGTTCTCCATGACTCTGACTCCGGAGTCGGAGTCGGAGTCGACTCCTTGACTCCGACTCCGGAGTCACCCGTGGTTTGCTATGGAGTCGGAGTCGATGACTCCGGAGCAGGCATATACAAACAAGGAGTCGGAGTCAATGACTCCGGAGTAGACTNTAAGAAAAAAAAAAATTTTTTTTTTCTTATTGATTTCTCTGTCTGTCTGTTTTGTTTAATGTTCTCCATGACTCTGACTCCGGAGTCGAAGTCGGAGTCGACTCCTTGACTCCGACTCCGGAGTCACCCGTGGTTTGCTATAGAGTCGGAGTCGATGACTCCGGAGCAGGCATATACAAACAAGGAGTCGGAGTCAATGACTCCGGAGTAGACTCCACACAATTGGAGTCAGCTCCAAAAAAATCTCATGCGAAGAACTCAAATAGCATTACATCACAAACAGAATACACCTATGTCAGTAAGGCATGATACACTAAATATTGCAGCTCTGCTGCTATATATAGGGCCGCTTTAATTAACAGCTCTGCTGCTTAATATAGTGTAGCTGCAATATACAGTTGCTTTGCTCCTACTTTTAGGAGCTTTTCAAAATTTAAATATTTTAAATAATGGAGGCATGCCGACGAAGAATCCGACAACTCAAAATTAGAAATTGTTTACCAATTTTTAAGACTAATACGTAAACAAAAGCCGGGACAATGTCGGCAAGTCTTTCACAAATTACTTTCAATTCATTGATCTTTATCATGATAACTTCCTAACTTAATTTACTTTTTTAGACTTTTGTCCTTAATTTGCCAACTTTGAGATGAATTTTGATTTTTTTAAATGGAATTCCTTTCACAACTGCCCCACCTCCACATAAAAAGAATCATGTGCATAATATGTATTTGCGAAATCTAAGTAAATGTGAATTTTGACTCCGGAGTCGACTCCGCAGTCAGTGCTCCGACTCCGGAGTCACTCCTTATTTTCAAGGAGTCGGAATCAGTGACTCCGGAGCCACTCCAAAATTTTCTTAGAGTCGGAGTCAGTGACTCCGACTCCGGCTAAACCCAGAGTCATGGAGAACACTAGTTTTGTTCTGCATATTCCATTTCAAAGAGAGAGAAAAAAAAACGGAAAAAATGAAGCAGATTTTTATCTAAAACGACGTGATGTTATTAAAATTGATGGTTAAAAAGTGAAAGTTTATCCTTTCTCTTCGTCTTCTGCAAAACAATGTAAATGCATTACGTAACCCATGGAGAAATTTAAAAAAAAAATACCATATCATAGTACAAAAAAAAAACCTTGAGTGGAAGTGAAGCAATTTCGATTTGGATTTCTATTGTTAAAATTTTTTTTTCTAGAGGTAGGTTATACCTTTGAAACCCACATCATCCATCAAAAAAAAATTGTTTTATAATGAACTTTCTCCTTATAGTTTATTCAGATTGAAGATGAACATATTCCTTTTTGGTCTATCTTCTTTGACTGAAGGGGGAATCCATCCAATAAGGAACCATAGCCCCTCAAGTACATTTCAATAAAGAAAGGATCTTTTGGATTACATTATCCACATCCTCCTAGTCTGCCCAAGGACTCCAAAATGAGACACCCAGTACCAAAACCCTTGTATATTTTTAAGCCTTAGGAACTCAATTTTGAGACTTGGATATGAAATAAGGTAACGTTGGAATATATTTCAACAAACTAACCATCATCTTNTTTTAAGCCTTAGGAACTCAATTTTGAGACTTGGATATGAAATAAGGTAACGTTGGAATATATTTCAACAAACTAACCATCATCTTTTTATTCTCACTCCACCAAATAACTACTAGTAACAGTACTCTATGTACTAATGTTAAGATTTTGGTCTCTATACATACATAAGTAACAATTCTTGTTGTTTGAGATGTTATAGTCAAACTTTATGTATACATTCTGTCACTCTTTGGATTATAATAAGAGAAAGTCAAAGATGGACTTNATGTTATAGTCAAACTTTATGTATACATTCTGTCACTCTTTGGATTATAATAAGAGAAAGTCAAAGATGGACTTGACAGTAATTTATGAAAGGAAGGCAGTAGGGATGTACATTAATGTGAATTATGGAAATTTTGGTCTTTAAATTTATAATTAATTGTTTGTAAGAAGCGCTCAAAATTATTTAGTCTGGACTTTTACTTATGTCCATCCCTCCTAAGCACGTGACTTTGTATTTTGACACACTTTACACAAAGTTTTATAGAGATTTAATTCATATAGATACATATGCATGATGCTCTAGAGATAAATCAACAAGAATATACAGGGTGTTCAAATAAGAAGGAGAAAATCTGAGACTAGAGTTTTCAAAACTATCACAAATTAGGCTCTTCCGACAACTTTTAATTTGACAAAATTTATCTAAACTATCGTACTAACGGTTTTCAGTAGTTTGAGCAGTTCAAAATTTGTGGAAATATGTAACATGGAATCAATTTTTGATTTTTCGCAAAATCATTTTTCAAAAATTTTACCTTTTTATTTGAACATACTGTACAAGGTGATTAATTTTTTTTGGTACACTTTTTCTTTACTTTTACCATAAGTCCTTCCATGCTAAACTATCATTTTAAACTTGATTATGATGAGATGCAAAAGACTCAAAAAAAAAATATTTGAATAAATAATTCCGAAGAGTTTTAAACAGGATTATCCGGAGGCTACTCATCCTTATAGTATTTAAACACATACTCATAAATATTTAACTTTAATAAGTCAAACACACTTTAAACAAGCCAACAAAAAAGATTAATAACTATATATAAAATATGCAAAATGAAAAAAAAAAATTAATAACCCTATATATACAGCGTGTCTTAATTCCTTTGAACCAGTAGAAATTTGGGTTTCAGTTCAAGGACACTTTCCATGTTATTCTTTATTCTTAGCCAAGCAATTACATTGAGTAGGCGGAGTTATAGTAAAAACTGAGGGAAAAACAACACATGATTGAAAATTTGATATATACTGTATAAATATGAAAAACAAAAATGTGAGAGTTCATCAAGACATAATGTATTAAAAAGAATATACTGATGATTGAAATAGTCTTTGATAATATTAATGGTGCTGTCTGATGCATCCATCGTCATCGTTACCAGTAATGTAAGTAAAATGGATTTTCATTATAGTGAAAGTAGAGAGCTCTTTCTCTTTTACTTTCACCACATTCACTTAACCAATGAAATGTCTAATAAGAGTATGATGAAAACGTAAAATCTAAGTGGCCTCATTATCATTCTTGAAGTATAAGAGTAATCGACACAATTTATACATATCTGAATCGATTACTAATAAGTTATACCAAAAGAAACAAGGAATCGTTGTCTTATCCTTAGAAAACAACTTACTTTCTCCTACAATAGACAATAATATATATATTTTTAAATTTATTAAATAAAAGTTATTTTCAGAACCTCTTATGAGGAATTAGACAGTCATGTTTTATGCAACACTTTTGTTGAGCTACAAAAAAGAAATTTTTTTTTTGTGTAAGAAAAGATATAAAGAGAAAGCATTTTTGAACAAAAAGAAAAGGAGAAAGGAAAGGCTTAATATCTAAGTCTCTGTTGTAGTGCTGTTGAGTGGAAAAAATTTTTTTTTAGAGTTTTGTGTCGTCGTAAGTGGACTTGTTGTGGTACAATTCCATCAACTAGACCAAAAAAAAAGAAGAATAAGAGAGTGAAAAAAAAAATTGGCATTGCAAATAAAGCTGAGAGTAGGAGTTATGGTGGTAATGTTTAGAATTCTGCAAACTCTCCTTTTTGCTTTCTCTAGAAATATGTAGTTATAGAGAACACAAATTTCTCTGGAGAATTAACTTTCTCTTCCGTTTCTCTTCCTATGTGAACTGAATTTAATGACAGTGACATTTCAGTAGGTTTTCCAAGAACTCTACTATAATGCTACAACTTGTCATTCCTCTTACTTTTCCGCTTTTATAAGATTCTACAAGAACAAAATTTTGTAAGGAATGGTCATGGGAGAAAGTACGAAAGTCCTTGTTATATTTAACCCAGAGCTATTAGAAATATTCCATTTCTATAGGATTTTCACTTAAAACAGAGAGAGAGAGAGAGAGAGAGAGAGAGAGAAAGAAACGGAAGTGAAGAAAGAGAAAAAGTGACTGGCCCAAGGCCAAGTCGAAACCCAAAAAAAAAAATTTTTTTTTTCTCCAGGTAGTCGACTTATTGTCATCTTCACAAATTACTTTCCACTGTCAAGGAGAAAAATGTTTGGCCTATTACTTGGCAATTCTGGGTCAACCACATCCTATTCAATGTTAGTGATTTCCTTTAGCTGACAAATCCTTTTTCTTTTTCTTCCAACTGGAGAAAGTGGAAGGGGAATTTGAGACTTTTTTTTATCTAACTTCCGACGTCACCAAACGAAAAGAAATGGCCAATGACTCTTTTCTTTAATTAGCGACTCGTAACTTTTCTTTTATTGATTTAATTTATCCATGTCTATTTAAAGGCTTTGGGTCTGTCTTTAGGAGTAGGATACTGAATGAGTCAACGAGTCATCATTCTTCCTCAATGAGTCAGTGTATGTGGCTCAATGAGTCAATACTCACCCTCAATAAGTCAGAGTGATAACTCATTGAGTCATACACTTTCTCTCAATGAGGCAGATTGATGACTCACCAAGTCATAATGCTAACTCATTGAGTCATAATGCTGACTTATTGAGTCATAATGCTGACTCATTGAGTCATAATGCTGACTCATTGAGTCATAATGTTGACTCGAGTCAGGATTATAACTCAATAATTTTTCACCATGACTCATTGAGTCTATTTTTTAAATACATTTTGATTTTACTATACAGCTTTAGTTCAAAATTGAGTCAGTTAGTTATTGAGTCATAGAGTCATACGAACCATGAGTCATTCAGAATCCTACTTAATCCTCAACCATTACTAATTTATTAAATTTTTTGTCCCTTGTCTACTCTTCAACTTTCCTTTTCAATCCATAATCCCAAAATGGAGTGGGAAAAGTGAATTAGAGGGTTAGAGAAAAAAAAATTTATGCAGAGACATTTTTTGAGCACATGAGCATCCTGGACTGTTCGTTGAGGCAAAAAATTTTCCATGTGCAAACTAGAAAGACACGTAAGAATTTCCTCCCTTGTAACCATTTTTCATATAGATCCGACGTGTTATTAATGTGACACGTACATGTCAGAAACTATTGAAAAAGAAAGTTTTCTCTTGGAAGCAAATGTCCATTCATTTATCTCTCCACAGGCTGATGACAGTATGCTCGGCTAGGCAGTATAAATAGGAATCACTTTTTTTAGCCTTTCGTTTATCTTATAAATAGATCGACAAGTTGAGTTTGCGTCTCAAATGGATTTGGCTCTTTAATAGCCTCAAGGAGAAAGTTCCCTAAACGATTGGATGAGATGCACTGAGTTGGGAATACTTTCATCAAACTTTCTCTCATGAAAAAAAAAAAGAAAATGTGATGGGAAAAGAAAAAAAAATTTTTTTTTGTATGGGGGGAAAGAGTGAAGAAGACGAAAAGACAAGCCTTCACTTTAGTTTTTCTTGTCATCAATAAAAATTGTATTATGAAGGGAGAAGAAGCAGAAGGAAGGTTTTTTTTTTTCTCCTTCTAAACTTGAGTCTCCAACGAGAACTTTGTCTCTTTAAGATTATTTTGTTCAGTTGACTTTCTCTTTGATTTGACTTGACTTCAAGTCTCGACTAACGTGTGGAGTTAAGTGAGATTAGAGTAAGAGAGAGAGAGAGAGAGATAACAAATCATTATGCTAAGGGCCAACTATAAGACCACTCAACCAGTTAAGGGAAAATGTTAGTTTCAAAAAAGAGAGAAAAAAAAACCTAATGTAACTCTCTTATGACAGTTTTCTGTCAAAAAAAAAAAAAATTTTTTTAACAAAGTGAANCTCCTTCTTCTAAACTTGAGTCTCCAACGAGAACTTTGTCTCTTTAAGATTATTTTGTTCAGTTGACTTTCTCTTTGATTTGACTTGACTTCAAGTCTCGACTAACGTGTGGAGTTAAGTGAGATTAGAGTAAGAGAGAGAGAGAGAGAGATAACAAATCATTATGCTAAGGGCCAACTATAAGACCACTCAACCAGTTAAGGGAAAATGTTAGTTTCAAAAAAGAGAGAAAAAAAAACCTAATGTAACTCTCTTATGACAGTTTTCTGTCAAAAAAAAAAAAAATTTTTTTAACAAAGTGAAAGTCTACTTTCACCGAACAAAAGGAATTGTATAAAAATATGGATATTGACTTGTGGAAATGATATTCAGATAATTTAGTTCATTTTCATCATCATTCTACTCAACTTTACTCATTTCTTATCACCCTCTATAATCACATTATTACTTTTTTTTTTGTGCTCAATTGACATTATAAGTCCCATTTATAAAAACTGATATTGTTGGAGGAAACTGTTGGAGAAAGTACTTTTTCACTTTTACTATTTTATAAACTATGTCCCTGTCGTAATTTTCAGTAAAGAAGAAATTTTCACTGTAGACTTTCACTGACGTTAAATTCTCAAATTATTTTCTTATGTACAGTACAGTCTACAGTCTATAGTATGTCCTATAAGGTTAGAACAGAAAGAAGAANGTAAAGAAGAAATTTTCACTGTAGACTTTCACTGACGTAAAATTCTCAAATTATTTTCTTATGTACAGTACAGTCTACAGTCTATAGTATGTCCTATAAGGTTAGAACAGAAAGAAGAAAAAAAAAATTCTCTACGCTTTCTCNAGAAGAAAAAAAAAATTCTCTACGCTTTCTCCCCTCTTTTAAAGGGAAATATATTGTTCTTGTAATAAAAGGGGAGTAATGGAGTAGTTCCTCCATCACCAAATAATTGCACTTTGAGTCAACACTATCAACCAATAATAAATTTTACGATACCAAAAATATACAGAGTGGTTCATTTTTTTATACACTAACAAGTGACTCGTTATTTTCCCCAAGTCATAGACTTTGTAGTCTCTTACCTATAACTAGTAACCAATATAAGGTTACACAGTATGTTATATAAATTTATTTATTTATTTATTTTACTATTCTTTCACTACTTTCAACATAGACATATCATTGCTCTTCGGCTAACCTAATCGATAAAGAAAATTTTTTTTTTCNTCTTTCACTACTTTCAACATAGACATATCATTGCTCTTCGGCTAACCTAATCGATAAAGAAAATTTTTTTTTTCAAAATTTTTATCTCATGACTTTTTCGTCAGCTACACAGCTTCACTTATCGACATAAGTTGACACCTAGTAAAAAAGTGTAAGAAAATGATAAAAAAAATTTTTTAATCACCCTGTATGTAAAACTTTTTTTTTTGTATCTTGCAAAATTTTTGAGATAAGCTATTGCTTAAATTGTTTAAATCAGAACAGAAAAGACANCTTTCACTACTTTCAACATAGACATATCATTGCTCTTCGGCTAACCTAATCGATAAAGAAAATTTTTTTTTTCCAAAATTTTTATCTCATGACTTTTTCGTCAGCTACACAGCTTCACTTATCGACATAAATTGACACCTAGTAAAAAAGTGTAAGAAAATGATAAAAAAATTTTTTTAATCACCCTGTATGTAAAACTTTTTTTTTTTGTATCTTGCAAAATTTTTGAGATAAGCTATTGCTTAAATTGTTTAAATCAGAACAGAAAAGACAAATTTAAGAGAGTATTTATGCTATCATTGTTTAAGAAATTGGTTAAGCTAATTATGAAAAACTTTATTACTCCAATGGTATACTTATTTCTCATTAAAGAGTGTTTTAATTAATTCTGTCGCCGTTATATTTTGAGTGCGTTTCCGTCGTATATCTTAAGCTTTTCCGTATGAATTATATTAGTTTTCTGAAACGATGCGTAGGGCTATAAATACATCCGGTTTCTAACTTTTCATTTATTATTACAATGTAACTATCTCAATTTTAAGTTATATTTCAAGGGGGAAAATGAACTTCTCTCCACAAATAACCAAGTTCACATAATTTTGACGCTATAAAAGTCATAACATTTGAATAGTTTGGCCATTTCCTCATTTCAAACCCTCTCCAAGTGAAGATGAGATAATAAATGCAAGAGATAGACTGTACTTTTACTATATAAACAGATGAAATACATTATATCAAGAGAAAGGGTTGAATTTAGACAATTGGAGGTACAGGGTGAATCAACTTTTTTGTTTTCTCCACCCTGGTGGAAATCATTAGATTGAAAAAAAGTATATAATTTTTTTTGCNTCAAGAGAAAGGGTTGAATTTAGACAATTGGAGGTACAGGGTGAATCAACTTTTTTGTTTTCTCCACCCTGGTGAAAATCATTAGATTGAAAAAAAGTATTATAATTTTGTTTACTTATCTTTATTAGACTGGTGTTATAAAATTTGAGAAGACTGTAGAAGCAATAAAGCTTATTTTACTTCTCCCTGAGCACTGAAGAGATTCTTATTAGAACGGAATAACGTCAGGATCGGAAACGACAACAAATAGTAGTGAAAGTTTTCATTTATTGTACCCTCTTTCACTTCCGGTGAGCTGTTTGAATAGCATAGTTTAAAAAATAGACTTTTTCTTTACATTCTACAACTTTTTTTTTTTTTTTTTGAATCCTGACTAAAAAAAAAAGTTTATACACTAGAGAAACACAATGGAAAGGAACACATTGCCAAATAGTAGTAGTAAGTAATAGTAGTACCAATATGTTCTAATACTATTTCTTTTTTTATTTTCTTTTTTTCAAATATATCCACTTCGAACCAACACTTTTTGACAGAAGCGGGACTTTTTCTCCATGCTTCTTAAACCCATTTCAACGAATCCCCTCGCTTCCTTTTGAATTTGCTTCTGTAACCGTAACATCGGAATTCCGCTAGTATTGTACTTCCAAGCACAATGGATGGCGACGCTGGGTTTATATCCTTATTCCCTTCCGTTGACAAAAAGTACAAGATATTTTCTACCCATAATCCTCAAAAGATTCAAAAAGTAGAGAGGAAGAAAAAAAAAGAATAGAGGGTGAAAGTTTGGAGAAAGTAGTAGAAATATAGTGTACATGGAACCAAATATACTGGGCCAAACAGATGAAAAAATATATACTTCCGCTAGAGTTTCTACTCAGATGTCACCAATAATGGTAGCTTCTATTCTTAGACTTTGGTACTAGTAAGTTCCATTTTATGATGAAAATATCATATCAGTTGTGTATATTTTGGATATACTAAAATAGAGCGACAGGACACTTTTTTTTCTTCTGAATTTTATTTTATCTAGTGAAACTCGATGGAAGTGCATCTTTTATTATTTGGTGTTTTTTTTTGAGGGGTAGCATAGAAATGACGGAGAAAGTAGAAAGTTGAGAACCATGACAAAAAAATATATATATATACAAGGTACGCTCGATTTGGCGTACATGGTGATATCACTTTTTATCTCTTGACAAACTCAACTATACTCCAATAGGTTTCATTTTCATTTTCTATCGAGAAAAAAAAAAGAGTAGAAAAAATCAAAGTTATGATTCAATTCCCTTCAACTCAAGTGTCAATTTAGTCGAGACTGAATAACAGAAGATGTTAGAAATTTAATCTCGTTTTATTGAAATTGCTTTAAACATTTTTCAACATTATGGTTAGTTGGCTTTATATAGTACTTTTTCTATATAGAAAGTCAAAGTTCTCTTTTGCATAGTCTGGGATAAAAAAAGTTAGTTGTCTAACTTTTTTTTTCTTAGTAAACAACTTCATAATATTTATGCCTGCGATTTCAGCATTTTTGGCAGTCGTATTACATGATGATGAAAAAAAAAAAATTTTTTATTATTCAAAAATTAGTACAGTGAGCTTGAAATAAGAACGCTTACTCGACCTTATGTAAATGTAAGGAGCTTTAACTGTTTCAAAAAAAAAATTTTTTTTTTGTAGAAGTAATAGAAGAAATTGTATAGGGTGTCTCAAGATAACATAGGATGTTCTCAAGACACCCTATGTGACACCAGACTGTCCCCAAAGTCACCCAGACTGTCCCTTAAGACACCCGGAGTGTCCCAGTGTATATGACTGTGAGAAGGTGTATGAAAATACTGTAAACACACTGTACATTCATTTAAATGAGTTTTATTTTTTGAGAGAGTTGAAATTATACTAAGTTGAAATAGACAAAGTGAAAGTAAAAGATTTTTATTCCCACTTGAGATCAGTTTACAACCCTGGGAAGTAGATTACATAGTAAAACAAAAGTACAAAAAATCAGCATGTTCTCTGTTCCCTTCAATTGAAGTAGAAAGAGCCAAATTTTTGTTACTTTGAATCGGAAGCAATAACAGTTTGAACACTAGTTCTAAGAGAAGTAATGCATTAGGCAACTTTGTTTAGATAGGATTCTATTGGGATTGGAGTAACGAATCTTAAAAAAAAAATATTTTTTTTTTGTTCAGTCCATGTTCATGCATTTTGTCTGAGAAAGGAGATCAGTAACAGTTATGCAAATAAAAAGTCGTTTCTTGGCTTTCTCTACAGAAAAGACAGAGTGATTGTAGAAATTCGTTGTCCTAATGGACCTGTCGTAGTGGAAAGAGAGCTTAAAAGGATCCTTTGCCAAATAACCTCATATATGACATCGTTTACAATCTGCCAGTTTTACGGACTGTTGACTAACTAACTTATGTGAATGAGACTCTCAGAGTATACTCCATCTTCGACTAAACATTCTAATGAACATGAACCTTCTCTGATTAACTTCAATAAAATATACATTGTTTGACTTTCTCCAACGAGCGACGACAGAGTCAAGAGAGAAAGTTGAAAATTCTCATCTCCCTTGTGCATTTCTGATTTTATTTTCTATTGTATTTACACAGGAGTAACCGGGGTGCATATCAACGACCTCAAAGTCCCACCAATAATCCGAAACGGGACAGAAGAATATGTTACTTTGGATTGTGACTATACTTTAGAAGATATTGAGAAGCCTGGCCTTGTTGTTAAATGGTACTTTAACAATGAAGAGTCACCAGTCTACCAATGGATCCCAAAACAGCGACCCCAAGACTTAGGTTTGGAATTTTTTTTACTTTAGATTGACAGGGTGATTGTTTTTTTTGTTATCCTCAAAAGTCGTATTTTTACTTTTTATCCTCAAAAGTCATATTTTTACTTTTTATCCTCAAAAGTCGTATTTTTATTTTTTATCCTTAAAAGTCGTATTTCTTTTTTTTATTCAATTTTATTTTTCTATGTTGTAGCTTGTTTATAATTACATAAGCAGCTCACTCATTCACAACCCTACTTATGGATAATTTGATGTTATTCTTAGAATAAAAAAAAAACAAGAAATAATTTTTTTGGGAGGTTTTGACTACTTTTGCTCTGTGGTTAGTTCCTTGTTAGACTGATAGGAGAAGTCAAGGGAAAAGTGGAGAAAGTGTATAAACAAAAATTTTCTATCACCCTGTATATATATACATATATACATATATATATATTATATGTATGTTTTTTGAATTACTATCACACAACGGTTCGTGGAACTAATCTAAACTCTAATGTTTTACTTTTGATTTAGGTATACTCAGAGGAAAACTAAATTTGGACTACCAAGCATCTCCAGATACATACAAAATGTACCGTGCTCTCCAAATTCAGCGACCTTATACAAATCTAAGTGGGAAATACTTGTGTCGAGTTTCAACCATCTATAACGACGCTTATAAATCCGGAACGATGCTTGTCTACTGTAAGTTTTTAAAAAGTTATTCAATTTAACCCTCTCTTCTTCTGGTTCATTGTAGAGAGAGAGTTTATCATTCTCTCTACTTCTTTCTCTGGCGGTATGGTTCAAAAGAAAAAAAAAACAAAAAAAAAAAGAGAAAGTGGTTGAGCCAAAGGGACTTGCTTACTCACTTTTTCTACCTCCAAGTCTCACAAATCTTGGAAAGTGGGTTCATTTCCATAAGAGATATACGGGAACTCTGTTCGTCTCCCACTGATTTCCCTAACACGAATTTCCTTTTCCTTTCTAACGAGCCGATTTCTATAGATCCACTTACTCATCTAATAATCCCTCCAACTCTCTTCATTCAAATCAAGATGCTCTTCGAGCTAGATATAACTAGGCAAAAATTTGACTAAAGGCTCTCGTTTTTTAAGGCTAGAGTCTCTTAAGTGATCTGGGTGAAATGGATTTATTACGAAGAGAAAGTCTTTCGTTCCAAGTATTCATAAGCATAAGTATATCCGGATGTTGAGCTCAATAAGACGTCGACTGGATCAGCATAATACGTCAAATCACTTACGAACCTAACCATCAAAAATTGTAACAAAAAAAAATGTGAAAAAAAAGAACTCACTTGGGTGTATTAGAGTTAAGAAACGATAGTTGCAATTTAACCCTTTCTTCACTTTCTCAAGAATAAATTGCAAATATGAGCCTGATAGGAAATTGAGTTTTCACGGCTAACGGGCTTTCTCTCTCTTTTCTTTTCTTAATACACATCCTTTTACTTTTCAAGGTTTTTTTTTAAGAAAAGAATATAGAAAAGAGAAAGAAATCGAAACTTTCTTATCTTATTAATCTCAACTTGAGGCACTTTTTATACCAATTTGTACTAAACAAAATTTTTTTTTTTTGCAAATCTTTACTTATCCTGATAAAAAAATAAATATACAGTATAGTTAATATGTTTTTAACTGCTAAAACTCTAAGGTAACTTTTTTAAATTTAGATATTAAAAAATTTGGTTTTGAGTTAATACACTCCGTTTCAAAACTATAGCCGCACCTTTAATTCTTGTTAAAATATAAAAAAAAATTTATCAATATGTTGAGAAATTTTCTTTCAAAATTTGTCAACTAATCCTTTAGGCTGAAAAAGTTTGAGTCTCAGGTGTGTTTATATTACAAAATTATTTATATTGTAAAGTGCGGCTTTAGTTTTGAAACAAAGAGTCTAATGGCTATAGGGGAAAGAGACGGGGGAGGAAATCTGATCCAATCTGTATGACTACCTCAAATCACTTCAAGCCTATGAGTAAATTAAGCATTGTGTATCCAATTTTATATCCTTTGATTTTCTTGAAGATGTAAATCTGGACATGAGACGTGGCTTCAATCATTCTCGCTAGCTTTTGTTGAGTTGTACATGCAAAGAATTGGGATTGACGTTGGTTAAGGAAGCATTAATAATTCTCTTCCGTCATATCCATAGAGTAATCATAATATGCATTCGTCTCCAACTTAATTTGTGCGTGACTCGGTTGAAGAACTAAGAAATATACCCCTATATACATAGCTAAAAAACTTCCTTTTCAACAGTAACTAAAACTGTTTCGTTTTCAAAAAGTTGTTATTTTGGAGGAAGGGCAAGTAGAGAGAAAGACAGATCTGAGGTCTTTATCTTGTACTTTCTCTATTTTTCCACTCCAAAAACTCACAATTTCAGTTTACTCAACTGTGTTAAAAATGCAAATGGGAATGGTTAAGGGAATGATGTAACGAAGTTTGGGGAGAAAGAATGAGTGATTGTACAGAATTTCGTCAAGTTAGTTTTTTATATAACAGTGATGGGCAAAAAAAACTTTGCTCACGCCATACAAAAAATTTAAACAACCCAACCCAACCCAACCCAACCTAACCCAACCCTTCCACGCCATATCACAAAATAGATTCAAATCACTCCACGCTGGGTAAAAACTTAACTAAGTCATGGCATGGAAGAAAAAAACTTAAATTCTCCCGTGACACTTAAGATTAACCCAGTTTTCTCTGAGGATAACTGGGTAAGCTCCACTCAGGATTTATCATACAAAATCCTTCGATGATGGTTTTGTTTACCCAAGAGTTTGTTGATGTCACTAATGGCAACATAATAGTTCGAGAGCTGTTGAGGTCAATCTAGATAACATGTCCAGCCTTGTCCAATGTTGCCAAGTCATGTACTACTTACTAAAAGTTTACCATTTTCAAACTTGCAAAAAAGTCAATAAGCCACGCCTACTGCCCATCTCTACTCTCTAATAAATAACAACCCAACTGTGTTTTTTTCTTGTGTAGCAACTACGCTGTCTTCGTAATAATTTAGGTTTCTAAGAACAATGGCACTAAAACAATGAAGTACTCCTCCTATAGCCTTCCCTCTTGTTGTAGGAAGAATTGTATCGACTGAATGTCAAAATCTAGGACGTATGACCCATCACTTGTATAGCTTTTCTCTACGCGAGTAGAAAATTGAGCGTGAAAACTCGGCAGGCCGTATTCGTGTAGAGTTAATCAAGACAGATGAGAATCAAATTTCAGTCGACAGGCAATTCCTTTGAGGTTTTTCTTTCACTGAAAACCAAGTTCAGAGAAAGTCCGCTTTCACCAGTCTACATTTCTCCTGTAGAATTTACACAATTTTCGACAAGTAATTCCACTCAAGTTGATCATTATAGTTTTACGCCTTGTTCTCTTTGAAAGTAAAACGTAAAACAAACTTTCACTTTTTTTTCTCTCTCTCTTCTTTTACTTCCAAAGGATAAAGAAAGAAAGAGAGATTGTACATTTTAGATCGAAACTTATTACACATTAAACGGATGAAGTGAAACCAACTAAATTCTTCTAACCATTGATTCAATTTAGAATCTGAGAAGATAAAAAAAAAAGTAGAAGCTAATTTGGTGAGACTGTAATAAATAAAGTAGAAGAACGATACTGTCTGACAATCAAGGGGTTTGCGATTAGATCAGTTCCAAAAGTTTTCTCTTGTGTGAGAGAAAGTGAGACTACTTCCGGTCCCAACATTTCCTTCTCTGAAGGTGTGTTCTAGAAAACTTTCATTATTTTTTTTTTAAATAAGAACTAAGGAAGTTGTTGAAGAAAGTCACGGAAAGATAATTGAAGAAAACTGGCACGGCATGTGTCTTTTGTAGTTAAGTTTACTCATACTTTCTCTTCGGAGTCTGTTTTTGAGAACTCTGTTCAAGTCGGGGAGTCTAGGTATCATGGAAAAAGCCAATTTGTAGAGGAATGTTCTTCTAAAGAATGGATAAGTCTCTATAGTACTTTCTTTGTAGGTTTTCACAATAAAACTCAACAAGAGTTAAGAGAAATAATAAAGTACAAAATGCAATTGGAGAAAGTTTAGGAAGAAGGGATCTTTTTTTGGACAAGGGATGAGCCTTAGACCTCTCATAATAAACCCACAAACTAATATATTGTGCCCTCTGGAAAATCCTATATGGCCACAGAAGATAATCGCATTACAACTTTCTCTACTTTCTCAACGCTATTTCTTACTTTATGGCTAAGCGTCAATGTCAAGGGAAACCTCAGACCTAATTCCAGAATTCAAAAAAAAAAAAAAACTTTCTAATATTCCAAATTGCTTTTCAAAAACTTTTATGAAAAAAAAAACAACAACCAAACTTGTGTCTTGAGTTTGTTTTTACTTCAAATGTGGACAATCATTTTAGACTGCCATTTGATATAATAAATAAATTATATCAATAAATAAGCACTTAAATTTGTTCAAATTATATTAAATTATGCATGTAGACCGTTTTGTTCAAGTAAAATGAATAATGCTTTTATAAAAGTCTATCGCACTGTACTTATACAGGTTGATTGATCTTTTTTTTTGACATCTTCTTTCTCCACTTTCAACTTAGCTTTTCTATTTCTGTTTCCAGGTTTCTTAGTTAACCAAATTGAAAAAAAAAGGCGCTAAATTATAATTGTCAAAAAATAATTTATTATTTTAATAAGTTGTTTATTTAAAATGATTTAAATTCAATAAAACTTATATAATAAAAAAAAAAGAAAAAAAAAGTTGTTTGATACTGAGTTTCTTCTCATTTTCTAGCTCTACATATGTATCTAAGTACAGTGCGCAAAATAATTTTGAACGAGGGATCAAAATTTGGTACAGTGTTACAAGGAATGGTGCAAATATTTCCAAATTTACACTTTTGCTTTCTACTTTTGTCACGAATATTGGTGTAAAATTTTTTTTCTAAAGACACCCCAAACCAGAGATATGCAAGGAAAAGTTAATGGCGCAAAGAGAAAGCCGCAAAATGATTTTGAACGAGGGCTGAGTTTGTTTGTTTTTTGGGAGTTTACTGTAAAATTAAAAAAAAAATTTAATTTTAATTTTCAAATTTTTAAAATTTGATACCGTAGCAATACCAAACTTACAATTGTCAACATTTTAGGCAACTAGCTACAACAAGTGAAAAAAAACTTACAACTTTTTTGCTATGGTGCTAAACATCTTATACCATCTTATACCATCTTATACCATTAAATAACAAGGAAGCCTTGACGCAAGAAGAAAAAAAAAACAATAAGATTAAGTGAACATAGAATTTTACGAGTACAAGAAAAATGATTAACCACCCTGTACTTATTTCTTGACATTTATGCCTTCATATATAAAAAGTGATAAAACTTGGCAACCTACCAACATATATATATTTATTTTAACACTCTTTAAATATAATAATTAAATTTTGAAATTCTCTCTTTGTGACAAACCACTCAATCAGAGAAAATTACAGAGTTAATCTCGTTTTTAACAACTTTTTGGCATAAAAAAAAAAAAAACAACAACAAAAAATCAGCAGTAGCAAACAACAAGACATCCCTAGTTTTTCTTTTCAGTTAAAAAAAATTACAAAAAAAATTTCAAGACATCTTATAGAGTAAAAAAAAATGTTGGTTCTTAATCATAGAGGATAGGCTTTCCACAAAGTAATTTGGTATCCTCTTTGACAATAGATACCGTAACAGTGACCGATTCCCTCTATAGCTACGAGTACTCAAGTCTTACTTTCTCTGACCCAAAGATGAAAGAAGAAGAGAAGAAAAAAAAAAGATAAAGAGAAAGCCGTAAATGAGCTGAAAATGAAAAAACGCTTGTTATCGTCCGCGGTTTTTGTGGGCTTTAATGACGGTTTTCATTTCCTTTCTCCACTACCATGGTTCATCAGTCAGTAATTCCGCATGAGATTTTATGTGTGGGTTTTTTTTCGGTAGAAGGCACTCTCAGGGTCTCATTTCTCAAAGGATTTATGCTCCATCATAATTCGTCAGTCTCACCTAATCCATCAAGCTCCTTTCTCTACTTTCTCCAATCCTGTAAAGTGGCTTTGGTTCTAAGAGTTAGAGACGAAGAAGAAAAAGAAGAAGATGAAAAAAAAAAACTATGAGTTTGAGTTTCACTTCCGTTCCGTTGTGCCTGGATGACTGAAACTGTCCGTCTGAAGTTCCGGACATAGTTAGCTCCCTTTCATTCCCACAACCAATGTTTCATATGAAACTTCCCTGTCTCACACACATGAAAGAAAAATGAAAAAAAAAATGAAAAAAAAAAAAAAAAAAAGTAGGATCGAAATTTTTTGGAAATCACGTACAAAACGGAAGAGAAGTTGTGGGAACTAAATTGAAACGAGAATGCCTGTCCTTAGAGACGGTCTACAGTCTACGATCTATGGTCTATAAGAATAGTAACTTAAGTTTGGAAACAACAACAGCCGTTTCCAACTGGACCTTACATCATCTACTACTCCTTTCATACACTTCTCTTCATCATTCTTACGTATTATTTTTTCTCTCTCTGTATATGACTCGAGACACTTATATGAGTCTAGAATCTACGGAAACCGTTGAAAAACTGAACATCGAGGTTACTTTTGTTCGACGACGAGTCTAATCCTCTATTCTTTGAATTATTAGCCTTCCCTATGACTCCTTTCTATTTCTTTACTATTAACCTAAGCTTTCTCCCCTTCCAACACTTTTCTCTTCTATTGAATTCTAGAGAGGCAAAAAGACAATAATAATAATAATAATAATAATATTCTGAGAAACTTTATAAAGGGAACTCAAGACTTTCTTCATTTGGTGAAAGGTTTCGTCTTAGAAGGAGAAAGTCCTTTTTCTTTTAACCAGTCAAGGGGAGAAAAAGAGAGTCAAAAGCGCGTGAGTTATTTTTACAAAGGAGTGAAAGAGAAATTAAATGAGACAGAAATAATATCCTCGTTCCCTTTGCCCAACACACAATAATACAGGCTCATTCATCTTTTTATAAAACTTGGGTTTTTTTTTGTTTTTTTTTTGATTTTTTTTTTGTACCGTGTCTCCAAGGAGTAAATGAAGAGGTAGGTAGAATTTAAGTAGCGGTCGCTGATCTGATGCTCTCTGAGTTTATTTCACTTTAGGTTCACATCTTAGGTTTAAATATCCCGCTAAATAATTAAAAAACTTGACACATTTAAACTACTGTCTAAATTCAGTTGAAGGATGTTAGCTTATATGAGAGAAAAAAGAGGCATGTCAGTGATGACTCAAGTATTTAGTATGTGCCAAATATGCGCCACATTGAATTATCGGGCTAAATATTTTTGAGAATATTTTAGGTTTTTTGAGTTTATTCAACATTGTTTATTATTCTAATTTTTAGGTTTATTTAAAATTTATTATTGTAATTTTTTAGGTTTATTTTACACTTTGGTTATTTTAGATTTCATTTCAGGTTCGTAGGATTTACTGTAATTAGTCATATTTTTATTAGTTTTTGGGATATCAGTTATTGGATGTAGTGGATCTAGTGTTCTTTGGGAAATATTTAATGGGATCGTCACTGAATAAGACATGATAGTATTAATATTTGATTAATTTAATGTAAATATAATAGTAAAATAAAATGAAAATATAGTTTTGTTTTTCAATGTTGGTAAAAAGATTAGTTATCACTGACTTTCTTCTCANAAAAATATAGTTTTGTTTTTCAATGTTGGTAAAAAGATTAGTTATCTTGTATTTTATTAATTCCGCCTTTTCTCCACACTCTTTATTCTTCCACTGACTTTCTTCTCACCGATGAGAGAAAATAAGACTCTGTGAACTGAACCGGATATCGAAATTCATTAAAAANGATCGTCACTGAATAAGACATGATAGTATTAATATTTGATTAATTTAATGTAAATATAATAGTAAAATAAAATGAAAATATAGTTTTGTTTTTCAATGTTGGTAAAAAGATTAGTTATCACTGACTTTCTTCTCACCGATGAGAGAAAATAAGACTCTGTGAACTGAACCGGATATCGAAATTCATTAAAAANCACTGACTTTCTTCTCACCGATGAGAGAAAATAAGACTCTGTGAACTGAACCGGATATCGAAATTCATTAAAAATGAAGACTATGTCCTCAATCTTTTCACTCAAAGTTGAGAAATTGAAGGATTTGAGCTACAAGAATTTTTGAGCAGATTGAAAAATTTAATTACAGAACACATTGTTGTAATCGTTGTGGCTTTGAGGGAGGAATTAATTGAATTTTTGAATAAATTAAACTTCATCAGCTCCTTGTCTCAGTTAACTCTCACGACATTATCTGAATACTAAGAACTTCCACCACTATATAGACATTATTTCTACAAAATCTAAAACACTTGAAGATTTTTAAACGGAAGAGTGGTTTGGTGAAAGTAGAGAAAAAAATAAAATAAAATAAAATTATTTTTTTTTTGTAGGGGGTTGTGAATCCTGTGTGATATTGTTAAATAAAATAAAATGTAACTACTCCTAGTTGTGTCATAAAATCAAGCTTTCTCTCAGTGGTTGAGAATTAAAAAAAAAAAAAAAAAAAAAGTTCGACAAGTGAGTTTCTCCTTATAGTTTTTGAAGAGAAAGCTAACTAATTAATTTCATTTTCTATTCCAAGTTCCCTCCTTTCTTTTCCCTTTGAAGAGAAATAACAGTGTTAATTCCACCGACACTCTTTGACTAATTTCTTTCATTCTACGACAACTCAGTCGTGAAATAATCCCCTCCTTTTACTCACATTGTCTCTGCTTTTTCGCTTAGTTAGGTCGGAGACTCCATGAGTAAACTTACTAGCTCAAATTATGTCAAAATATATAACCATTTGATATAATAAATGAACTAGATTTACTAACAAAACACTATTACTGGATAACGTATGAGGCTTCCAGCACTTTATTTAACTTTTCTACATTTTGAATTACTAAAAACTAATTTTACTCAAGTATTTTCTTAAAAATAAGTCTCTTACTTTCTAATATAATTACAAAAAAAAAAGTAATTTATTCTGATGGCGGGGGTAGGGAGGGAAGGGGTTGGTTCTGAAATATAGTACTAAATGTCCAGAACAAAAAATTAATTAGTTGAATTTTATTATTAACAAGATGTGGATACTATAAAAAAAAAATAAGAAAAAAAGGAGAAAGAGAAAGAAAAAGTATACAGAGTGAGTCGAATTTTTTGATCCACTCTATTACTATAAAAGTATACAAGTTATATATATATATATATATATTGATGCAAATTTGACCTATATTTTGAATACGGTTATATTTTACAAATGGGAATCTATTATATAGATTTTTCATAGATGTATTTATATTTATGAGCTTGGGACACAGGATACTAGGTGAAATACAAAGACATTGTTAGTATGGTGCATTTAGTATTATGTGCATAAATCATTCAAATTTCAGCGGGTAAAACTAATTTAGTGTCAAAAATATATAGATGTATATAAATATATATATATATATGCGTATATGTATATATATATATATATGTGTATGTGGAGTGTACATATGTATAATATATAGGGTAGTTTTTCATGTTAGTTTAAGACGAGTTCTCTACTTTCACTTTCTTATGCTAACCAAAAAAAGAAAAAGTTTCAATAATTCCTATATATGTTCTACTAAATTCAACTCTCCAAACATCTGACTTTTTTTTTTGGCTTTGGTTTCCGGAAAATTTTATTGCTTTTAATATATTTTGAAATTGATTCTGTGGAGAATAAAATGAAAGAGAAAGTCAAAGTTATACAGGCCTTTGGCCAAAGGAAATTCCCTTGATCCGCTTTTTCTCAACTTTACCCTCTTTTCTACAGATTAAGGTCAAAATTTATACTATAGAACTATTTTTTTTTGACTTATTTTGATTCAAATTTAAAAAAAAAATAAAAAAAAATTAGTTATAGTCTCTAAAAAAAGAATAAGTTGAAAGTTAAACCGGGTCAACTTCAACCACATATATACTTAGGAGAAGAAGAAGAAAATTAAAGTATCAAATTGAAAAATATACGTTAAAGTTGAAGGTTTGGAGTTTTTCACTTAAAGAAAAATGGAAATTTGGAATCCTTTTTGTTAACTCTTAAAATTCCCACGGTGTCCTATAAATTATTTGAGACGGAGTCTTGGTAATGAAAAGTTTTTGATTAAAAACATTTTTTTTTTGTAAAATAGCACAAGCCTCAACAGAATAGCCGAAAAGGTTGAGATGATATAAGTTTTTGTTTACGACTAAGGTTAGGAAAATGTAGCGGTAGTGGTTAGTAATTACAGAAATTCACCTACCGGCGGCATTTGGTCTTAAACTAAAGAAAACATTTATTCATTTATTTATGCTTTGGCAAATTAAATGAAATATTTCAAAACTCTCCAAAAACTCAACTTTTCCATAGGAGGGTGAGTGGTGTATTCAAAAACTCATTTAGATTATAATAAATGAAGAGTAAAGTTGGAAGTATTCAAAAATAAATTTTGAAATGGAGAAAGTGAAAGGAAGGGTGAGAGAAAATATAGAAGAAAGTCCGCCGGCTTGCTTTTATTTATTGAGGATGATGAAGAAAATGATGAAAATGGAGAGAAAAGGTAATGATTAGTTGAGAAAAAGGCACTCACTTCCAAATCTTCGTTTGAAAATAATGAAGAAAGTGCCTTACTCCGACCTCACCCCAAATGAGTATTGTTCTCAACTCCGCTTTCACCAAGAGAAAGCAACAGATGCTAAATATGCATCTTCTCACAATCACAATACTAACGAACCATGAGCTTTCAACATTATTTCAATGAACTCAAAAACGTACAGTATGGTTCATATTTTTTTTTCCACTTTTTTTGAACGAGCAACAAAATTGGGTAATTTCATCTCAAGTTCAACTTCAATATTATCTAAAGGTTAGTCTGATTGAAGTCAACCTGATTGAAGTAAACGAGTAAACAAAAAAATAATTTTTTATTTGTGTACTTAGTTTATTGAGTTTACAAATAGAAGCTAGGATAAAAGTGGAGAAAAGATAGTCCAAAATAGATAATTCATTACTGTAATTTTATGAAAACTAAACAAAAGTTTTAGAAAACAGTTGAAATTTTTTATGATCGCGCCCAAGCCTTAAGGGAAACTGACTAAAGGTTCTCTGGACGCCTTTTCAAGCTTTCACTACTCTTTGCAATTACTTTCTCCATCAGATTAGCACTGAAGGAGTTTGAAGTGAGTCTGAAGTTTATATTGCAGATAATAGTTAGAGATAAATATAAAAGTTGAGGAGACGGAGAGATGTGGTGAATTTGTTCCGTATGCTTTACTCTTGTTCAACTTTGAAAAAGGTTCCTTAAGGACTGGAGATGACGTATATTGAAGTAATCTTAGAACTTTTTTTTTTAAGTTCCCTCCTCCGCCTTTCATCTATAATTAAAGTGTCCTAAGCTAATTTTCTCTTTTCAGAATTTTCTCTACCTTTTCTCTCCTTTCATTTTGACTTTGGGTCCTTAATTATGATGAATGTGACTTTCCCTAGAGGTAAATCCTGAAAATTTTATTCTCTGGGTTCCCTTTACGCATATACTCACTAGTAGCAGCATTTATGTTAAGGCTCCTTGTCTCTTCACTTTCTCTATGGATAATATGGAGCTTTTAGTATCTTCTGGAAATTAGAATAATATGACTGATGTATCCCTCTTGGCTAGACATTTTATTTTCAAATCTATTAAGAAAACTATACAGAATTTTACGTGGAAGTTAACTAAAGAACCCTCCGTTGTATTATAAAAAGAGACCATTTTTTTAACTTCCGTTCAAGAGGAATTGAACAGGGTGTGCAAAATTATTTAACAGAACATAATGTACAAAGTGAGCAAACTATTTTGTACCCGCTTTTTTTTTCTTTCATTTTTACCCCAGTTAATCTCATTGTGGATTTGTTGCTGACGGAGAGAATTGGCGCTAAATCAAACTTTTTTTTTAATAATTTTAAACAAATTAACTTGGGCTGTTGTGTTAAATTTAGCGCACTAAACAAAAATTATTCCAGTTCTTTTAAATGATAGTTTGTACAATTTCATCAGTTGGACGAATTTATTCTAAAAAACTCCGGCGTTCACAATTCATAAATCTATTGCATAAAACTTAGTACGCAGTACAGCATGAACCAATTTAATTCGGGCCTTTCACCAAAAACGGCTTGGGACAGGCGATATACAATTAGTAAATAATGGAAGTGAAGCTAATTTTATTGTAATCACTATAAAATATCTGTTCCGATGCAAAGCAATGGAGCAAAGCAGAGAGACAGAGAGAGGGGTCGGCAGGTTCTCTGTTGAGTCAGGTGTAATAGAAGCCAAGGGATCGTACCCCATTCCTCTAGTTGGTCATTTCTCTCAACTACCCATCTTTCAGCATTCCAGAATGGCGTTTGTTTAAAAAAAAACAATTTTTTAGTCAGGTTTGATTTACCTTAGACAAGTTATTGCAAAGCAGTGCAAATGATGAAAGCAGAGAGGTAGAGAGAGGGGTCGACAGGTTCTCTGTTAAGTGAGGTGGAGTAGATGCAAAGGGACCATACAATTGCACTCATTCTCTCAACTCTCTGCTGTTCTTGTTAAATACAGTGAGTCTATACATTAGTGTCCCTATAGCCGAGGTGCTTTCGTTTTTGTATGCTTCTCCCATTCACTCAAATGTCGAAAATGGTGTATAGGTACTATATAGGGACTCGGCTATAGGGACACTAATGTATAGATACCCTGTACATTAATAATGAAGATGATTAACCCGATTAATTCCATTTAAAATTTAAAAAATTGTTGGATTTGAAGAGCATTACTCGAACCAACAACTATTTAGCCTTCAAAATTGTGGCTGTTCATGAAAAGGGAAAAATTCAGGAGCGTATTTACTAAGTCAGACTGCCACCAATCAGGAATTCCTTACGGAAAGTTTGAAATTAAATATAGAAAAGTGCAAAAACCTTCGGATATACTCAGAAACGCACCCCAAAANTACTCGAACCAACAACTATTTAGCCTTCAAAATTGTGGCTGTTCATGAAAAGGGAAAAATTCAGGAGCGTATTGACTAAGTCAGACTGTCACCAATCAGGAATTCCTTACGGAAAGTTTGAAATTAAATATAGGAAAGTGCAAAAACCTTCGGATATACTCAGAAACGCACCCCAAAAATATGGGCAAACCGGGTGAAGTGAATATTAAAATTTCACTTATAACCAAATATTATACAACATAAACCATGTTAAACTTATTTTATGTATTTTTAAAAGAATTAGACTGTCCAGTACCTGTTGCCAACGAAACAGCTTATTATCCTAAATTCAAGATTTTATTTACTCTTTCTACGTAAACTATTTGCGCATCCATAAAGACCGCGTTTCCCTTTTATTGCCATCAGTAATCATAATTAAGTGGACGTAGTATAAAAAAGGTCCAATTTAAACAAATATTATAAACTTTTCTCTCCTTTTTATTCAATCATCTATTCCATTTAGTTACATGCCCAAATGGAAATACCTTTGCCCGGCTGCTTTCGGGTTCCCACATTCTTCCCGGTCTTCGATTTGCCCATATTTTTGGGGTGTTGTGTATTATTCATAATATATTCGAAATATTTTTAAAACGTTTAATCAGCTGCAGAAATTCGTTTGGTTAATTACATCGATTATTACCTCAATGTTTTCAGAAATTCCACAACGTAAACGAGAATAGACGAAGGAAGCGGACATTAACCAAGTTTTAACAAACGTTAAGTGGTTTTTGGCAGACTTTCAAAGGAAAAGTGTAAAATTTTGCAAAGATAGGAACATAAAGTTATAGTTTCCAGCACAAATTGTTAATGTAAATCGTCTTACAGCGGAATTATGTTGTGTGAGTTCCGCCAAAGTAAAGCTAAATGATAAGAAAACTTCTGAAAATAGAATCATCGAAAAATCTATCCGTGGAAAAAAAAAACGACATGAATGGGACAGTTTTCTTACTGCACACGTAAGAAAACTTAATATTAACAGCTGGTGGCAATAATGTCTGCATCTGATAATAACCACGGTAAACGAAAGCCAGGTATCGGTCGACTCCACCGTGCATCTAACGGCTGCGCCATATTCCTCTCGGTAAAATGAATACCCCTAATGATATTAAGCGTTTTATTGTTATTTGCATCAGAGACCGAATCAGACAGCGATAGTGATTTCTTGTCGGATAGCAGCACAGAAGGAAAATGCGACCAAAATTGACAGCTTATTGTGTTATTTTCTATGTAAGTTACGTTGTTAATTTTTATATAAAGTGTAATACATGTTTTAAGGGCCTCCGAAACGCCAGGTCTACCGTTCCATGTTGTTAAAAACTTTTGTTTACTAAACAAAAGTTGTTACCCCACTGCACTNCTCCACCGTGCATCTAACGGCTGCGCCATATTCCTCTCGGTAAAATGAATACCCCTAATGATATTAAGCGTTTTATTGTTATTTGGATCAGAGACCGAATCAGACAGCGATAGTGATTTCTTGTTGGATAGCAGCACAGAAGGAAAATGCGACCAAAATTGACAGCTTATTGTGTTATTTTCTATGTAAGTTACGTTGTTAATTTTTATATAAAGTGTAATACATGTTTTAAGGGCCTCCGAAACGCCAGGTCTACCGTTCCATGTTGTTAAAAACTTTTGTTTACTAAACAAAAGTTGTTACCCCACTGCACTCCCGACATTTTGAAGGCTAAATAATTGTCGGTTCGAGAGTAATTGCACACTTTTCAATGATGAAAAAATTTTTTACATNAAAAACTTTTGTTTACTAAACAAAAGTTGTTACCCCACTGCACTCCAGACATTTTGAAGGCTAAATAATTGTCGGTTCGAGAGTAATTGCACACTTTTCAATGATGATAAAATTTTTTACATAATTTTGCATCCACAGAAGTCAGGATTTGCATCTCTCCCTACAATCGCTTAGGTTGATTGTAAGTAATTTTCTGAATAACAACCATACAAAATCTACTCATTGACAACACTTGTAGTGATTTCATGCATTCATTTTTTGACGCTTGTTAGAATGTTAGAAACCAGCTTTAATAATTTATGAATCAGTAGCTCTTCAGTTATTCAATTGAGGTGTGACAAAATGAATTCTGTGCGTCTTCTGTTAATAATTGTACCTACGGTTTGCAATTTCTCCATTGCGCAAGCAATGAGATATGTTAAATGGGAAAATGAGCACACGGCAGTAATCGGATATGAGGATAATCCCTATATAATATGCTAAAACAAGTATCTGTAAAAGCAATGAAACCGTAAGTCTTCAAATCAGCTAATTAATAAGCTTAATATAAATTATCAAATTAATAATTACTATGTAATATAGCGCGATTGAAGAAAAAAGCTCTCTTACTTCTTCTCCAAAAATTTTAAATGTGAGCCAAATCTTCGCGAAGCTTCCGCGCGAAAATTTCACTCCATTACTATTTTCAGCCTTGCGCTAAAGCTACCCGAAAATTTGCCTCATCTTTGCCACACAATGAAAATGGGGGGGATTTTTTGTGACTTTTTTGGGAAAATGTGACTTTTTTCCGACTATATTGTCGTTTTATCAGAGGGCGGATTTTTTCTTACTAAACACTGACATTATTTTTTGTTAAAGGTTTTAAAATCTAATATGTTTAACAAAGAAATTTAAAAAACAACACTTAAAACCTTACAAAAAAATAAAAATCACCTTTAACTTCGAAAAGAGAATTATTTTTGTAATGTAAACTAATTTATAATGAAATGAATTCGGAGCAAAAAACAACAACATTAATTTAATTTAATTTCAAAAATAATTCATATTTTGATATTCGTAATTGAAATCAGTTGACGGATACTCACTCTGACGCGTAAAATTTCACACAAAATAAAAATTTTCTTTAAAACACCAAAAATCTTTTTAAAGACTTGAAATCTTGCTAAAAGACCTAATTCTTTGTATATATAAATTATACAAAAATTCTCTTAATCCGCCTTGTTGTGAGATTCGAATAGACCCGAAAATTTAAAACTGTCTACTACAAAGGAGAATACGTTAGAAAAATGTAAGAAATAAACCGCCCTATGATCATTATATCAAATTTAGCTAAAATAAAGTATTGATTTGTTTTCATAATTATTTGTATCATTTGGGTAGCATCCTCTAAAAGTTATTGGCAAAGATAAAACCTGCCTACTAAAATGCACAATCATTCTTTCGAGAACCAAACTGGTTTAACCCTGGTGAAGGGTGAGTAAATGTAATAATTTCATTAGCTAATTTACAATGATAACTATTGACATTTTTTTAAACATATTTCTACAACTTTCCAGACATAATAGCCGAATTGGTTTATTTATTTTTCCAAAAGCTTGTGGTGGAAAGTTCAAAACTATAAGTCTTGACTATATAAAGGGGGTCATAGATAATACTACTAACAAGGTATTCATTGGCAAACTCAAGCTCAACTGGAAGGCTATTTATGGTGTCAATAATTGGGAATTGCTGAAAAAGAGAAAAAAAAACAATCTTTTAAAATTTAAACCCAACGGCAAAGGTTTCATTGGTGTCATCTTTGATATTGTGAATTTATCGGAAGCTTGGTACTGGACACATAGAGAATAAAACTAAGTTACTGTAATTATCATAATTTTATGAGTTAATCCCAACTTTAATTCTAAAATAAGAGAATTAAATAAATCCTTACGAACTCTAAATTTCTGATTAATTTATTTTTTTAAATAAATAAATCAATCTGTTGAATAAAATCCTCTCTACAGAGAGTATGCTAACTTTACTACTTTTAAAATTTTTAATTCCCAACTACGTACTTACCTTCGNCGCTCAACTGGAAGGCTATTTATGGTGTCAATAATTGGGGATTGCTGAAACTTAAAGAGAAAAAACAAAATCTTTTAAAATTTAAATCCAAAGACGAAGGTTTCATTGGTGTCATCTTTGATATTGTGAGTTTATCGGAAGCTTGGCACTGGACACATAGAGAATAAAACTAAGTTACTGTAATTATCATAATTTTATGAGTTAATCCCAACTTTAATTGTAAAATAAGAGAATTAAATAAATCCTTACGAACTCTAAATTTCTGATTAATTAATTTTTTTAAATAAATAAATAAATCCTCTCTACAGAGAGTATGCTAACTTTACTACTTTTAAAATTTTTAATTCCCAACTACGTACTTACCTTCGGTTTCTCAATTTAAAAAAATATAACAAAATGTTGGTGAAAGAACGGATACAAAAATTTGACTAACCCTGTATAAATAATTCTCATGAAGTAACGAGATGAACAAAAATATTCAAATCATCCCGTCTCAAGGGTGTAAAAATAAATTAATCACCCTGTAGTTTTCTTCGTTACTCTTATTAACACAGTATTATCCAAACTAATCTTACCTTGAGGGAATTTAATCTATCATCCTCCCCATTTGTTTTAGTAAATATTTTGACCCTATATGTTATAATATTCATATTTACTTTCTATTTTAATATTTAACTACCCATACTCTAGAACTACTCATAGAGATGTTATAAACCCTTATGCATCTGGAATTTCTTCATCTATTTCATTTTAAAACTCTTCTCAAATAAAAGTTTAAATAATTTTCAACCTTAATATAATATCTTTCTACATATATAGCTCTACAGTAAAGGAAAGAAAACTTGAGCTCCGCTTTTCCACCTCACTGATTCTGTGTACATTTGGAATCCTTTAGAAACTTATCACTTTGTGGATAAAGTGGATTTTAGAATCAATAATATAAGGGAACGGAAATGTAAAACTTGAGTGTACAGTGTACTTTTGAAAACTCCTCAACCACCCAAAGGAAACAACATCAAAAGTGATTTTTGTTCCTCTTTCAAAATAATATTTTATTCATTTGCCTTTTTCCCTTGTCAAGGGATTTCTACTGTACTAATAAACTATACCAAAATGGAACAATCACTCCTAAGCTAAATCATAAAAACTCCAAATAACTTATAACAGATGGTGCAGACAGACGGATATAAAAAAGTTACATAACCCTTTTCAATTTTTCAATATAAGTCTAGAGGACTTGTAAAAATGAATTTTAGAAGTTTAGAATTANACAGACAGACGGATATAAAAAAAACTACATAACCCTTTTCAATTTTTCAATATAAGTCTAGAGGAGTTCTAAAAATGAATTTTAGAAGTTTAGAATTAAAGATGTCTTGGTTTATTTATTAATAGATTCATTTTGGAAAAGGAAGTGAGGAGGGCCGGTTGATCTCTTTTTAAAGTTGATGGTGCTAAGAGTTGGATAATGAAGTTCAAACGTTAAGANGCAGACAGACGGATATAAAAAAGTTACATAACCCTTTTCAATTTTTCAATATAAGTCTAGAGGACTTGTAAAAATGAATTTTAGAAGTTTAGAATTAAAGATGTCTTGGTTTATTTATTAATAGATTCATTTTGGAAAAGGCAGTGAGGAGGGCCGGTTGATCTCTTTTTAAAGTTGATGGTGCTAAGAGTTGGATAATGAAGTTCAAACGTTAAGAGTTCTCTCATCAGAGCCTTTCAACTTTAGTGTTATTATCCATGTTAATACCAATGATGATGGTTCTATTTACTTAGCTTGAGATCCCTCATATCTAACTAAAGTGAAAGTGAGTGAAAGTCTCATAGTCTTTGGAGAGTTGAATGACTTTATGATTTTAGAAACTTAAACCTTTCTCCAATATTTTATACCGGAATCAACTTCAACAGAGAAAGTAGACTCAGACGACTCAAAGGCCGTTAAAGGGAATTTCTATACGAGGAGTCTCAGTAGTAGTTTTTTTTTTTTTTCTTTCAACTATCATATATTTTGATAGCTTTGTTTTCCCCCATTACATGGAAGAGAAAGTGAAGAGAAAGTCTAGGCCTTAATCCTTCTCATAAACCCTTACTAAATTCCATCATGAAAGAGCTCCAACTCGCCTAATATGAAAGGACTTTAAGGAATCAAGTGTAAAAATTTCTAGGGAATTTTTTGTACTATGAGCCCTTTTTTTTTATAGAAGGATTTAGAAAAATCGAGAGTTCGGGTGTGTCAGATAGACTTATGGTGGGAATTGGGTGTGACCTGATTTCGACCTAAAAATCTCAAAAAATCGATCCAACTATGAAGAACCATAAGTTATTTCCAATTGGCTATTTGATTCAGTCCATTGATTTCAAGCGTAGAAAATTTTGTACGAAATTTTCAATTAATTTCCCAGTTTTCATTACTCCATTGATCTCAATTTTTATTATTTTTTTTTTTTTTTTCCAAAATTGATAGAGTTTTTTTTTATTGGAATGATTCCAGCAGAGTGAATTATATTTTTTTTATTAGATTATTATACAAAAGGGGTTTATAAATAGGGATAAAATGAAAATGATTTTAGTTTATGACCAATAGAGGTCAAAATGGTTGACCAAAGAGGTTGAAATTTTAGGCAAGAGTGAACAAAAATACTTTGTAATTATTTACATACTTTTTTTTAGAAAATTTAAACGGTGAAAATTCGATTGGTTTTAAAGGTCAATTCAATTCGATTTGAGTTTTAAAGGTTAATGAAATCCTTGACAACTGAAGGGTTAAGTAGACAAATAAGTTCTAAAATATGGTCTAATATTGGAAGCACTTTTGACTCACTTTAACCCATTAAATTTTTGAATTATGCGCCCCTTGTGTCAAGTTATACTTAAAGTTAATAAATTTTTAGAGAAAGTGGAGAAAGAGTGAAGGTAGAAAGTTGAAACACCTTGTAATGAAGAGGGTGGTTTTGAGTTTTTGGATTCATTCTAAATATTTTGACCATAAAATTATAAATTCAAAATTTCAAAGTAAACCAAAACCTGTCAACATCCAATTTACCTCTCACCAACAACTGTCAACTTATTTCCTCGTCATAAAAGTTTCCAATCCTGACTATAGAAATGAAATATAGAAATTTCATATTAACAATATGAATAATGGCATGTTTTCTCCAAGGTCTTAATTCATAAGAAAAGGAAAAGCTACTCCGTTAACCGATATCATACACGCACACATCCGGTAGAAAAGTGGAAAAGTGTTAACCCGTATAAATCTACCAGAAAAAGAAAATGAGATTAAAATGACCAGGAATTTTTTTTTTACTCACAGTCTGAGAACAAACTAACCACTTAAGATCTCTGTATCTTTAATAAACCGTACTCAAACTTAAACCGTTCAACCAAAGAAAAAAAAAATCAAAAAGTTACTACAATTACCCGTCTCTTTACTCTTAAATACAAAGGTACCCATAGACTGTCACGTACAGTTTGAACAGAACCAGTGAATGAAACCATTCAAAACCGAATTTCCCGCTCCATTCACCACCACAACTTTCTGTACTTGTATTGTCTCCAGATGTTATGTTATTATTTCTTTGAATAAAAGCCTCTTACTACAATGAACAGAAAGTAGTAAGTTTTATTTGACCAGTAAAACTACAAGCTAATTCCAAAAAAAAAAAGCAGCAGTCAGGGACAGTCTACATCCTATATGTCATTTTCATTTTTTTCCAAAAGGTCAATGACTTTTTTGGGTAAATAATGGATCTATAAATGAACCAACGTATTTGTAAACTTTTGTAAGTAACTAGTTATGTCAAATTATTTTTTAACTTGATGGGAGCTAGGTCAAAACCAAAGTTAGAATTTTTGTTGAAAGTTTGAGGGTTAATTAGATACGTTAATCCTGTTAGTCCGACGAGTAGCACGTGGATTTAAGAGTAAAATGCTATTACAGAAGATTACTGAGGACTCTCTGAGACTCTCAATAATTGATAAATCCTAATTGGGTAGACTGGACACGCTTCCTAGAGAGAATTGGCCATTGCCATTGGACATGAATTGCCCAACATCGTCCTCATCGTCGTCGTCCGGGGAAATTAAAGTGATGACACGGGATGTGTCCAATCCAATCTAAGAGTCACTCCTGTTAAAAGGATTTTAATGAACCGTTTTCCGCATGACTCACTTCGTTTCCACTAAATGTTTGTCTTTTTTTTTTGTCTCAGCTTAGTTCAAACATTGATCTCGGAAACTAAGCAAGCCTGGTCATTACGCATCTCAGAACCCTAAAAGGACTTTCTTCGTCTAATGGGAGAAAGTTGAGTTGTCAAAAAAAAAGAAAACGGATGTCGAAAGTAGAGAGATCTGTATCATATTTTATTTTTCTGTCTGTCTCTCCTGTGGCTTAATGCGTAATAGGGAAGTAATTACATTCTGACTTGCCTTCCGGTCAGATACATCAGGGTTAATTATACTGAAACAGTCAGCTCAACACTACCTCTCCCACTCATACTCCAAGAACCGTATTCATTACTTTTACTTTTGGTGTGGTTAATGAAGGGTTTTTGGATTATTACGCAGTGCTATCTGAGGACTTTCTCTTTTTTAATGATTGATGATGCGGTTCTTTCACTTTGAACTCATCCTCTTCATCATATAAAAGAGAAAGTTACAATTTTCTATATGCTTTAGGTGTAATTTAATGAATTCAAGTCCAACTTTGACAGATAGGAACCTTGTTAAAAAGTATTATTTGAAGAAACAATGAACCAAACCATAATCCTATAAAAGGAAAACCTAGTTACTCTAGCGTGCCTCCGGTAAAAGTTTATCAAAGAGAAAAAAAAATAATTTTTTTTTATGACTTTTCTTTCATTATTTGTAAAATAAAAAAGTTGTAATGAAATGTGATGAAATTGTATTTAATTTTAGTTCCAATTTCTATATTAATATTGAAACTTTATTCAATTTTCCACGCTGTAGTAGTCAAAATTGAAATTAAAACAAAAGAGAAAGTAAAGGGTTAACTTTTGTAGTACCTTAAAGATGCATGGACAAACCGCGCCTTATCTCAAAGGTGAGAGGTATAAAAACAATGAGAAAAGTATATAAATATTCAAGAAAGTTTGTTTATATTAAAATTTTTTTTTTGAAAACAATAAATAATTTCCAAGTATTTGTCGTGTTAACTCAAACTTAAGTCGTTACAAATTTATAATTTTGTTATGATTGAAAGATTTTTTTTTTCCACTTAAGATGAGATATCTAGTGGCTAAAGAATATGACTGACTTCTAGATAAAAAATTTAGTAAGTGTTGTAGACTTCTGAACTGTACTTTNCAATGAGAAAAGTATATAAATATTCAAGAAAGTTTGTTTATATTAAAATTTTTTTTTTGAAAACAATAAATAATTTCCAAGTATTTGTCGTGTTAACTCAAACTTAAGTCGTTACAAATTTATAATTTTGTTATGATTGNATAAATAATTTCCAAGTATTTGTCGTGTTAACTCAAACTTAAGTCGTTA
Source organism: Holacanthella duospinosa (assembly GCA_002738285.1). NCBI lineage: Eukaryota > Metazoa > Arthropoda > Collembola > Poduromorpha > Neanuridae > Holacanthella > Holacanthella duospinosa. The sequence continues at coordinate 137,351 of NIPM01000096.1, forward strand.
CAAATTTATAATTTTGTTATGATTGAAAGATTTTTTTTTTCCACTTAAGATGAGATATCTAGTGGCTAAAGAATATGACTGACTTCTAGATAAAAAATTTAGTAAGTGTTGTAGACTTCTGAACTGTACTTTTATTGCCATAAATAGGTTTAAGATTTAAAAAAAAAATTGAATTAACTCTAGAGTCGCTCAAAGAAAAAAAATGTGAAAGTTTCTTTTATCAATAATTTTCATCAAATATTTTATCCGTGTGAGTTATGAATAGACGGGCGTTATAGTTTGAAAAAAAATAATACTCTGGCGCCAAAGGGTTTTGAGTTCTACATAAAGGTTGAGTTTAAAAGAGATTTTAGGGTAATTTCTTTCTTATAACTGGTCAAATAGATGAGATCAAAAGATATGAATTTTTATTACTCCTGGAGTATGGTTTTTATGTTTGCCATAAAATAGCAATAAACTTAATGGAAATGAAGTGGGACCGTGCGACGGCGGTCTTAGGAAGTCGTAACGTTAAAATAAAATAAAATAAAATAAGTGGACTCTTTTCTACTTACTTTCTCCAATACCTTGGAATTCTTACAGAAAATAAAATAAAATTTATAAAAATTAATTTTTAAATTTTATTAAACTCAGCATTATAAGGGTTAATCCTCATTTTCTTTATTTCATTCCCAAAAGAAACAAAATATTTGATTTAAATCATAAAANAAAGAAACAAAATATTTGATTTAAATCATAAAAATTTAAACGTTTTCTCATTACAAGAAAGGATTAAAATTTCAATAGGAGAAAGTAATAATACCAAAATTTTTATTTTTACTGACGGATTCGTAAGTTTTATGTGAAAGTATACATAATGTAAAGTATTTTTATTACCAAACTATTCACAAACAGTGAGAAACTAACTTAACTACATCATTACGTTAAATTTTTATTGAGTAAAAGACGTTAAGAAACCCGTTAGACAGGTAATAGACAGTTGGTGTCAAGACAAAACAAATTTTAATTAAACTTACTCTCCAAAGTCCTTCAAACCTTCGACCTAAGAAAATGATTATATTTAGAAGAAAAAAAANTTTAATTAAACTTACTCTCCAAAGTCCTTCAAACCTTCGACCTAAGAAAATGATTATATTTAGAAGAAAAAAATTTTTTTTTTTTTTTTGTACTACTACTAAATTCATATGAACCCATGGACAACAGTGACATACTACATATAATTGACATACTTCGACACGAAGAGAGTTTCTTTTTAAGATTTTAATTATAACTGAAAGCCGATGGCATGGTGGTAGTGAGTTTGATGTCCGTCATTAGGTTCTGAATAGCTGAACAATGACGTGAATAATAGTTCAATTGATTGATTTCTGTCTTTTAATTTTTTCTTATAGCTCCACAGAAAGACATGGGTATTANTGAATAATAGTTCAATTGATTGATTTCTGTCTTTTAATTTTTTCTTATAGCTCCACAGAAAGACATGGGTATTAAAGTGACTGGCACAAGAGTCCCAGGGTATGTCAATGTCTCCTGTTGGGCCTCCGGTGTCTATCCAGAACCAAGGCTTACACTCTACTATGGAGAAAGTGCCGATCAGAAGTAAGTTCATTTCACACACTATTTTTTTTTTATTCCTATTTTGTTTAATTAAAGTGTTTTCGTTGAAAAGAAAGTGTAGAGGGCGGGAGTTTTTATATGTGTCAAACATCTGGTGGAAATTAGGCTATTCAACTTTTACTGCGACGACACCTCAACTTTTAGATGTACATAGTATAGTGAAAGTAAAATTAAATATTCCAGTCTCACTGCCCCAATTCTAAACATAATCATACACTTTTTCCAACAAATTCAAATTCTGTACACCTAACCATCGAAACTACAAAATTAAATTTGAAAAAAAGAAGAAAAAAACTTTTTTTTTTGATTCAATTGAAATACCTATTGAAATGAGTAGTGAAAGTAAAATTTTTACAACTGGTTCAAAAAAACTAAGACATACTGTACATCTATTTTCAATAGGATTTTCNGAAAGTAAAATTTTTACAACTGGTTCAAAAAAACTAAGACATACTGTACATCTATTTTCAATAGGATTTTCATAGATGGGCAAAAAAAAATACATGCGGTCAAAATTTTTCTTTATTGACTTTATGAGTTTTTTTACTACTTTCTCTCAAAGTCTAAACACGATCTCAATGTAAAAAAAAAAACAAGCTATAATGAGGAGTGAGAAAAAAAAATGCGATAAATTCAAATTTCACTTAATAAATCAAACTAAAAAATAATTTATGACTTTTAAATAGTGTTGACATGTACCACTCTTTAAAGTCAGTTAACTAAGGCATGAAAAAAAAAATGAATAAAAAAAGAAAATCGACTTTCTAGGGGTACCTAAGAAAAATCTTTAAAAAAAACATGCAACACTCTTTGTATAATATTAAAATACATACGAAATATTTTAGTGTCTTATAATGAAAGAAATGATAAGTATGGTCGCATGTTTCTCTAGTTTCTCCATTTCTTTAGTTTATTCAGTTGGCTTTTCATTATTTGGTTGTTCCGTAGGCCAAAAGTCCTTACTTTTCACCAAGTTAGGAGGGATAATATAATAATAAGGGATAATATATCCTTCCCCATCATCCATGTCAAAAGAAAGTAAAATGACAGAGACAATGTCTTATTGAGAAGAAAGCAATTTCATATTTTTCACCCCCCTCTCTTTTTCTAAGTTGTAGAAATAAAAGTTGGACCTTTTGAGTCCTTCAATAGATTCCTTGAGGGGGAAATGATCCACCAAGGGAAATAAATGTCAGACTGAGCCTGTCAATCAGAGTTGTCAGTAGGTCCTTGAAAGGGAGAGGGACAGTCTTGATGAAAGTTAGAGATATAATACTCTTGATAGCTATTTCGTTCTTACTTTCACTAGTCATCACAAAACGGAAGGACCACTACTACATCCTAACTCAAGTATCCAAAAAAAAAAAAAAAAATGGTTGGCGGGCAAGTTATTTTATTACTTCCAGGGGTAGATTTTTTTGGACTCGTCGTTTTGGTTGAGAGAGTATTTGATGTAATCCAATATCAAAACTCATACATAACAGGGTGTGGTCAGTAGAAAAGGCTATAGAGTAAATGGATTTTCAGGATCTCTTCTTTCTCAAATTTAAAAGGACTCTCCGAGGTGAAAAGTGAAAAAGGGGAGAAAGTTAAGTATGTTTTTTTTTTATGTTGTATAAGCTCACTTTTCTATTCAAGTCCCAACTTTCTCTCCCTTTCCCCCTTACTTTCTCTTCCGGAAGGAAATTTATATATAAAAAATTATTAGATCCAACTGGTGAAAAGGAAACTAACTAATTTCTTTTTAAGTTTTGTTAAATTTCTTGCTTTAGTGGAAACAAAAGGAGGCAAAAGTAAAAGTCAAGTCTTTATTATTTTTTGTTAAGAAGATGGTCGTTGGGGGAAAGTAAGAAAAAGGACTTTCTTTTCAATTGTACTTTCCCAAGTTTTTCCCTGGAGTAGGAAAGAACAACGGAGAAAGCAAAAAAGAGTCAAAGTTTTCCTCTTCACAAAATTTTCTTCAACTTTTTCAGTTTTTTTTTTTTTTTTTTTTTTTTTTTTTTTTTTTTTTTTTTCTTTTTTTTTTTANTTTTTTTTTTACTAGAGTCAAAGTGAGTGGCTCAAAAGTTCATTTAGGAAATTAAGAGATAGGACTCACTTTCTTTTGTACACATATGAAAAAAAAAAGTATATAAAAAACTTGGGGTGTAAATTAGAGTGGTTTTTTGGATCTTTAACAATTCTTCGAACCTATATGCATATAAAACTTTTACTAACAAGAGAAAGTTTCAACTTTGAGAAATGTACTTCCGTTTAATTACATTAAAGATTCAATTCTAGAGTAATTATGGATTAGTAATTGAGGTTTACCATGAATGAGGATCATGTTTAGAATTTGTTAAATTTTAACAACTAACTTTAATTTACAAAACCCCTCTTATCCAACTTAACTTTTTAGATATAAAAGATACAATAAGTTTCATATAAATTGTAGTAACGGTAAAAACTACTTGTAGACTAAATTAGAACATAAAGACACTCTGCAACTAACATAATTCATGATTTTAATGTTAAAATTTTAGGTAATATAAGANAAATTAGAACATAAAGACACTCTGCAACTAACATAATTCATGATTTTAATGTTAAAATTTTAGGTAATATAAGATTCAGTAACATTATGTAACTGAGGTAATATAAATACCTATAATTTGAGTTAATAAGGCATAAATATAAGTAGTAAGTTGAGTAAGTACAATAAGGAGCAAAATTCACGTTAAAATTTGAAACAAAACTATTTTTGTTTCCAAAACTTTTCAGTGGCTGGGAAAATTAAATTATAAAATCTAAAAAATGATAAGTAAATAATGAAAATTGGAAAAGATTGATTTGTACGTATCTATAGAGATATAATAAATTCAAAGTCAACAAAAATTCTTAAAAAATTTTTTGTTGATTGTTGAATTTATTTCTGTAAGGATTCAACAGTCCCATGATGCATGCCCATCTTAAATAATAATTGTTGTCACTTTGTTTAAAAAGAATTCCAATTTTTACAAAGTTCAAAAAACATCAACTTAAATTTTCAGACGGACAGACATACATAAAAAAAAAATTCCAATACTCTCCTACTATAAAATTATTTAAAAAATAAATGAGCAACTTGTAACTCTTGTGTATTAGTTTCTCTAAAAGTTAGTCACATATTGTCAAGTTTGTTTTTGAAATGAAAAGTAAAATTAAGATAGGATTAGAACTCTAGAGACATATGGTGGTTTTTAACTTTCTATTCCATTTCTTCTCTCCTACTTTCACTTTCGTCCGAATAAAGTGACATTTTGAAAGTCCCTCTATAGAAAGTTATGACAACGGGTTGGAATTATAAAGTTAAGATTTTAAGTTGTAAGACTTTCTGAGAAGATAAGTGTCAGTCAGTTTTTGGTAATTCTTCCAAGTATAATATGGACTCATACATTATTTAACTCTAAAACTTGTGGAAGTTAACTTAGTCCTAATAATCCTTCTGAGATTTAAATTAAATTATTCCTATATAACTTTCTATATGACGAGATGGAGTGAAACAAGTTTAATTTAATTTTACCTACTTTTATAACTATGGGTTACGTAGTCGAGTTCTTGTATGGAGAAAGTGATTGTCATTCATTTTCAAGGGAAAGTCCTGCCTTGCATAAATTAAAATTAAAATATAATACGAAATATTACAGTACAGGTTAACCACTTTCTAATTCTATTTAAATTTTTACTTTTTGAGATCTACAGTCCAAAAAAAAAAAAAAAAAAAAAAAAATTTTTTTTGTTTTTTCTATGTTCTTTGTGTCAGATTTCAATTAAGTTTGTGTAGAACAGGTGATGAAAAGTTTTCTTCTTTTTTTTTCTTCAATTTTTAGTATATTACTTGCGAAAAAGTTTTACAATTTTTTGTATACAAAATTTGAAAAGAGTTTCTTAATTTTGAAAAAAGCTTCTAAACTTCTTCCCCTGAATAAATCCTTTGTTATTTAATTTAGCGTCTTTGAATATCCCAAAGGCATTCTTAGCTTTTGAAGTTGTTCTCAGAAAAAAAAAAAAAAAAAAAAAAAAAAGAGTTAAAGAATTTTTTATTAAGAATTTTATATGAACTTTCTTGTGTGGGTGACAAAGTGGTGCTATTAATACAGTCGAAATTGGATAGTAATTTAACACAGAATTTTTTTTTTTTTTTTTTTTTGACAATTGAAATAACAAAAATCTATAAGAATCGATCCCATCGTTTTCCTACGCACTGTGTAGAATGAAATACTTAATTAACTTAATTGATTTTTTTTTCTTTAAATTATAGGGTAGAAGACTTAATTGTGGAGACAAAATTTAACAAAGGTGCCTATGACATTCGAGCGTACAAAATAATGAAGGACACTAATATATCGTCCATTACGTCGCTACTTGAATGTGAACTAACAATACCAAATACAGAATATACTGTAAGGAAAGGTACTCTATATGAACCAGGTGAGGTTTTTTTTTTATTTAAAAAAATATACAATTTTTCTTTAGGTGTAATTTTATACGAAAATCTTTCTACAGAAAAGTTATTATAATATCCCATTGTTATTTCTTGTCTCATCTTACATTACATTACAACGGAGAAAGGATCTTTGAGAAAAAATCTATTTTAGCCTCAAAGCATGTCAACATGAAAAATAGGTCAAATAAATAGTAAATTATCCCACTAATTTTATTTCTCTTTTGTTGACAAAGTAAAATCAACCACATTGACAATGTAATCATAACAGTTTACCTGTTTTCTTCTCTATTTTTACTTAAGCTTATATGTAGACGAAAAAGGAAAATCCGACAGCTTTTATTTCTTACTAAAGGCTCAATTTCATTACATTAAAGAGCAACAGTGAAGAAAATGTTATTATAAGCTTCACTTTCACTACTTTCTACAGGATATACATTATACATCAGCGAATTTTGTATGTATAAATTACCATACCAGGATGAATATACTCATATGAAAACTCGTCGTACAAAAATTCATTCCGTGAAAAGTTGTTGCGGAAAACTCGTCGCACGAAAACATCTCACAAGGAAACTCGTCGCAAGAAACCTTATCATTGAATGCTCGCTAAACAAACATAAAATTTAAATTTATAATTAAAACTACATAAAATAAAATTTTAAATTATAATTATAAACTACATAAAATAAAAATTATCTCGTTTACTATATAACATACCGTTTTAATATACCGTTTAATTTTCCGTTAAAATAAAATCTTTCCCTCTCTCCTAAATCCTATCATTTTTTAAACTATTAAATATTAATAAATAACTATTAATAAAAATTAAATTAATTTAATCAGAATTGCTTAGTTTACATTTTCCTTTTTAATTTTAATTTTTCTTCTCACGATTTCACTAATATACAGAGGGATATTTTAAGGGTGTTACAGGGATACCAAGACTTCACTCTTCACCCACCTAATTGCCCACACCTACTCCTCAGTTTTCTCAAATGTCACTGCTTTAAAAAATTTTTTTTTTCAAAGTGCAAAGATGGGTGAAAAGCTGAATTATTGGTATCTCTGTAACATATCCTTAAAATTTCCTTTTGTATATCCCTTAAAGTTCCGCCTGCATGGAAGTTTGCTGCACACATTTTCAAACCGAAAGTTTCTAATTAGAAATAGAGTCTTTGATGGTTCTTCTTGGATAAAATAATTCAAAAAAAAAAATTTCAAAATTCTAATGTTAAAAATTTGAAAAACATCTGAATGGCAGATCATCGCACAGGTCATTTAGTTCGCATCAAGATGGAAGTTCACCGCACGCTCTTGTATGAGATAGTGCGATATACTTCCATCAAAATGGGACTTAGTTTGGAATTGCGTGCGATGAGTAGCTTATGAAGAAGGGAGTGTATCGACCAATTCGCTTCAGGGGTTACAAGTGATATAATTTGATATATGATATAGTCTTCATAGTGTGACGAGTAGACAAGTTTGGTGCGACGAGTTTCCCTAAATAAATTTTCTGCGACGAGTTTTTCGTCATATTTTTCTAACGTTAGGTTTTCCGCCTACGAGTTTTCCGTCAATAATTTTCTTGTGTGACGAACAACTTTCTAGAGATTAATTGTTAGAAAGTTTAACAAGTTTTCCTATGATAGATTGTCATAAAAAGTAATACAAACTTTACATTGATTCCACTACCCTTGAAGGTGTTAGATTGTCCGATTCCCTTAAATCCTTACTACCAACAATAAGTAAAAGCAAAGTCTACATTTATAAGATTATAATAATTATTTGCCTCAAAATTGAAGGTAGGAGAGGTTATAGAGGTAACTTATAGTGAACCTAATGCTGGTCTGAATATCCATAATAATCAGATAAGAAGATATAGCTTTTTCCTGACATCCACTTTCTCGTTATTACTCTGTTGTGTATAACTTTAAAGCCCTTAGCGTCATAAAATTTGAAAATGAGTCCCACACATAGTCTCCCTCTGTTATTTTGAGAATATGAGATATTTTAAACAATGAGAGTTAGACAAAATTGTAATCTGGAATACAGGAACAATGTCGTAGAACTATAAATCCTTAGTCATTACTCTAATGGCCAATTTTCCTGATTAATTGTCGTCAGTCGTCTCATGAAGTCTCTTTTATATTTTTAGGTTCACTGGAACTCCGAGATGGAGGTATGGGTAAGTACCCACCAACCTAACCTAACCTAAATCCTTATACTATACATTATTATAATTTATATTATAATATATTATACCTACTAACTACTAAATCTCATTCTACTTCTGTCGAACAAAAAAAAAACCGCAAAAGTATTTTCCATATATTCCTTTCTTTCTTTCTTTTTTTTTTAACTCTAATGGTTTCTCTATTTACTTGTGGTGAACAAGATCTTCATTTATGAAGAGAAAAGTCTTTTGTACAGTTTTCAAAAGAATATGACAAGAGACAATATTATAACAAACAAAGGAGAGAAAAAATGAGTTCAAATTGAGATATCAAAGAGAAAGTAGGAGAAAGTAGGTATAATATTAGAAAACTCTACTAACATTGTCAAGGAGTAGAAAGCAAAAAAAAAAAAAAAAAAAGTAAAGAATTGATCATAAGACAGTCTGAACAGGGAGATCTTCTTTATTTTTTTTTCTTTCTCTTCTTTCTCTACAGTAAAATGTCAAGTTGATTCAATTTCACCAACTCTACTTTCACTTTTTTTTTTTCATTTCCTTTCATCCAATGACTTTCTCTTTTGTTTTTTTTTTTTTTTTTGGACATAGCTGGAGGAACTGGATCCCCTATGGAATTTTCCGGTGCTTTCCTCGTCATCCTGTCCACAGTCGTTGCTCTGTCCATGAGAACAACAGTGTTGAGAGCTTTCACTTTGCTCTTTGGACTTCTGTGATCCAAATGGACCAACCAAAAGACAAAAGAATACCATTATTTATATATAAACTTAGTTCCAATAATAACAAGTCCAAATTATTATCCAAAAAGTCCAATCCCTCGTCGAGGTAAGTAAATTTTTACAATCTCTTTCATCTTTTTTTTTGTGTAGTAGTGTAAAAAAATTTTTGAGAAATTTTCCTTTTGTTCTTTGTNCAAATTATTATCCAAAAAGTCCAATCCCTCGTCGAGGTAAGTAAATTTTTACAATCTCTTTCATCTTTTTTTTTTGTGTAGTAGTGTAAAAAAATTTTTGAGAAATTTTCCTTTTGTTCTTTGTTTTTTTTTTGTTTTGTTTTTCACTGAAATATTGGCTTAATTCATTTTTTCTTTGATAGAATTGTCACAGATTGTCTACGACATAGATTTCTAAAAATTTGAATTTAGTATGTATCAAGTGAATTTTAAATTTTCCCTCGCTTTATTCCTTTATTTATTTTAACTCTAGCTATAGCTCTTAAGAGAAATACTAAAATAGAGTTTGTGCCAATTTTTGACTTGGAGAAAGTGAAGAAAGTCAAGATTTAAAAATTTATTACACCCTGTATTTTTTTTTTTTTTTGTTTTTGGAATTATATAATCAACTTCTTTTTTTACTTTTTTGTTTTTAAACTTTTTAATATTGTTATTATTTGCAGACGGAATTTAAATCTTCAAAATTTCAAAAAATACATGAGAGGAAGCCAAAGCAGAGAAAGTTTTCAAATGTCTTGCTCACAACCTGATTATGCATAATTGAACTGACAGAGAATAATTTTGAAGTTTATTACAACTTCATTTTGCTGTAACTAGTCATGAAGTCTCAACTCCTGTGGAGAAAGCCAGCGCCTGAATGAAGTTTAGAAGACATTATTTTATTCAATTATTGGACTCTTATGTTCTTAAGGGAAGAATTTGATTCTCGAAACATCTTAATTTTACTATATAAACAAAAACAAAGCCAAAAAATTTTTCTCTTTTTTTTTGTGCTAAATTTGGTTACTAATTTTTTTTAATANTATAAACAAAAACAAAGCCAAAAAATTTTTCTCTTTTTTTTTGTGCTAAATTTGGTTACTAATTTTTTTTAATATATATATTATTAATTTTAGTTATTATTTTGAATGGATTTATAAAGTCATCTCTATTTCCAATGTGAAAGACAAATAATAATATGTCAATTTATAAATTATAATAGTTAAGTCACAGGGTGTTTTCTTTTTCAGTGTGATAAGGGATTTACAATCTATTTTATGTTTCTTTGTTTTTATATCCGCTAACTTTTGAAGTGAAAGTAGAAATGTAATACTTTCACTTTTTTGAATTAGCCGGTATAAATTTGAAATACCTGTGTGATGGTAACTCACTCTGTTGATTACAAATTTTAACTAAAAATTTTTCCTGTGAAAAAAAAATTCTGAAAAAAAAAAATTTCTTTCTTTCTTGCCTAAGTAAAGTTACTACATTTATATATACTTTAGTTTAAAAAAACTTTGTCACTTATTACATTTATTATTAATTTTAAATTTTGTAAGTTGGTAACAACATGGGAGCTTGAAGTCAGAGGAATTGTCTCTATTCTTGATTCATCGTGTATCAAGAAATTTTCTCTTGATGTTGCGTGTTTTTAATAACTTTTGGTGAAAGTCATGAGAAAGTCAGTCAAAAAAAAAAATTTTTTTTTTTTTTTTGAAAACCGCCGACCGCTGTGGTATCAATTTTAATTAAGCTAAAAATGCATAAAGCATTGTTATTAATTAATTAGTTTTTATGACAGATAGGTACTTACTCATATGTAATAGAAAAAATCATTATAAGAATTACTAAATTATAGAAATATAAAATGAAATCAATAAATATTGCTGCTGAAGAAGCTTACTTAACAAGTTATGTTTAATGGCGTGTGAAGCGGAAATAATAATAATAATAATAATAATAATAATAATAATAATAATAATAACAATCAATATAATTACAATTATAAAAGCCCCCTTTAACGTTATTCATTAAATAAAAAATCAGTTTGCTGAAAAAGTACCAAGTTTTTCGATAAAGAGAAGTTGCCAAAAAAATACAAAAGTTGAAAATTTGGTCAATCAAGATTAGAATAAATTTTTGATATTCAAGTCTGATTATGGTGGGATTTGAAATTTTTTATTTTGCTTGAGGCATTCTAAGATTCCTCAAGCAAAATTAAAAAATTTCTACCAAAAACCTCAGTATGATTGGAGGATTCCGGATGTAAATTTTATACTTTGAGGTTTCATACAGGGATTTAATGAATTAAAAAAAATTAATTAATTTGTAAATATTATTTTTTTCGTTTTTGTAAATTCATATCTTCAGGCTATTTTTCCTTAGCGTCGTCCTCGTCAGTATAAAAAAAAATCGGAAAATTGAACTGCGGTTGCTAGGATTTTGTTAGTTAACTTCCTTATTCCTGATGTCATGAAAAACCACGAAGATGACAGAACCACTGTTCTGAACTTCGCAACAAATTAAGCAACTTAGAGCTTCTTTGGAGGTCAGTACTTTACTTTTTCTCTTACCGTTTCCAAGCTCAAACTTATTTCAAAAAATTTTTAATTTTTTTTTTAATTTATGCTCACTATTCCAAATTATAATTATGGATCCTATCCTCATTGTTATTCTAATCATATTGGCTGTTGTGTTGGTGATTGGAATATTCATGGTACTCAACATTTATATATAATTTTTATATTTGATTTAAATATTTAATTTTTTTCAATTTTGAATCCGAATTCTTGATTTCTAAAGACTTTGACTCACTCCCCTGTCCTCTCCAAAAACTTTGACCCCCCACTGCAAATTTTGACATTCATTGACTGAATTCTTTTCCTGAGACCGCTATCTAATCAGCCATTGAGACTTATCTAAATCCAACCGATATTGATATCAATGGTAGTGAAAAGATTCGATGAAGGGTTCAGTGTCCTTGGAGTTCAAAGTCCTAGTTAGATTCGTTGGGAATCCGAGTCATTCCAAGATGAGTAACCGGGGGCCAAAGTCCAAGACTATGATCAACTCATGATTACGAATCCTAAAACTTTAAATTTAATTCCTTCTTTTTTTTCTTCCAGGTCATCGAGTGTGCTGAAGGTTACTTCCAGAAAGATAGAAGTGATAACTCCTCCCCCTCATCACCACATCTTGTGGGACAACATTTTGCTAAATTAACTGATGAAATCGATGTTGAAGCCATATACACTGAAGAGAAAATGTCTAAAAGTCCTAACCCACTTGGTGGTCTTTTCACTCACCTTCATAAAGGGAGTCAAAGTCTTCATGCCCAAGGACTCTGTAATCATGGTGGAGGTGCTTGGGGTACTGTCACTTCCGTTTCTGGACGAGCAGCTACAACAAATATTTGGAGTCCTGTTTCAGGAGGAATCTATGATTGTTGTCAATGTGAAGATAATGGTGGGTTACACTAGAAACTAATAAAGTTCCAACATCCGTACTGAAGGATACCTTTCCTATCAAGAAAAACAACAGTCCATCTTGTTCAACCAAGAGTAATTATTAATTAGTCTACCTGTTTATGCTTTTCCACAACGTTTTTAAAGTTGGAAACTGTAGTCACTCATCCTTTTTATTATTCATACCTTTTGTGTCAAATTCAGAATAAAAAATATGCTAATTCTTTAGACGAATTTTTTAAATTATAGCCAGGAAAAAAAAAACCAAGAAGACCATTTGCTTTTTCGTTGTCAGGGTTTACATGTGTCGAGTGTTGCCAAAATTTAATCCTGATTGGGTTGCACCCTTGTTTGATCCAGCTTGAAGTCCAACAATTGTATCTCCTGCTTTTTTCTGTTCTGGTGTAAATTCTCGAACATTTTTGGCTGATTCCTTTGGTCCAATACTTGGTTTCCCATAGTTGGAGGCCTTCCTTCCAAGTGATTGGAGACAAATGACAACAGAATTCAAATTTTGTTTTTCCCACAAATCAACTGTTTGGAACTGCTCAACCGATGGTACGCCAAGACTCGTTGATGCAGCCAGGAAATTATTGATATTCTCCATACATTTGAACGCCATTGCAGAAGTGTTGATTCGTTTTACTGAATCCGACTTTAATTCATTCACCAATCTACAATAAATCAAAATCAGGCATAAGTATTTATATACTCCTTAAAATTGTAAGTATTAAAGATGGTGGGAGTCTGGGTTCCATGTAATATCCGGTGTTTAAATACTCAGGACTGAAATCTCAATGTCGGAAATCTAAGGGTGAATACCCTTGATGTTGAAATAAAGTCTATACAACTGGATTTTTATCAATAGGTCTATGACTTAAAAATTTAAGTAAGTTTTGAGGGAATTATTAAAAAAAATTTCAACCAATCGGCGCCAGGGTTTCGACCTTAGATTACCGGCGCCTAAGATTACCGGATTTTCTTAGAATCAAAAGTTTGATCCTCTTTGAATTTTCTTACTTGCAGAGAAGTGTTCCGTCCTTGAGAATTTCATAAAAATTCTCTGAATCTCCAGAAGTGTTGATGTCGGCGCCGGTGACACTTTTGATCCATTCGAGTACCTCGTGAGCAAGTTCATCGTTATACTTGCTCTTGATCTATTACCAAATCAACAGGAATTCTCCATTAGTTAATCAATTTGGGTCAAGGATCATCTAAACATTAATTTAAGACTGCCTTTAAATATTGAAACGCGTGAATCTTTAATCTTGCAAAAAAAAAAAAGAAATTAAAATTAAAAATTAAAATTTCTAATCCGACTACATTGAATGCAGTACAACAAGCAAGATTTGGCTTGAGTGAGTCTGCAGAATACTAAATTATTTAATTTGGGTAACCCTATATGGCTTCTACCCCGGACTCACAGTCATCATCATGAGGTCATCAACAGAAGAAAAAAAGCATGTTGTAGACCAATCAGAGACATTTTAACCCTTTGGGCTCAAAATCTTGAGTAAGATTGTTTTTTTTTTATATAATATTATAAATGAATAGACAAGAAAATTATATGCAAAAAAATGTGTTCGCATCTTGTTTTACTGCTATTCAGATTTTAAATTATCTCAAAGGGTATCGTCGGCTTCTTCTATCCAGGTCAAGTAATCGACAAAAACTGATAGTTTATTACCTGAAAAGTTTCTTTCCTTGACCTCTCATGTCACTGGGTAGTGAATATTTTTTTTATTTTTTTTTTAAGAAAAAGTTGATAAGTGAGAAGAAAAAAATAAGATTGTTGTTGGAGTCAAGAGGGTTAAAGTGTGCAAAAAAAAAAAAAAAAAAAAAAAAAAAAAACCAAAGACCCGCAAAAGAAGGAAAACCACGAAATTCGTATTATGTTCGGCACATTTAAAATTATTGTATTGTTAAAATAATATAAATCATCCTCAACGTGCATTGACTTGGCCGTAATTTTTTATAAAATTGTACCCAGCTGCTAATAAATTGACACATACGATTAACACCAGTAGTAGTGGTGCTAAAATATATAGTCAAGGCTTTTACTTTCATTTTCAGTTGACAAAAACACACTTCCATTTCCTTTAAACTCTTCTTGCCATTCTTTAACAATTGAGGTTAAGATTATGTTCATACTTTCTGCATATCTGTCAACTGAATAATGGTACAGTCTTTGTGTAAGAGTTTTTTTTTAGGTATGTCTATGTCATCATGGCCAAATTTGGAAGAATCTTCAACTGCCTCTATAGTTTTTTTGCTCATTGTTCCAAAATATACATTGCAAAAAAAAAAAAAATTTTTTTTTTTAGCGTCAAACGAAATGTGTACACTATGTACATAGTAGATACTACGAGTTGATCATAAGATATTTGGGTGTATTCTTCCAATGTTACTAATATGACCTCATTTTTATAATTTTACAAACAAAGATCATTACCATTAAAACAATGGAAATAACTTTGCATAAAGGGTGAAATATTTCCGAAAACGTGATTTCAAATTTAAACATGTTTAAATTTCTTACCTAACAACATCTCCTTTTTTTTTCAATATCATATGTCGATTTTATGATCAATGATTTTGACATCATTTCAGCTGTTTTACGCATGCGCCGTTGAAATCATGAACCGGATATTCACTTTATATGACTAGGCGCGCTTTGAATTTATGTTATAATTTTTCCTTAGTTAAATTACACACTGCTGCTAATTTAATTTATAATAAATGTTAAGAATTATAAGTTAAGTATAATTTTTTTTAAATTTTTGTTTTCATACTTTTCTTTCAGCTTCTGCGGCAAATCCAGATTTTGTTGCTCTCGTTGCAGCCATTTCAACTTTTTTTTGATAAGACAACTAAAATTTTGAAATTTTGAATTTTAAAGAAAATTTTCTTTCTTTTGGTATAGTTAGGGTTAACTTTTTTGATTAGTTGTCTGGCGCCGGGTTATAAGCACTTCTACACACCTGTGTGTCCTGCTTTTGAGCTCAATTGAAAATGAAGTGGTATTAAAGGCGTTGGGAGCAAATTGAATTTGGGAGACTTTACAACTTGGGGAATCTCCTTTATTTTGGCTTCTCCAGTCTCTGTAAAAGGGGGGAATTTTTTTTTTTTTACATATTATATTTTGTAGTAGGACTTTAGACACATTCACATAATAATAACAAGCTTATTCAATTTACTCTTTCCCCTTGACTACACTCACTACCTATTAACAAGTCGCTAATCCTTAAACTTAAACTCCCATGTTAACTCGCTATGTTGTAAAAATTTCGTCTCTGGGATCAACTGAACAAAAAAACTGACATAAAACGTCCCTTTCATATTCATTATTATTGGTGCTATGGATTCGCACTATGGATTTTTAACACCCATCATTCCACATGGACATGATCATTCTGAGAAGAAGAAAAAAATACTTGACAAATGTCAATTGTTCGTAGAATTTGATTCTCTCATCAAACTCTCACATTAACGGAATTAAACATAAAAATTAGTTACGTTATTGGGTCCTTATTCAGAAAAATACGTTTATAGAAACAATGGATTTTTATATGACAGGCAGGAAGTTGTATGAAATTTTTGAACCCATGACACATTAAACGATGACTGACCTCTAGCATCACTGGGTGAGTCTTAACTTAAGGAATTTAGAAATTTAAACCTAATTTCCTTAAATTTAGGATTGTTTGTATAAAATAATATTTTAGCCTGGGGCCCTAAAAATATAGGAGTGTGGATAAATTAGANAAATTTAGGATTGTTTGTATAAAATAATATTTTAGCCTGGGGCCCTAAAAATATAGGAGTGTGGATAAATTAGCTAATCACTTTAAATAGAATTTTTATTGAGTTTGAAGAGTAACATTGGATTCTAGTAGGGTATAANCCTAAAAATATAGGAGTGTGGATAAATTAGATAATCACTTTAAATAGAATTTTTATTGAGTTTGAAGAGTAACATTGGATTCTAGTAGGGTATAAAACCCGATCCTGATACCCTAGATTCAATAAATCCGGTTACGAAAACCCTGCACATAAACCCTGGAACCAAAAATTCGGATATTAAAATCAAAAAGGCAAATTATAACCCAAAAAATTTTTTATAGATTTTTCGGTCTGGATTTTCGCCCACTAAAATTTTGTAAAATTGTAAACTCAGAAAGTGAGGATGAAAAAAAAAATTTTTTTTTTCGACAACTGATTCTGATTTTTGCATAAAAAAAATCAGAATTTTCCACTANATTCAATAAATCCGGTTACGAAAACCCTGCACATAAACCCTGGAACCAAAAATTCGGATATTAAAATCAAAAACGCAAATTATAACCCAAAAAATTTTTTATAGATTTTTCGGTCTGGATTTTCGCCCACTAAAATTTTGTAAAATTGTAAACTCAGAAAGTGTGGATGAAAAAAAAAATTTTTTTTTTCGACAACTGATTCTGATTTTTGCATAAAAAAAATCAGAATTTTCCACTANGGATGAAAAAAAAAATTTTTTTTTTCGACAACTGATTCTGATTTTTGCATAAAAAAAATCAGAATTTTCCACTATTCATCTTGACATTTAAAGTCTAATAATTCAAAAAAAAAACATTCTTTTTTTACAACCTATATTCCTTACTACTAACCTAAGTAACCCTACAAAAACTCTAAGTAACCCTACAAAAACTAGGTTTACATTTTTTTTTTCATTATAAATAAAAATTATTACCAGTACCTTCTAAAACTAAACTCGTTTGGTGTGTTTTTTTTAAATTTAAATTTTGTAAATTGACTGGAATTATTGGTAAAATGTGTTGTTAAGGAATAAATAACAAGTTTTAGCATCACGAATCCAGAGGTTTAATTAAGCTTAATTAAAAATAAAACAATGACATATTGAATTATTTGACTTAATAAAATTCATTATGGTATATGGTCATTTTGTAACTTGCTTTTTCAAAACACATTTCTTTTTTTTTTTTTTTTTTTCAACAATGCCAAAATACCATGACATGAAACTTTCCAACTATGACACAAGGTTTAATTTTACTCAACCTTGTTGAGTTAATTAGGAGTGGTAAATACACTTAAATTAATTTTGATCAATCATGAAATTAAGTTATTAGTTAAGTTAACAGTTAAGTTAACACTATGACCATGAATATCTTAATTTAACATTTCATACTAATGCCATCATCTTCACTAGTTAGAATTTATATACAAAGAATTGCGATGGTTAGGAAACCTTCCTTAATGTGATTAATTTAACTTGGGACTAATTGCATAGCTATCAATCCCAGGTACACAATTGGACATTCAACAAAAAAAAAATTTTTTTTTTTACTTAATTAAAACACTAGAATAATGACTATTAATTTTGTACAGATTAATACTGTGATTGGTGGCGATTTTTCATCGTGATCGTTTACACGTCAAACTAATGCAATAATGTGCCTTTTTTCCGAAATTTTCCGAAATAATTTTAAAAATTGTTTAAAATTTAATACATATATATATATTACTGGATTTACTAACATGCTCTATTCTATTGTCTAATTTCATAAATTTTTAATTTTAATTTAACTATATAGCCTTTTCTAATTATTTAAAATGACATATTTTTCTCAACNATTACTGAATTTACTAACATGCTCTATTCTATTGTCTAATTTCATAAATTTTTAATTTTAATTTAACTATATAGCCTTTTCTAATTATTTAAAATGACATATTTTTCTCAACCTTGAGAATCACACACAATAATTAGTTTGACTTATTCTTAAGTTTAAAGCTCGTTTTCCATTCAATTTCTTAAAAATTATCATCTTATAAATACATCTTAATAAACAGTTACACCAATTTAGTAAATCCTAATCTTAATTAATTTAAAACAGGGTTCGAAAAAATTGTTTATTTAACAAAAATTTTGAAGCAAAAAAAAAAATTTTTTTATAATAAAATTTCTTAATTCCTTTCTTATTATTAACATTCAAAATTCAATAAATTTGAATAATTGTAGAAAATCAAAAAAAAAATTAATTAATTTTTTAATAAATTTTGATGTATTCATTAATTGAATCATTGACTCAATCAATAATTTAATCAAGTTTTACAAATCAAATTGTAATAAACTCAACAAAAAAAAAATTTTGTTTCACATTCGGCANTCAGTTAATTTTTGAATAAATTTTGATGTATTCATTAATTGAATCATTGACTCAAACAATAATTTAATCAAGTTTTACAAATCAAATTGTAATAAACTCAACAAAAAAAAAATTTTGTTTCACATTCGGCACCGGGATCATGCTAATTCTGAACTTTTTCAGAAAATATACCTTATTCATTGGATTTTAAAATTTGAAAACTGCTTTATTAGAATAGGAAAAATTGGAAATTTGATGGTTTAAAAGTCCATTACATTATTGTAAGTCTTTTAAAATGGCATGTTTACGTTGACAGTTAAGGAAATAGAATTTACGAATGTAGAATTAGGATTTGTGATTAATTGGCAATTATTCCTTGCTGTGATTTTTTTAAATTTTTTATACAATTTGTATTTCTTTTTCCATTTTTGAAAAGAATTTATATAAAAACTTGTTTTTGATGGAACACTTTTAAATATGAATAGGTGTGCTCGAAGTCTATATTCATTCAGAAATAAAAATAAAAGGTTTGGGAGTAGGAATCAATCCTTTTTGAAATTATTCATGAAACTCATGATCAGGTCAATTGGTAGTGGAAAAACGATTGTTGAATTCTTTTCAGCTGAGATCGTATTCAAAGTCTGAAAAAAAAAAATTAAAAAAATTTTTAATAAATCACTTAATTTTCAACCCTGATTCATATAATTTTATTAGAAATATTTATTTTTACCTGGAGATATCGTAGTTGTAGTGCCGCTGGTGACTCTGACATTACATCTGAAGCTTCTTTGAGTGCTCGAGAAGCTTTTTGCTCACCTTCTGCAGCGATTACTTTAGCTCTTGCTTCACGAGTAGCTTCAGCCTCTGCCGCCATTGCTCTCTGTAATTGAACTGGGAGCCTCACATCTTTTCTATTTGATTAATTAAGAAAAATTGATACAAACTCAGTTATTCAAACACTTATTAAACTTAAAAAACATTTTACTAAAAGGTAATTAATATTGAAAAGTTTCAAAATTTTCAAAATTTCAAAAAAAAAATTTTCAAAATTTTCAAAATTTCAAAAAAAAATTTCAAAATTTTCAAAATTTCAAAAAAAAAATTTTTTTTTTTAAATTTGTTAGCTTACATTTCTACTCTTTCTACTTTTATCCCCCATGCCTCAGTGGCCACATCCAATGAACCCTAAATAAATAATTCAATAAATAATCCTGTTAAACTTTTCAACGCTTTTACACATGCTAAAAAAAAATTCAGGATTACCCAAACTTTTTTACCCTGTAGTCGTAGCCCCACGATTTTCAAACAGTGTAATTTTACGTAGTTATAAGATTTACATCAACTAAAAAATTTCATTAGTAAATTAAACGAAAAATAATAACTTTGTTTTTCAAAATGAATCTTTTAAGTAATGTTTAAAATTCTTAAATTACTATAATTAAAATTCAATCTCCACGCCACTGGATAAAAAAGTTTGGATAACCTTGAATATTGTTTATGAATATACCGAGTTTTTCCTTATGAAAGGTTGAAGAAAATTTTAAAAATTCAAATTCAGAATATCAAATTATAATATTAAAACTTGAAAACTAAAGTTCTGATTGGCGGAATTAAAAATTTTTGTGATTATTTATATAAAAACACCTAAATTTTGTTGTAAAATTCTTACTTGCATGGAAGCTGATATTCCTTCTCGTTCACTAAGGATTTCATGTAAATTTTTTGTTCCCAATATATTCCTTAATGTCGTCTGTGCCAAAAGTCGTGTTGACTGATGAGCATTTGCAACATTTGCAATTGAAATTATAGCATTGCTAACTCTATAGTAAACGACAGCATCCACACTAACAGTGACACTATCTTTGGTCAAAACCTAAAACCAAAATATCAAAGTTTCATTGAGTTATTAGGTAGTTACAATAATTATTATTATAAAATGAGTTCAAAGTTTACAAGTCTACAAAACCCATTGCATTTTTTTTGCAATAAAATAAATAATAAATAGCAAAGATTCTGTAAATTAAGTTTGTAAAAGAGAGAAATTAATAAAAAAAATTCATTTGAAACTTTTGCCCAAATGTAAAAATTAAATTCCAACGAAAAATACTTATTATCAGTGTTGGGAACTGGGTAGTTTTTTTTTCAGTTTCTAAAAAAATGTTTCCAGTTCAGTTCAGTTCAGTTCAGTTCAGTAATTTTATGTANTTGCAATAAAATAAATAATAAATAGCAAAGATTCTGTAAATTAAGTTTGTAAAAGAGAGAAATTAATAATAAAAATTCATTTGAAACTTTTGCCCAAATGTAAAAATTAACTTCCAACGAAAAATACTTATTATCAGTGTTGGGAACTAGGTAGTTTTTTTTTCAGTTTCTAAAAAAATGTTTCCAGTTCAGTTCAGTTCAGTTCAGTTCAGTAATTTTATGTAGAATTTTTTTTTCCAGTTCAATTCAGTTCAGTATTTCCTTTAAAACTTTTTTTCCTGTTCAGTTCAGTCCAGTATTTGTTAATTTCAAACCTGCTCCAGTTCAATTCAGTTCAGTCCAAAAAAAACCGAACTGAACTGGAAAAAACTGAAATATAGTGCATTCCCAACACTGAAGGTGGAAATTAGGAAGTTAAGGTACAGTTCAGTTCCTGACAAAAGGTTTTCAATTCAGGTCAGTTAAATTTACAAATCTTCTATCCAGTTCAGTTCAGTCCAGTATTTCTACTAAAGCTTTCATTTTCAGTTTAGTTCANCCAGTTCAATTCAGTTCAGTATTTCCTTTAAAACTTTTTTTCCTGTTCAGTTCAGTCCAGTATTTGTTAATTTCAAACCTGTTCCAGTTCAATTCAGTTCAGTCCAAAAAAAACCGAACTGAACTGGAAAAAACTGAAATATAGTGCATTCCCAACACTGAAGGTGGAAATTAGGAAGTTAAGGTACAGTTCAGTTCCTGACAAAAGGTTTTCAATTCAGGTCAGTTAAATTTACAAATCTTCTATCCAGTTCAGTTCAGTCCAGTATTTCTACTAAAGCTTTCATTTTCAGTTTAGTTCAGTTTAGTACTTTTGCATCTTCAAGACTCTTCCAGTTCAGTTCAGTTCAGTCCAAAATACTGAACTAAACTGGAAAATACTGAACTGAATTGAATTGAATCCCCAACACTGTCTGAATTGAATCTCTAATACCGTCGTCGTCAGGGTTTTTAGATGAAAAAGAAATCCTCATGGACTGAAATTCGGAAAAATTACTCAAAACACGAAAACAAATTAATTTAATTAGTTACAAAGAAATTCTCTATACCTCTTGAGGGGGTACGTCAAAACAACTTGTTCGAAGATCCACTTTTGTATAACTTTCAATACATGGGAGTACAAAGAATATCCCTCTAGATCCACCGGATTGAAGACGACCCAATCGAAAAATCACAGCTCGTTCGTATTCCTGGACCACCTGTTACATCATATACCACGAGAGAAACCAAAAGAAAAAAAAATTTAAGAGCATTGACCCTGGAGAAAGTGAGTGAAGTAATACGAAGAGAAAGTTTCGATTTTCCAACCATCCTTGTAAAAAAAAGGGACAATGAGTATAAAAATAGAATTTAAAAATTGGCTCACTAAAATCCTTGCCAAACACCTTTCTCCTGATTGGGTACATAAATACATCAATACATATTTTGACTTTTTTTTCTTGGAGGGTTTAGGGGTAGGGAGGAGGGAAAAGGGAGAAGGGGAGGGTACTTTCACCTACTTATGAATTCCATGGGAATAGTTTCTTTTTTTTTCAGTTTTTTTTCCTTATCGAAAGTTTCATCACATATGGGAAACTTTTTTTTTTTTTGCTAGTTTGAGTCCTTGCCGGGTGTATTCAATGCAAGAATTTTCAATTTTGTTTAGCTCTCACATTCATCTAGTAAGAAGTTCCAAGTCGATAATTTTTGACAGCCTTCGTCACGCATGCTTCTTAAAAATGAAGTACTTGTCCACTATTACGTCCATGTCCATCAAGTCTTTATAAATTTTTAATTTTTGTTACATTTACTAAAGTATGAAAGCAATTGAGTATAGAGGGAAAGTTCAATTTCATTCACCATCCAATTCCAACTTAAAAGCTTACAAAGAGAAAATTTTCAAAAGAAAAGCAATAATTAACCAAACAATGACTGTTATGTACAAATGCTAGGTACACTTCTACTTCTCAAGTCAATGATATATTATTATTAACTTACTCATCACTTATACTTATCATCACAACTTGAACATTTAAATTCATATAATTTTTGATTAGCTTACCTTAAAACAGAAAAATAGTGAAAATGGGAGAGTTATGATGACAAGAAACCATGAGAGTACCATGAGCATGTACCCAACGATTCCATTCCCCAGGTCATTCTCATCCGCTGAAATACCAAAAATAAGGTTTGAGTAATTAATATACAAATAACTCATACCTATGGACAAATAGTTAATAAATCAAAAAAGAAAACTTATAGTTTTTAACCCCCTATTATAAAACTTTAGATCACTATTTCTTAAAATTGATAAAAATTGTTAAAAAAATAACCCTGAGGTTCTGGAATTCGGGGGTCCTCAGCCATCTCCGAGTGGGTGATTTGAAACAACTCCGTTGTACTCTGGTGTCCGTTGTGTTGATGATCCAAATCCATTCTATGGTCCCTCTATTTTATATAACTTCACCCAAACCTAACTTTCTCCAAAAAAAAAATAGACCCGAGTTGATGAAAACTATCTCTTCCTACTCCCGAACTAATCCAATAAATGTTCATTTCAAACACCGCAGATCCCTTTCAATCTATCCAATCTTTTTAGGAATCCAACTAACACAGACATAATATTAGAGCACTTTAGTGCTAGATGAATAGCACAATATTATATATTAGATATGATTAGGACAGGTTAATCCGTTTGGTACTAGATAGATAAGTATTACTCTTTCTCACCCTTTCTCTTTCCTTTAATTTCCTTTCACTCATGATTAGAGCCGGTCTCAAATTAATTTATCTTATGGAAAGCTACTTTTTAAATATTTTAAATCCTCTTTGCTAGAGAAACCATGTGGATAAATTAATTTAGAACAAATGAATTCCTAAATAAATAAAAAAAAAATTTTTTTTTGGTGAAAGTATTTACGGTTTCAGAAAGATCGTGTAAAAGTAGAGAAAGACAGTAAAAAAATCAGGACTTTACNAAAAAAAAAAAAATTTTTTTTTGGTGAAAGTATTTACGGTTTCAGAAAGATCGTGTAAAAGTAGAGAAACACAGTAAAGAAATCAGGACTTTACAATCACTAGAAGAAAAGTTATTATTATTTGAAAATTGAAATTTTTTGATATTCTTTTGAAATGCCCATCTCTTAGTATATGGTNAAGAAAAGTTATTATTATTTGAAAATTGAAATTTTTTGATATTCTTTTGAAATGCCCATCTCTTAGTATATGGTCTTAAAATAGCGTCAAAAAAACTTGATTTAAAAAATTCTACTCTCTACTTTTAGATTATCTTTCTGAAACCGTATATACTTTCACCAAAAAAAAAAATTTTTTTTTATACGTTCATTTTTCCGAATTTAATTTATTAACACGCTTTCTCTAGTAAAGAGCATGGGGTCAAAAGTAACTTCCAGTGGATAAATTAATTTCAGACCGACTGTAGAGTGAAAGGAAACTCAAATGAGGACGAAAATCCAATTATTTCTATCAAAATCTAACATATTGAACTTTAGGAGAAAGCATTAAGAAAATCATGAGTTCTTTGGAATTAACTACTGACTCAAACTGTTGAAAATATATTCATTAACCATGAGCAGCGGAACTAGAGAGGTTTTACGTCATTTGTGTGTTTCCGTCTGTTCGTACAATGTTGAAGTATTCAACGCTAGTTGAATACTTTGAAATATGTACATTTTTTAACCTTCCTATCTAGAATTTACCTGCTGTTGAAACTATTCTGCTGTTCTTTTCAGTGCGGTATCTGAAGGGATCAAGTGATCGAATAAAATTGTCGATATATTTGGCAATTGCTCTAACCTATTCCTTAACTAATTTATTAAGACTATTTAGCGTCTAACGTTAGGGNTCGATATATTTGGCAATTGCTCTAACCTATTCCTTAACTAATTTATTAAGACTATTTAGCGTCTAACGTTAGGTTAATGGTAACTTCTTGCGTTAGGGGTTGAGTAAGCTTATAAGTGTCCTTAGTTTTGTTTTGAAACATCATAAAGGCATAATTCCAACTTTAATTTTAATTTTTTCCAAAAATGAGTGGAGTCTAACGCAAAATTGGNGTTAATAGTAACTTCTTGCGTTAGGGGTTGAGTAAGCTTATAAGTGTCCTTAGTTTTGTTTTTAAACATCATAAAGGCATAATTCCAACTTTAATTTTAATTTTTTCCAAAAATGAGTGGAGTCTAACGCAAAATTGGAAAGTTAAAGTTTTTCCATGAGTGTTCCATTAAGATTGGATTAAATCTTTCATAAACCTTCAATTACCAATGGACTTTTACTCTATAAATAGCTCTTAAGAAATGTATTGTTTGAATCGAAACTTAATTATAATAATAAATAGGTAAACATGATTTGCTAGTATTTGAAAGTAGTTGTTAGATGATTTAATAGCTCATCAATCAAAAACCTCAAATTATAAGTTTTTGCCAAAAAAATTTTTATTAAAAAATTTAGAAAAAAAAAATTCCCTTTAAATAGTCGGCTCATTAGGTAGTTCCAACTTATTGGATCTGATACACAGAGTAGCTTTTTATGTACTGAATGAAATACTACTATAATAAAAAAAATTTGTTTATATTTTTCATATTCAAAACACACTATTAGATATTAAAAATTAATTTGAATATTNCATTTTTATTAAAAAATTTAGAAAAAAAAAATTCCCTTTAAATAGTCGGCTCATTAGGTAGTTCCAACTTATTGGATCTACAAATGATACACAAAGTAGCTTTTTATGTACTGAATGAAATACTACTTATAATAAAAAAAATTTGTTTATATTTTTCATATTCAAAACACACTATTAGATATTAAAAATTAATTTGAATATTACATAATGCTTTTTGGTTGAAAGGTTATAAATAAATTGTTTCTAATAATGTTTAACTAGTTATTTCAAATTATATTCTTAAATATAACATTTTACTACTCTATAGAAATTGAAATAGAAACAGGATGTCCATGACTGTCCATGGATGACTTTCACTGGAAGTAAAAAATTATAGACACCCTGTATTTAAATAAGAATGGAAGTGAAAGTTATTTTCACTTTTCGCAGTTACGTTTACGTATAACGTCTCATGACTTTCAAATAAAATCAACGTAAAAAAAATTTTTTTTTTTTTGTATGTATTATAAGTTATTATAAAATTTAGTAAAATGTAATATTAAATTATAATTACAAAACCGTGTTCAATGTTCCTAAAACAACTAGAAATAACAATTTTTTGATGAAATCGACATGTTCATTTAACATGAATAATAGCTTCTATGCTTTCTCTCATTTCCTGTTTTTCATTAGTTAACACCAATTTCAAAATACCATTAAAAGTACACCTCTCAATCATTCCGTGAGTTCTCATTATTGAATATTAAATAATAAATTTNTTTTTTTTTTTTTGTATGTATTATAAGTTATTATAAAATTTAGTAAAATGTAATATTAAATTATAATTACAAAACCGTGTTCAATGTTCCTAAAACAACTAGAAATAACAATTTTTTGATGAAATCGACATGTTCATTTAACATGAATAATAGCTTCTATGCTTTCTCTTATTTCCTGTTTTTCATTAGTTAACACCAGTTTCAAAATACCATTAAAAGTACACCTCTCAATCATTCCGTGAGTTCTCATTATTGAATATTAAATAATAAATTTAGGAATGGAATAATCAACCAAGTTAATTTGAAAAAAAAAAAAAAAAAATTAACATGTACGAAAAGTTGTTCCGTGTAAAAATATACAGTGTGGTTTATACATAAGTTAAGAATTTTCAAAATTTGGAACTATTTATTAAGTGACATAAATTTTACTTTTGACTCATTGGAAAGTCAGATATGAAGAAAGATGATTGATTATTGATCACAATGACAAAGGTCAAGGGTCACCATTACTAAAGTCAATCCATAATGAAAAAGAATATTTTGAAATTAGCTTTACAATTATTCGATATTTTTAAAAGAGTTTTTGATAAGAAATTTTAGCTTATTTGACAAAAGTTCATTTCGGTATTTTGAAAAGTTTGGAACTTAAACTTTTGAATTGTTGACAAAATAGCAACATTCCAGTCAACAACCTAACAACCCTAATTCTAATTTTGAAATTTTTTTTTTATAAATTATTGACCTTAGTAACAATGAACTGATATTTTTGATTATAATCCGTATTATTCTTTCTTTATATTCACTTTTTCAATCAGTCAAGAATAAATCCCCTGTTTATTCAATNGATATTTTCGATTATAATCCGTATTATTCTTTCTTTATATTCACTTTTTCAATCAGTCAAGAATAAATCCCCTGTTTATTCAATAAAGAGCTACGAATTTTCAAAAATCAAAATTTTATTTATGAACCACACTGTACATATTAAATTAATTGATTCCAATTTCGTATTATTATAAGTTTTAACTTTGATACAAAAAATAAAACTTTTTTACGTAAAAAATTTTTCCGTATTGTATAACTTGTAGAGTGAAAGCATCTTAACAAATTATTAATTTCCCTTAACACCTGCTACATTAACATCACCTTTTATATTAACTCAAAAAAAAACTTTTTTTTTTTGAAGAATCATTTGAAAATATCCATCATATTTCGTATAACTGCATAATATAAGAAATACACGAATAATTTCTAACTAAAGGAAATAATTTATAAAAAATATTAACTTACAATNTCCCCTGTTTATTCAATAAAGAGCTACGAATTTTCAAAAATCAAAATTTTATTTATGAACCACACTGTACATATTAAATTAATTGATTCCAATTTCGTATTATTATAAGTTTTAAATTTGATACAAAAAATAAAACTTTTTTACATAAAAATTTTTTCCGTATTGTATAACTTGTAGAGTGAAAGCATCTTAACAAATTATTAATTTCCCTTAACACCTGGTACATTAACATCACCTTTTATATTAACTCAAAAAAAAACTTTTTTTTTTGAAGAATCATTTGAAAATATCCATCATATTTCGTATATACTGCATAATATAAGAAATACACGAATAATTTCTAACTAAAGGAAATAATTTATAAAAAATATTAACTTACAATTTGAATACATTGAAGCTGTTAGCTCCCTCATCATCGCTCGATCCGCTAGATCTTGTGTGGACGGCATTGTTACGTCTAACTCGTTGACTGGGTTTTAATTAACCAATCAAAATCTGAGTAGAACTTTATGTTTTCTCAACTATGAGCTCTCGTCGTTTGATATTAATTTATTTTCGAGAATCTAGCACACAAAAAAAAAAGTTCCAAATGTCATAAATTTTCAACAACACTTTTACATTCCATATGATGGAATCAACTTATAAAACAAGGGGTGAAAGTAGATACTTTCTCTTTTTCTTTATTTCCTGTTTTTTTATAATAATTTTGTGAGTGAAACTAACAACACTTTTATTTATTTTCTTGTTCTTTCTTTCAAATGTTAACCCTGTAGTTACTGATAGTATCTATCTACTAATAGTAAATATTTAGTAAAGTTTCTGTCAAAAATTTGTCCTATCGGTATATCAAACAATAATACTTGTCCATAGTAATGTCATTTACATGTCGGACCCTTACTTCACCTGATTTCCAAAATAAAAAGCTAAATGACAGGGATATGAGAGTGAAAGTTGAAACCGCAACTCCTTACATGTCTCAAAGTTAAGAGAATAGACTTAATAATTTATTCATTTCATTTATGAATAACTCGATTCCTTAAGGAATAACACTAATATTACCTTCTAATAGTTCAAATTAGTTATTTGTATTTTGAATTTTAACTCCAAGGCTTTAAGCATTCAAAAATCATTTGAAATTTTTAGTACCACCAACTGTTGCCTCATTTCAAAAGAAGAAGAAAAAAAAAACTAAAAAATTCACCAGAAATCGATTGATTTCAATTAACCCTCTGACAACTAAAGGAATCACTTTTGACACTTTTTTTTTACACTTGAGGTTATAAAACCACAAAAAAAAAAAAAAAAAAAAAAAAAAAAGTTGCAAAAAATTGGTAAAAGTAAAAAAGTTTAAAAATTGTAAGTAATTTTAGAGTTGTTGTCCACTAAAAGTGTAGACGGAGTACTAAAGTTGTTTAATTCTCTGAGCAAGTAGTTGTATTAAGTTGGAGTAAGGTTAAAAGGAAATAAAAACAAAAAATAAAACCAAAAGCTTTTTCTTCCCTGTTCATCGATTTTAATTTAAATATTTAGTTGAGACTATTCCGATGTGCTCATTCTTTTGTCTAAACTATTATTTGTTCTTGTTATAATGATGAGTAAGAGCTTTAAGTAAAACCAGAGCTGCCAAAATAAAAAAATATATATTTTCTTATAATTATATCTTAACTTGGACAAATTCAAAACCATAATACTTTTACAACAAAACAAAATCCTAAATCGATTTCTTTGTCACAATTGAGCCTTGGAAGTAAGTAAATGTATGGAATCAAAAAAAAAAACGGATTGGTACTTTTATCGAAAGTAACTTTTGGTGATGATTAGTAGAAAACTACTGTAAATTGAATCAATCATTAGTAAATTAATGAGAAGAAGAAGAAAAAAAAAATGACGCGGTAGTTATGATTTTAGGGTAGTAATATGCCACGTAGACTAAAGTGAGATCAAATGATAACGATCAAGTTCGATATTTCTACGCCGACGCCTTAAAGGTTTTTACAAACAATTATTCTATAACGGAAAAAGACTAAATAAATTAATATTTTTGATATTGTTATTTTTATAAAAATTTTTTTACAGAAAAATATAGAGAAAGTCTTACCTTTCACCAGAGTAATTAATATATTATTAATTCTTTTCTAACACAACAGAATTATAAACTATAAAATTAAACTTTTACTTTTCTTTTACCGTATACTTTGTATACCTTGTAAGACTGTAAGAAACTTTGAACTTATGTCAATATATTTACATTTTTGAAAAGTATATTTTTAAAATGTACCTCAAATGAGAGAATGACTGTCTGGTGTCTATCATAGACTAATATCCCTTCGATNAATTATAAACTATAAAATTAAACTTTTACTTTTCTTTTACCGTATACTTTGTATACCTTGTAAGACTGTAAGAAACTTTGAACTTATGTCAATATATTTACATTTTTGAAAAGTATATTTTTAAAATGTACCTCAAATGAGAGAATGACTGTCTGGTGTCTATCATAGACTAATATCCCTTCGATATATCCTACAACGCCCTCACCTCTTCCGAAAGAGTTCGAAAATTTTCCCGGATTCTGCAGCTTCCGGAATTCAAGAGATCATAATTTCAACCTAAATAATCTCAAATTCCATTTATGTCTTATTCAACTATTTTTTTTTTATCTAAATTCATCAAAGCTATTAACTTAGAGAAAAAAAAATCCAAGGAATCATTGCTAAATTTAAAATTTTGGATAATATGATATTGGCTATTATAGCGTCTAAAATTTGCAATACCGGAATTTGTCCCCCCCCCCCTCCCNCCTCCTCCCCTTCCCCATCCCTCACCGCACTGGCGCTCATAGGTTCTTATTCCCAAAAATTCTGACCTTAATAAGAACCTAAGTTCCCAATTGAAGAACCCTAAGGTTTAAGGTTTAAGGTTTAAGGTTTAAGGTTACCTTTGGATTGATTATTGATTCCAACGAATGAGAGCTTAGAATATAAGACCTAGCCTTTTGAAGTCAAAGTTCGGCACTCAATGTCAGAGTTTCAAGGGTTACTTCTACCCAATTTCAGTTCGATTATTCNCGAATGAGAGCTTAGAATATAAGACCTAGCCTTTTGAAGTCAAAGTTCGGCACTCAATGTCAGAGTTTCAAGGGTTACTTCTACCCAATTTCAGTTCGATTATTCAAAATTCGAATATTTAATATTATTTTTTAATAATATTTAGCTCTTGATAAAACATAATAAGGTTTTTCATAGTAAAACGGTGAAAGTCATTCATTTTTAGCCTATCACGTCAGTTTTTTTTTTCAATTCAAGTATTTTTTTTTCAGTTATAGGATACTTACTATAACTCTATATATACCTTGAGGAGGATACGTTATAATAGCAGATTATAGCTTAAGNTCAAAATTCGAATATTTAATATTATTTTTTAATAATATTTAGCTCTTGATAAAACATAATAAGGTTTTTCATAGCAAAACGGTGAAAGTCATTCATTTTTAGCCTATCACGTCAGTTTTTTTTTTCAATTCAAGTATTTTTTTCCAGTTATAGGATACTTACTATAACTCTATATATATACCTTGAGGAGGATACGTTATAATAGCAGATTATAGCTTAAGTTATAGCTCGCAAGTTGCAACTAAGCTATTATATCCCTTTTGTTTCTCAATCTGTAACGTAGTTGCTCTTCCAGTCAAGTTTTTGTGGTCAGTCAACCTTGAAATTAATATCTCTTGTTAAGGAGACAAGATTTCGGTATTGTCTGAAATGTGTTCAATTTTCAGTGAAATTTAATATTTATTTAACATTATTATAAGGACTTATTAAATTTAAAATAGCTTAAATAATTTTTTTTTTTTCATATTTATACAAAAGAAATATTCATATATAAAAAATTAGTATACTTATTGGTGAAAAGTTAATAATTTATATTAGTTAAAAATTAAAGTTTATAATCAAGAATGGATATTTTCTGTGATTTATTTTTTCTTTTTTTCATATACATTGTACTCTGTGTGTTAATAGTGCTCTTTGCAGATTCTGATATACTTACATTTCTATATTCAAAATTTGGAAAAGACCCAAGTAAGACAGTTATTCAGAGGCTAAAATTAAATAATTGTTTGTTCTACATGTGTAATTAATTAACTTTTGACTAATTTTTGTATTAAAATTTTTTAGAAAATGTATACAATGAAAAAGTTGTCTGGATAACAGGAGCATCCAGTGGAATAGGTGAAGCTATTTCAATCGAACTTGCGAAACATGGTGCTAAACTAATTCTATCAGCTCGAAGAATCGATGAACTATCAAGAGTAAAGCAATTATGTTTAGGTTTGCAAATTATAACAATTATACCAGCTCTACTACACTCCTCCCATTACAATCAAAATCAGCCAATCAGATTCAAAAAATAATTAAATATTTACATCTCATAGGTTGGAGTTTAATTTTTTGAGTTCTATTCAGTACATGTGTCCTTCTCCTTACAAAAAGATCCTATTTATGCATCTTAATTTTTAAATGATTTTAGAAAAATTTAAAGTTTAATAATGTCATTTTCAGGAGTTAATCCAGCAATTAAGGACAATGACGTACTGGTACTGCCATTTGATATGGTGGATCTTGAAGCTCATGAAAAATGTTTCAAGAAAATTCTTGAACATTTTGGAAAAGTAAGACTTACTAAAATTTATTTCCGCCGTATCTTCTACTTTGGTAATCTTACTTGTATAACACACGTTCTTATAATTCGTTTGGTACTGAATAGCTCGATGTCCTTGTTAGCAATGCTGGGAGGTCACAGAGTTAGTCTGATTAAAATAAAAATCAGTTTATGTTATATTACACAACATTTCATAAAATTCTAAACTAAATTTTTAAATTTTAGGAGCAAACTGGCATGAGATCCAGTTATCAGTAGACAAGGAACTTTTTGAACTTAATGTATTCTCGTTAGTTAATCTCAATAGAATTGCTGTCAAGTATTTTCTTGAAAATGGAGGTGGTCATGTAGTCGTAAACTCAAGTATGGCTGGAGTCACTGGCTTTCCTTACTCAGCTTCTTATACAGCCTCAAAACATGCATTACAAGTAAAAAAAAAAAAAAATTCTTGTTAAATTTTAAAATCAAATAATTAAAATTTAACTTACCGTTTATTTCAGGGATACTTCAAGGGTCTTCGGAATGAAGTGAGACTGAATGATATAACCGTCACAATCCTACTCCCTGGACCAACGTTTTCTAACTTCCTGAGTGAATCATTCACTGCTGAGACTGGAAAGGTTAAATTTTTACTCATTAGATTAATTTTGTAGACATTAATTGACAATTATTTGGTATTATTTAAAGAAATTTGGTAAACAAACGAGACCTAATGACAACAGGATGACAGCTGAACGATGTGCCTACTTGGCAGTTGTAGCAATGGCAAATAAAATTGAAGAGGTTTGGATTGGGTTCTTCCCATATCTACCGATGCTCTATCTGAACGCATATTTACCATATTTGGAATCAAAGTAAACTAAAATTAACTTAATTTAATTGATTTATAAAAAAAGTATTACTTTTACTAATTATCATTCTAGGTGTGAGTATATTTTGTGTAAGTTTGGATACTTCATGAAATTGAGAGATGGAAGAGAAACACTAACCGAAGACTGATTTCAAAATTCTTTAATTCTTGCTCAATTATCGAATTATTAAATAGGGATTATTAAAATTTGCTTATAAAATTACCTTCAATTAAACATCAACTAATAAACGTAGCCTTCGATATAGTTAGTCAAACTACTTCTTCAAAAAGTTGAACAAAGATAAAGATTTTTATTTATTTTTTATTTCTAGACCCATCAGAGTGGTAAGTTAGCAAAGTGTTGCCCTTGCTAATCTGATCATTTCACACTTCATAAATCAAGGTTTATTTTTTCTTCTTCTATAATTTAATTATAAGGAGCCAGACGACAAGGAATTGGCCACTGTGTTTCAGATCCGAAGATAATTCTCGGTAGATTCCAAGAGTGGTTCATATGTTCTTTGGGACTTCGAAGTGGTGGAAGACGAGGTTTCGGTTTCATAAAATATTTTAAATTTTCAACAGTTGGAAAGTATTTGTTTAGCTCCTCCTCTAAATCAAGAATTATATCTTTAGCTGCTTGTGAGACAAGAACTTGATCATCCGGATCCGGGAAGTCAGTAATATCTTGTGGCGGTGAAACATCATCAGGCTGAAAAAAAAATACATCCAAGAAAGAATCAAAAATTTTTAACAGTAATATTATGTATAACATTGAAATCAAATCTTCTTAACCTGTTTAGTTTACCTGTGTGTATGTAGTGAAAACAGAAGACAGGATCCATGAGCCTTTAACAAATTCAAGTAACCGGTTTCTGAATCCACGAACTTTGGTGATAACATCCATACCTCCAGTTAAATTTCCTATCATTGGACTCCATTTATCAGTAGAACGCTGGAAATTA
Organism: Holacanthella duospinosa; assembly: GCA_002738285.1. NCBI lineage: Eukaryota > Metazoa > Arthropoda > Collembola > Poduromorpha > Neanuridae > Holacanthella > Holacanthella duospinosa. The sequence continues at coordinate 171,337 of NIPM01000096.1, forward strand.
CATCAATAAAAGGTTTTAATTAATAATAAAAATATACCGAAAGTATAAGAGTAGTCAGACGTCAGGTTTATCTAATGTCAAAAGCCTGCTTCCAGCTTCAACTGCACTGTTGTTTTGTCAAGGTTATGACCATGTCATATGAGTTGTCGATTTCTTATTCCCGTAAAAGATTGGGTTAGATTGGAATAATAAAAAGAATTCAAATAATCAGGCGGGATTTTGGAAAGTTTGTTTTTGGCAATTTTTTTATGGTTAAATTCCTCTTTTTAATTTAAATGCCTTGAAAATTAATATTTTGTGAATTATCGTTACTCCACTCCGTATCACATCCATCTTAAATTAAAACGTAAGAATTCTCACTTTTATCTAAATTAAGTAAGATTCAAGGCAGTGAAGTGACATCTTCTGTGTCTGTCTCCTAAATCCTTCATTCTGCCTAGTTACTCAAGTTGAAAAAGCGCGCTCGGAACTGTCATTGAGAATCAAGTAAAGCGCATGGCTAATCATGGGTTGGAGCGACAACTCTGGGCATGCGCATAAGAAAATTTTTATATTACCGTATTAACTCGCATGAAGTTAAGAATTTTCATTTTGACCCGCCATTTTTTCTCGAACTCATTCGATTTCTTGATTTCTTTTTCAAATTCATTAGCACAAGCCATAATGTATTTGTTCAATGTGTCTTCGGATCCCTTAGATAACGATAAATCAATGAATTAACTTTTACATAATTTAATTTCTCATTCTTTCATTCAAAACTATGCTTACCTCGAGTACATGCAAAAAATTATTGGGATATAAAGCGAAGACACCAGTTGCAGGCTCATCATAACAGGCCGAATTAATTCCGCTTATAAGGGCTTCCTTAAATTTCATTAGTTCATCAGGAAGTTCCTCATGCTCACCAACCGCAGTCATTCGATATATGAAGGTTTTCTAAAAAAAAAAAGTATTATTACAATTAATTAATCGTTAGCCTTATTAATCATTCAAATTCTAAATTAAGAAACATACTGTGTCAGTGCTGGATAACTTTGTCTCAAGATGTTCAAGGATACTTTTACGTTTCAATGATCCACCAAGTTCTTTCAATTCGTTTCCTATCTTCTTACTTGAATCTCCACCGCCACCACCACCTCCTCTAACAGAAATACTTTTCAAAGAATTTTTTTTCATTTTCTAATTATTTAAGTTTTGTCCAGTGACTGATTAAGTTAGAACACAATCAGAAGATCTTATTCTTTAGAAAAGCAAGAAGTTTAATATTTTGATTCTTTCCGATAAATTCAACCATCGAACAAACAAAGTTATTGATTCTAACCACAAAATGTTACCTAGGTGACCTCAATCGGAGAAAGCTTTAATTAAAAAAAAATTAAGTTCATCATTTCACGATTGCACTCGAGTAGCGAACATAAGGCTTAGGCTCACCTTTACTACTAGAATCGCGTTTTTATTTTAATAACTTATATACATGTTTGATTAATCAAAAAACTATTAAATCTTTCAAACAGACAACGTGAGTCGCAGATCCCAACCATCATACTTTTAGCCGCTAAAGCATTCTGGAAGTATCGATCCACAAAGTAGGCTTCTGAAGCTCTACATTCCTTCCAACATGTCAACTGATATGAACGATCCCGAGACAAAACGGATTATTTCTCATCTAGCAGATATGGAGGAAAAAGCTGAGAAAATTATTTCCAGTAAAAATGATCTTATTGAGTTAGATCGTATGAGGAACAACAATCGTGTGGCTCTTCGTCAACTCAAGAAAACGAAGGAATCGAAAACTTGGATTGCAATGGGAAATACCTTGTTCAGGCTCAAAACAGTTGATGCTAAGCAGTTTCTGGATGAAGGTAAGGACATTAATCTTTAAAAACTTATCATTAAGATCTTATAAATCTTTTGTATTTTACAAACAATTAGAACAAGGGAAAGTGGACAAATCAATGGAAGATATTCGAAAAGATATGAAAGTTCAGATGGATAAATTAAGAGATTTAGAAGGGAAGCCGCCACTAAAAGGATTCAATTTAAAAGCACTTGCACAAGACGAACTCCAAGCAGTGTACGAAACGCTTAAGAAGTAAAAAACCTCTAGACGCATAATCTAAAAGTTATAAGTTAACTAGCTCAGTATTTTCTGTCTATTTTTTTTTAAATCTGAAATTTAAGTTGATTAATTAAAACGCTTCAGAATACTATAGCTTTGAAAATAAGAATAATTTATCTTTTACTCTGTCAAATGTGGTCTAGTGGCGTAGGCACGTAGTAACTTAGGGTCATAAAGTTGCCGGATTTTGTTGAACATGTAACGAAATAGAAATAGTAAATTATCAAAATCTCCTTCGTATTCTTGAGAAACGAAGGCTCGGTAGTAAATAAGAGAAAAGTGGTAGACGGCCTCAATTGTGGCTAAATGTGTTGTTGGATTTCCTCTTTGGTATCTCCAGAAGAGTGATTCGATACCACAAAGCTTAACTCTTGGTATATCTTGACAATTGAAAAAAATGGATGTATTGGTTAAGTAACGATACTGACATAATTGACATTAATGTCTTCTAGACTTACGGATTAGTCGAGGATCATGTGAAATTTTGTGGGTTTGATTCCAAGTAGAATCAATGAAGATTACTCGCTCATACGGAAAGTTACCATCGTGTTCCACTTTCAATCGATTCATAAAATCAACTGCGTCTTCTGCATCTTCAGAAGGAAAAACCAAAATACTCTAGAAAAAAATTATTTTTTTTTAAAAATTCCAACATAATAATTTTGGATGATTCTCATTGAATACGAAGTTACTTTAGTAGTATCAGGTAAAGTGGGATATGTGCAAATGTCGACAGATTCCGGAGCTAGTAGTGGACCATGTGTAGCTGTACTTTTACCGTCAATCTCCTGTGGATGTTTGATAATGGTAACATTCAGTGGTAACTAATAATAAAAAAAACGTTATGAGGACCATAATACCAAACCAACTGTACATTAACTTTTAGCATGTATGGAATACCCGGACTTGCGGCAATCTCTTCTCCAATGGCGGCATAGCAATGAAGCAGGTGTAGCAAAAGAATTTTCTAGATCGATTGCAAACGCTACATTTCGTCCTTCCCTCGATTGTATCCAAAAAGTCCGAAGAGTCAATACGATAGTCTTTAAATGCCGTGTTAGCGTCCTGAGCATGCACACGAGCTTTCGGTGAACACATTTAGACGACAGGTCTCCGACTTTTGCAGTTTTCCAAATCTTATTTAAAATTTATAAATTTTTATTAGTTCTCCGGTTTCCGGTAGCTTCCAACGTGCAGTGTCAGTCTTCTAAAAAAATCCTTCACAAGTCACAACTCTGAATTGTTTTAGAAATTTTAATGAATTAAAAAAAATATCAACTGTCAACTTTTGATTTTGGTTTGCATTTTTTGTTGTTTTCAACGTGCAACTTTCGCGGAAAGAATTATACCGGTACGGGTTATGCGAGAATCCTAACAAAACTTTAAAATCAATAATCATCTTCACCAATTTACCATGTAAATCATGTCTTCAGTGATCAAATTACTAATTAATCACACAATTTTAATTGTAATAATTGAAACCATAAAACAAAAAAAAATGATAATCTTACATCAAACTTAATTTAAGAAATAATTTTAAACTAAATTAGCATCACGAGCCATTCCCCAGAATAAGCTGTCTGTATTTTCCAAAAGTTTTTGTGGCGAATGAAATTCTTTGATTACTCCATTATCCAGTACAAGTACCCTGTAATTATGAAATTTTAATAATCACAAACTCCAAACATGTCCTTGTATAGAAAAGCAAAATTAAAGTGCTTTCGACCACTAAGGAACATTTATGCGCCTTCATAGGTAGTCTTATTGAAAGAAAGAACGCCAATTTCTCTAACTTATTCAATCTCACTGTATTCGATTAAACTTACCGATTCGAGTCCATGATTGTATTCAGTCGATGAGCAATAGTTATAACAGTGGAATCGAAAAATTCTTTACGAATTGTTGTCTGTATCAAATCATCTGTATCTAAGTCCACAGCCGCAGTTGCTTCGTCCAAAATTAAAATTCGGGTTTTTCTTAGTAAAGCTCTAGCTAAGCATATAAGTTGTCTTTGACCAACACTTAAATAAATAGAAATGATTTATAAAACTACTGAAAAAAGTGCGATGAGAATGTAAGGATAATTTTTGAGTTGATTACCTAAAATTTGAACCTTCTTCTTCAACTTTGTACTGAAGACATCCAGTGAGTGTCAAAATATATGGTTTCAAGTGAGCCAATTCAAGACATTTCCAGACTTGCTCGTCTGAATAATCGTTAAAAGGGTCAATGTTTAGACGAATTGTTCCAGAGAATAGGACAGGATCCTAAAAAATAATTTACAATAAAATTAAAACTAAAGGAAAATTCTAAAGAGATAATTTAAAATGTAAATTACCTGTGGAATAATTGTAATTTTGTTTCTCAAATCATGTAAACCTAGCGTAGAAATATCTATGCTGTCTATACAAATTTTGCCTCCAGCGCTTTCAATGAGTCGAAATAGAGATAAGGTCATTGAACTTTTCCCTGCTCCTGTGCGTCCAACAACTCCAACCTGTAAATGTTACAGATAAAAAAAATTTTTTTTTTTAAATTATCCACTAATATTTTTATAAATCAATATCTTGAAACACTTAATAACAATACAAATTATATTAAATTGTTTGAAATTACCTTTTCACCAGAACCAATTGTACAAGAAATTCCCTTGAGGACTAATTCCAAGCCTTTTCTATATCGTGTCATGTAATTTTCGAATTGCACTTCGCCATGTTGTGGCCATGATGATGGAGGCTTAGCTTCAGGATTCTCCCAAGCTGCTTCCTAGCGTATTTAAATAAATAATTTCAATTTAATTTTAGCAAAATGAATTTAAACTTAAAGTGAAAGACAGTTGATTCCATACTTACCTGAACAGTGTGAGTTAGTTCTTCAACTCGCTCAACAGAAACAATATTTGTTTCAAGCTCCGACATTTGTCGAGCCATTAAATTTAGCATTAGTGTAATGGTAAAGGCATAAGAAATAGCTAAACCCGCTGACCCAGGTAAAATTGTTCCTCTGGAGATTAATGTAAAGAGGCAAGTTATGAAAACTATCAAAACTCCCATGAATTCCAGACGAATTGCAATCCACCTGGAACAAATGTTAACAAATTACAAAATTGTAACTTTTCCGAAAGCTTGAACAGTTGCTAACTCACATATTCGACAGTGCGAATGGAAAGTAAGCCATTTGATTCAAGTCAATTTTCCTTTCAGATTCAGTAATAAATTTTTCTTCCAATTGAAATGCACGTAACACAGAAACTCCTGCCACGGTTTCACTAAAGTGAGAATAAATTGGAGATCGAGTGACGCCTTCAATCCTCTTCAACTGTCTGCTCGTGGCCACTATAAGAACAGTCAAAATAAAGTTACATAGAAGTATAATTTAAAATTGTAAACAAAATTTAGTAAGATAATTTTCTATTAAAAATAAAAACTTACCGTAAAATCGTTGGAGAAAAAAGTAGAAAATGACCATTGGAATTATGAAAGCAACAAATTCGGGAGTTGTGTATGAAATCACAAAGAACGTAGTAATAACATTAAAGAACATGATAAAGAATGTTCGTAGATTAGTTGGGATGATATTGTCTAAGGTATCCACATCTTTGGAAAATCGATTAATTAGTCGTCCCATTAGCGTAGTGTCGAAATAAGACATCGGAGCTCTAAGTACTCGTGAAAAGGCATTGCAGTGAAGCGTCTTGGCTGCTGCTAAACATACCAACGCGGTGCTCCAGATAGAGATGAATGTAACCATTGAATGAACAAGACCAATAGAACCATAGCCAATGAGATATTTGTTTGTTGTGTTCATGTTAGACGAACCAATCACCAATTCGTCTTTAGTTGCTTGAGAAGCCCAATTCGACAACCAAATATTACTGTAAGCACTGAGAGCTAAAGAACAACAAAATTAACAACACATTATTGCATTTTTTTAAACAAATTCAAATTAGTATGTTACCATTTGAAAAGACAGTGAATGAAATTGAACAGACGGATAGGAATACACCAGCGGATTTAAAATAATCCAAGATTACACTTGGTTGAATGTTTCCTTGTGCTGCTACTTCTTGTTCAATTAAGTTGACAGATATTCCTTGAGGAATTGTGATGGGTTTTGAGTCTTCCTGTATCAAAAATGGATTCTCAATTAGTATAATTTAGTTAAAATTGTTTGTTTTTTTTTGTATTACTTACTTTAACAAACGATTTTACAGCAATTTTTGAGTGAGTTTTTATAGAAGAATTTCTTCGAACAATTTTGGTCCCTGGTATCTGTTCCAGATCATGTATCAATGAGAGTTTATCAGAATCTATCTCTTCTCCATTTTCTTGTTCGACATCCAGATGCTGTACCAAGAAATTTGAAAACTCTCCCTAAAATAATTATTAAGATATTGTTGAATCTCTCAAGAGAAGAAAGTATACACTGTTCCTTACTTGTTTGGATATAAGTTTTTTGTATGTCCCAATTTCGCTTATTTTTCCATTTTTCATAACAACAATCCGATCCACAAATGGTAGAAAACTAACACCATGAGTGACAAGAACTCTCGTCGAATCTTTCAACATACCATTTGGACCAATTAAATTTTCAAAAATATGCTTCCCAACATGAGCATCTACAGCAGAAAGTGGGTCATCGAAGAGATAAATTGAACTGTTTTTGTATCCAGCCCTAGCAAGAGCAACTCGCTGTTTCTGTCCACCGCTCAGATTAATTCCCTAATAACAATGAGAAGAATATCAATTAGAATTAAATCACATTTAAAAAATAAATTTCAATCTTATTTACATTTTCTCCAATTTCAGTATCATCTCCAAATGGTAATTGGTCCAAATCAGGTGTCAAAGCGCAGGCGTCAATAATTCGTTTATATTCAACTTCATCGTAGTTATCTCCAAAAAGAATATTATTTCGTAGAGTTGCATTTTGAATCCATGCTGATTGTGACACATAACCAACGGCTTCCTACGATCACATAAAGATTATATCAATTACATTATTCCAATTAAATTTAGAAAAAATATAACTTAAGTTGATTACTTTCAGATTTACAATTCCGCTTTCTTTTACTAAATCACCCAAAAGCGCATGTAATAAGCTGCTTTTCCCAGATCCTGAGGTAAACATAAATTTTATAGTATTAGTGGAATTACTTTATTGATTTAACTTAATTAAGAAAATACCAATAGTTCCAACCACAGCGATAAGTTCTCTTCTTTTGACACTGAGGTCAATATTCTGCAAAACTGCATTTTCTCCATTCCATGAGAAGGTAGCATTCTCAATCACGATTGGATCCTCTAAACAATCATCATATAAAGTCACCATGTGCTTAAAATAAAAAAAAAACATCAAAATACCATAATTGTCAGAGTGAGTAACTGCGTTGATGTCTAATTCCTCCATGTTCAAATATTTGCTCAATCGTTCAACGCTCACAGAAGCTTGAATGAGGGATGAAAATGCCATGGGTAATCTGTAAAAATTAAGCTGACGAGATTGGGAGAAAAAATGACCAGAGGAATACAAAAACATACAGAGTCAGAGGTAGTTTGATAATATTAAACAAATTAATTGCGACGAATGTCTTCTCAGCATTCAGTATGTTAGATGCATCGGACATGACGTATGCAGCGAAAGTGACAATAGAAACCTAATAAAATAAATAATCTTTGAGTAATCTTCAAAATCAGTAATTCATTCTATCCCTTACTAAAATTGGAGCACTTTGGTTCATAAGGACAATCAAAGTATTGAATAGTGCTATTTTTTTCAAATAAATCAGCTCTTGATTCCTTATTTTCTCGATACGCTCTTCATAAGATATTTCCCAGGCATAAAGCTGTAATAATAATGAATTAATTTTGATTCAACTTCACATAAAGATAAATTTAAAATTAGTGTTAATTTTTTTTTTTACTTTTAGAACTTTAATTCCACTGATAATCTCAGACGTCAATTTGATTCGTTCATCCTTTAACTTCATCTGAGCACCTTGATATTTCCGAGCAAGCGAAACGAACCATAATGTTCCGGGAATAATCATAATCAAAATCACGACTCCAGCGATCACACATGGTCCTAGTGTTTGATATAGCATATACGTTGCAATGACAATCTGCAAAGGACCTCCAGCTGAGGCGTTGATTACTGGCATCAACTCTGTTAGCTTTTGAGCATCAACACTCATCAAGTTAACGATACCTCCAAGCGACCATGCTTTAGTTCAATTATTATATCATTATATCATTAGTTATGTAATTAATTAGTGATTGAGAGTTAAGCTGTTACTATACTTTTCCGAGATGCATTGGATATGACTAGAGTCTTCCTGAAAACTGCATTAGAAATTGCTGTCCTCACTCTCATTCCTGTCAAATAGGCTCGCTTGCTACTACTCATACTTAATATCGGTTGACAAAATGTAGTAGTGGTAATGATGGCGGTGTAAAAGTACCCCTTCCATGATGGCTCAAATGTGTTTGTGACATGCGCAATTAGGGCCCTAAATTTCAACCAAAAAAAAAATTAATTTTCATAAATAAAACCGTTTACAAACTCTATGTAAGAAATATTGTTTGAAAAACAATGAAAAGAAAAATTTTAATTACCTAATAATTTGTGGTTGAACAAAAACTAACATGTCCCCTGTCATTCTAAGGAGTACACCATACGTGAAAGTGAGACCGTAGCATCGATATAAGGGAATCAGGATACTTGCCAAGGACTTTGATCCACTCTTTGCCTTCCTAATTTATAATAAAATGAATTAAATTATTGTATTTTTTATGTAAATTTAATTTAATATAAGTAAAAGATTACCTTTCAACTTCCTTCTTCCAATAATATAAGAATTTCTCAGATTGAACATGGGATTGATCACAGTCGTTCAACTCCCAAAGGTCATCTTCAGNAAACTAACATGTCCCCTGTCATTCTAAGGAGTACACCATACGTGAAAGTGAGACCGTAGCATCGATATAAGGGAATCAGGATACTTGCCAAGGACTTTGATCCACTCTTTGCCTTCCTAATTTATAATAAAATGAATTAAATTATTGTATTTTTTATGTAAATTTAATTTAATATAAGTAAAAGATTACCTTCCAACTTCCTTCTTCCAATAATATAAGAATTTCTCAGATTGAACATGGGATTGATCACAGTCGTTCAACTCCCAAAGGTCATCTTCAGTCAAAGTCCGTCGATAACCAGTCCAAGCCAATTTATCATACCAAAAAAATAAAAGTTTCGATATAAAAGTCGATGCTTTGTCCGGACTCTGTTTAAATAAATATATTATATAATTTGACATGTTAAAAAACATAATAGTTCAGTCTCCAAGCCTAATTTTTTGACCTACCCTCGCACGGATCTTAGTTTCTGGTATTCCATTGTGGTATTCTTCAGTACTTTCACTAACCCATTCCAGAAGAAATCGGATGCATATAATTGGAAATGTAATCAATCTTGTCAAATATATTATTCCTTCTTTGCTCTAAAAATAAAAAAAATAGGATTATAAATTATTCCTGTTAACTACAACAAGGCAATAATATGACATCATATTACTCACCGAAATTTCTACATTATAAAAATTATGTAATGCTGTCCGGAACAAGATGGCTTGAGTAATGGAAGTAAGAAGCCAGAAGAAGAATTGACATCCTGACGAATTAATGCATTTGTACTTTGTTAAAAGTGTAAGTAACATTATCAGAATCTAAAAAAAAATAATCAACAAAATGGCATATTAATCTAAAAATTTAGTTTGAAATAATATTTTGATTTGCGTTTGCGCTGTAGCATCCAACAATATTCTTACAAATCCAAAAATCTTGAGAAATGGTGACAGAATATTTACAACGAAAAACGATGCAACTTCAGTTTGAATTTGAAACCGGATAACTTCCGATACATACAGTAGGATCAAAATTATATTCAGACCAGTTTTGATAGTAGTCAAAATCGTAAATATTGACAAAAAATTTTTTTGATTAGATTTTGATTTGCTAACATTGAAGAGATCCATAAAACCAAAAATTGCAAGGAAGCATAACGGAGAAAATGTAAGAACTGTTTCCTCGAAGCATTCAGTGAAATATGGATTCGTAGTATTCCATGTTAATTCCCGATCCTAGAAATTTATATAAAACAGGCATAATTAATTAATTAATTAAAACTAATTAAATACCATCTTACCCAGAACTGAGACTCGCAAAAGCCCTTCATTCTGTTTAAACTCACTCAAAGACGTCGTGCTACTTGCTTCTACAAAAAATGTTATATATTTAGCAATTCTTGACCTGACACGATGATATAAAGTAGTTCAAGGAGTGTTCTACTGTAGAATATACTAGATCATACCAACATTTTTGTTAAAAAAAAAAAGGAAATGTGGTAAGGGTAAGGGCCAAGGCCGCTGAAAACAATAGATGGGATTTTCTTCAAGTTCAAGGGATGAACTTGAGTCTTCTAACCTATTTCGGTATAAATATAAGATTACTTTTGTTACCCTCTAGAAAACTCCAAGAATGCCCTTGAGACATAAGTAAATGACAATGATGGATTTGTCTTGGCTAGGTGTCTTCTCAGAGTTAAAGATAATTATCCTTTCGGTCATCATAGTTGGGTTTTGAATTACTAGAATTAGAAATTTACAAATATATTAATAGTTTCATGTGAGGTTCATTATTTTTGGATAAAGGAAAATGTAGTACAAATAAGGTCATTGGTTTCTGGTTCAACATAATGACCTGATTTGATTAGACTTTCGATAAGAAACTTAATTATTTACCTCTTAAGTTTCAATGAGTAATTCTTAGAAACATCACCGTAACTCGGAGCATTCTGTAAAACTTCATCGTAACTCCGAGCATTCTGTAAAACATCATCGTAATTCGGAGCATTCTGTAAAACAAAATGAAAAATTAGTATAAAAACTTGCAGGTTTTGAAATGTAAAAAAAAAACATGGTTCGGATATAACCATAAAATTCGTGGTTATAAAAAATTTTAAATTTGCTTATAATTTTTAATCCATATTTATTGATTTCATGAATTAATTCTAATAAATATAATAAATGCTTTTTGCTAATAAAAATGGAAGCCAGTACATTAATACAATATTTACTCCATTCTACTAACCTAAATGCGTTCTGTCTCAGTCTAAAAAAAAACTTTTTTAGAACATATATCTTTGTAACCTTTTGAGAAATATTAGTCTGAACATCAAGTTGCAATTTAAATTATGAAATAATAATATGTAATACACATTCAACCCACTCACACTTAATTCGTAGATGATAGATAAAACTTAAGTAAATAATAAATATTAATTATTTAAAGAATTAACCGTAATAATTCATTTTAAATTTTGCATACCATAAAATTTCCAAATCTCTCTCGTCTCAAGCAATGATGCTAAATATCATCATCCGATCAGTCATAAATCATTCACAACGGCGGAGTAAGACCGCCTGAGTGTTGCTGACTATATCTTTCCCATGATGATGACGGAGGACCAGAGCTACGCCCAGATGGAATAAAATGTGGTCTACCACTGGGTGGGATATTGGTGTTCATATCACCTCCAAAATTTGGTGGGAAAGGAATTCCTCCAGCATTTGGAAATGGAAGAAGACCTAGTTGTTGTGCTGCAATGAATTGGGCAGCTAATGCAGCTTGTGTCATATCCACTGAGGATGGCCATCCTGGTGGAAGTAAATTGGATGGCATTTGACCTTGACCTCCTGGTGCTCCACTTCTTGGATCCCTAAATGAATGAAATCATAAGTTATATTATTTTATAAAATACTGAGGTAAGTTTGATTAGTCGAAATCTTACCCTCCGAGTCTAGGATCTGACATGAGTTGACTAGTCAATTGTGGCTGAGCAATTCTTCTGTTCACTCTAGGATCCATCATAGAATCTCCACCAGGAATGTTTGTAGGTGCAGAGGATCCTGATGAATGAGAGGATTGGGGAGGTGATGCGGGATCTGGAAGGATTGAAATTCCACCAGCAGTTCTTGGACCAAATCTTGGATCTAATGCCAACTGCGCTTGCGTTAGAGTGTGCTTGATGTAGTTATAGTCTGGAGGCTTCACGCCATCTACTATTTTTACATTCCAAATCATTGGAGGATGACTGTTAATAGCTGCATCGATCATGGTGGCTGGTCCTGTGGGAAGGGATTTGAATACAGGGACCACTGGACTCTTTTTCTCTATTATTGGTTCACTCATTCTCAAATCAATATCTTTGAATTCTTGTCTTACAACAGGGGATACCCTGAAGTCAGTATCACCAAAAGGTCCTTGGGGAGCGGGCACTGACTCATTTGTCCTTTGGCTTGGACCAGCGAGACGAAAATCAACGTCACCGCGCCCAGTAAAGCTAGATAAGGGTGGGCTACCGACGGATATTTTACTTCGTTTGACCGCTGGTTCAGATGTGTCATTCGAGGCTGCAGAAGTTGTTTTTCTTATAGCAGAAAGAACAGATGCAAAATCCACAACGAGTTTCTTCTCTGGTTCTAATTTTTCGGGAATTCCTTTGAGAATGTCGGTGATTGGTTGGTCAGTTTCTTCGTCCGAAGAATACCATCCACCGTCATCATGCTTGTCTTCGTCAGATGGGGACTCGAGCTAAAAATAAAATTTGTAATATTAAATACCATTATACAATTTATTTCACATTTTTAAGAATGAATTACTTACCAATTTCTTCTCGTTCTTCAATTGTTGTTCCTGTATTCGTTTAAAAATTCCTCTCTGCATAGGGGGCAAATGCTCAGGGAGGTCATTGCTACGTTCGTCCTTGTCTTCTTTTTTTGGTTCACTTTGCATAGAAAGAAGAGGAGGAGAGTCAGGACTGGCTCCAGATTCCATATGATCGTAATGCTCATTATCCTCCCGGTGATAGTGTTTCGTGGAATCTTTTCCTACTTTTTTATAATTTTCTTTTCCATCTTGAGTCTTAGGATTTTGAATTGAGGAAGACTGGATGTGCAAAGTTGCTAGGACACTAGCAAGAGCTGGATTGTGAACAATGTGTGGTTGAGGAGGGAGCAACGGAGGAAGCTGATTGGGGAGAAGTCCCATCAATGGAGGCATTCCCATATGAGACGAACCAGAATGTGGTGAATCTTGTTGATGTTGATGACGGTGGGCTTGTTTATTACCCACATGATGTCGATTATCACGTTGTTGTTGTTCTTGTGTTGGCGCCCCTTCGACAGTTTCTTGATAATAGTTCCCAATTCCAGCCTCCTCCATGAGTTCCTGTAGTTTCTCTTCGTCATCTCTTGTGGGTTGTTCCCAACGCGTTCTTCGACGATCTTCGTCACGTTCTGCTAGCAAAATGATTCAATTAAATGAATATTAAAATTTAATTGACCTTGACTTCTAATTTCCATACCTTTTTCTTGCTTTGCCATTTCTCCATTAATCTTACTTTCCATTTTGGCAATCAAATTTAAAGCACCTTGACGATTGAGCCTTGGGAAGTCTCCAAGAATTTCCTTTGGAGCAGTCTCTATATGCTAAAAATAGAAAAAGAGCTATTATGGAAATTATTTCAAAAACATGATAGTATTGAATTTAAGGACCAAAGGCTAACCTTGAGGAGAACGGCTTTGGTAACTTCGTTCATTGGCTTGTGACTGAATTTACACTGATTCTTTTGTCCTTGTTTGCAAACGAGCCCAGTGTGATAATATTTGCAAGGAAAGTCATTATGAAGGTAAAGACATTTTTCTTTTTTCGCACAACAGTCCATCATCCAAAATTTACAGAGTTCCATTTTCCTTGGAGGAACGGCATTGTGAGAGTACGAACAGTCTTCATGAGATTTTTGGCATTTTCCTTGCATATAATACGCGCAAATCTCTCCAGATTTGTGAAGTGGTTTGATTGGTTCCTTTCTCCCTGAAGTAGGTCGTCGAATGGTCCTAGATTCCTCACGACGTCTTCTGAAGAAAAAAAAAAAAAAAAATTTTNTTTGATTGGTTCCTTTCTCCCTGAAGTAGGTCGTCGAATGGTCCTAGATTCCTCACGACGTCTTCTGAAGAAAAAAAAAAAAAAAAAAAATTTTTTTTCTAATGCATTTGAAATTGAAATTATAAAAACTAATGATATTAAACCTACCGTTCGGTGCCTGCAGGCGATCTACTCGCCTTTCTCCGTCGCTTTCCTTCAGGAGAAGGAACAAAGGTTGGTTCCAAGTCTTCTTCGTAAATAGGATGTCCAAAAGGATCTGTCTCATAAAATTTCTTCCCAGGAGTACCATTCCCTGTTACTAAAATACTCGTTTCTGGAATCGGTGAGCCACCACGAACAAACAAATAATCTTCATCCCCACCAGAAATATCTTCTGACCTTCGTTGTCGTTTCCTATTGGACTTTTCACTTCGATGAGGAGGACTCTTATCAGGCTCCTCCTTGATCTCAATACTCTGCTTTCTCCTTTTCTCTGATTTACTTTCCTTGTCTTTGGCCCGTTTTGAACTCTTGTCCTTGTCTTTAGAAGAGCTGGAATGATGGTGATGTTTGGAAGTAGACTTGCTAGTAGAATAGTTGGAATCTTCCGATGATATTGAATTCTTCTTATCTATTGTGACAACGGATGACACTTCTTCGTCGTCTTCAATTTCACCTTCTTCCAAGTCTTCATCCTCTTCTTCCGCTTTCTTCTCTGATTCTGAATCATTTTTACCGTCTAATTCGTCCACTTCATTTTCAGAATCTGTCCGAGCTACTTCAGCGTCAACCTCTACCTCTACCTTTCCAGAAATTTGGATCACGTGTGGAGCATCTGGTTTCAGTGTTTCATTTTCTTCTACCAAAGTATTTTTTATGTCATTTGACTCGTCATCTAAATCCTTCCTGATAGTTTTAATTTTTATTGGCAAAGACTCTTGTATTTGATCGGGTTCGTCATCCAAATCTTTGCTGATTGTTTCGATTTCTACTGCCAAGGTTTCTTGTATTTGATCGGGCTCATCTTCAAGATCCTTATGTATTGTTTCATTCGGTTCTACATTGCTAATTTCCATTTGTTCGTCCTCGCCATTGGAAACTGGGTTATCTTCATACACTTCTTCTGAAGAAGGGTCATCTATCAAGGTTTCAACTGGATCTTGTGGGATATCTTCAAAATTTTCAGTTGGTGATTCTGGAGTTTCAACAATTTCCGTGGAATCTGACAATTCCATTTCTGTAACCAAAAGCAAATCATTTTCAAATTTTGTAGTTTATTTTGCGCATTACATCACAGGTATTACTAATAGATTGAGCCTCATCAAAAAAATAAAAAGAGCTAATCAATTATACCATATCATCATAACTTGGTTCATTCGATTTTCATTCCTGTTTCACTGGGTCTCTCGACAGTCCGTCATCCCATCGAGTCCCAGCCCCACCCCAACCCAAGTCTCCCCAACTCCCACAACTACCAGTGACAAGATAACTGACAACAAAGGTCAAAATTTTACTCAAAATTTCTTGTCAAAATTACTAATCAAGTCAACATGTTGAGAAATAGCGCTAATAATCCCTAGTTCATATCTGCGACCTAAATTGTTTTTCTTAGTCTAGTCGAATGTTTAATAACTTCAAAGTAATCGTCTACATAACTTATAAAACTCAATAATCTCAAATTGAAAACTACAAAAATATTTTTGATGTTTTAAACCCATCCAAACTAGCCAATTACTTCTAAGTTTTGACTTTTTAGTTTTTTTTTGATTGCCGAAAGTGACAAAGCTATCAATTTTTTTAAATAACTACTTTTTTTTTTCGTCAAATGTCAGATAAATATTGTCTACCTCTGCGTCAATTTATGTAACTTCGAATTAGTATAAAACTAATTTAGTGTCATTCCAATTTTGCAATTTCATATTCATGTAGGCAGAATTGTGGCGTCTGTTTGACGGCGGTATCAATCAAAGTCACTTTTTTACTCTGTGAAGATTAACTTGTTCTCTAAAATTTCATCAATGCAACAAACAATTGATAATTCTAAGAATTTGATAAGGTATTTTTCGCATTCTGAACCATACCTAATGGTTCCATTTTGAACACTGTTGCTAACGCGCCTAACTTCTACAAATTATCTCCAACAAAATGAAATTTTACATCTACTTCGGTAAAGCACTGAAATACTTCAAGAATCGGAATATTCCCGAATTCATTCAAATTTAACTTAAAAGTAAAGATTAAGACTACTAAGGTAATAAGTTTCGAAGTTTTGGATTAATTATCTGTCATTCGGAAGTTCATAAATAACTTTTAGTCAGAAATTACGTCTGTGAATTTCAATGTACCGGGTGTTCTGTAATTCATGTCATCAGAAAAATTCAAAATATTCTCCACTAACCAATCAGATTCATTTGATAATCTGATAAGGATAAGTTTGAAGACTTGAATCACTGAACATCATTTACATGACACCTTGTACACTTGCTATTGTTACTAAAAAAAAAACTATCAAAATTTGCACACAATGCAAAAATGAATCAAAATAATTCAAGGTCATAGTCTCATCTAGTTTTCGGTCGGTTTTTTGTTTTTCCAAGGGATAGGGTGATAAGGTATTGTAAGAGGAACAGAGTTGCAACTTTCTTGCCTAAACTCTTTTGATTGGCTAAAATTGAGAAGAGGAAATTCTCTTATATGGGGACAATAATATGACTGCAAAACCTGAATGTTTTTTTGTACAACCTCAACCTATTCGCACATTATCGATCAATCAATTAACTTGTCATCATTTACCATGTCATTTTGAATTTTAAAATTTTTAAACAAAGAACCGAATAATTATTACAAAAGAGAAACCTGATAATACCTGAGTTGAGCTTTTAAAATTTGCAAACCTTGACTCAATCCCCTTTTCTTGACACGATATTAAAAAAAAAATTTTTTTTTACCAATTGCTAAATTAGTTATTATAAAAATAAACCGTGTGGTAAATTACACATTAATTATCTGACAAGATGACATCATCGACGTGTGGCTAGTTTCGCCATATCCTCGTGGAAACAAAATTAATAGTTACGTTTTACGTTACTTGAATTATTGAACCATCTGTTAAAACGATGAGCCAGATGTCCGAAAAGCTGCATTCATTTAAAAAAAAAAAAAAAAAGGAACAAAGTTAAAGCTCTAATTTGGAAAACACTTGACATAAATCTCACTCCTTGATTACTTTGTCACTCACTGACTCCACTAAATAGCTCCTCCAATAGTGGAAAAGTGAACTCCTTCACTTCACTAAAAATTCATCGTCATCATTTTTTCCCCCGATCACACAAGGCGTCGTCGTACATTGATCCGACGAAAGTTGCAACTCTGCTAAAGGGAAAAGGGTGTCAGTGTCGGTAGAGGGGTAATATTTCTCTGATTACGTAATTTGTCTCAAAAGTAAGTAGTCAAAGAGAATGGAGAGATACATAGGAAGTTGTCCAACTACTTTGAAAAAGGAAAGGGAAAAGGACAAAAAGGAAGAAGAGAATGGGATTTTATTTTTACTAAATTAAAATGGAGGATGGGTTCTCTAAAAAGTTGTAAAAATGAAAATATAATTTAAAAACAACAAAATATAAAAAATTACTACTGGGAGATGTAATAAATTGGAATGTCAGTGGTCATTACTACAGACAGAGAGAATCCGTTACCTAAAAGAAAAGCTAAGAAAAGTAAAATTAGTGTGTAAACAAGGTGAATTACTCCGTTGGACTTGGGTTTGGTCGGTGAGTCCAAAAAACCCGACTCAAATTGAGTTGTCACCGACTGAATTCCTTAAAAAGTTTTTCAACTAATAACGTAGAAGTGTCAGCATTTCATGGAAGCTTACTTTGGTTGGTAATTTGGAACGAATTACTTCGGTTGCTGAATTTTTAGAACATTTAGAAGTCACAGAGAAATGAAAGTTTGTGGATGATTGTACATTTACCCGTACTCAAGTCTTCTAGTTTGGGCAATGAGAAAATGGACATCACGCATTCAAAATTCACCACTTCACACAGAAAAAAAAAATACAAAAAAATTACCCCTTTCCCTTGNATGGACATCACGCATTCAAAATTCACCACTTCACACAGAAAAAAAAAATACAAAAAAATTACCCCTTTCCCTTGGAACCTCATTCCACCTCTTCTCTTCACTCACTTCAACGGGGACCGCGAATACCCCCCAACAACCACCTCCTCGAATTCCTTAAAATATACTGAAACATTTTACTCACATAACGGGCTCAACTAAATTTTACAACAATCACACCAGTTACAGTCACCCGGTAAAAATTATTATTTACCCCAGTAATTTTTTCTTTACTAAAAATCTCAACTTATACGTGAAATCAAAGATTATTTATAGGTTTTATAATTTTTTTTAACTTATATTATAAAATTTTAAGGGAATTATAATTTATTAATTTTATTAATTAAATAAATTTTTTTTAAACTTATATTAAATTATTCTTATATTATAAAATTTTAAGAGAATTATAATTTATTAATTTTATTAATTAAATTTTTTAGTTATTGTTAATTAATTAGAACATTATTTTCAATTAATTATACATTATTAGACAAATTTTTAGACAAGTGAGGAGTTACTTTTGACCTATGATTTATATTTTTTGGAGAAAGTACTTCACTAAAATATTTATTTATTTTATATCAAATATTTAATTTGAATTTGAAATTTTTTCTTTTTTAGGTAAAACTATTTAAGTCCAAATCATATTTCTTATAAAAGAACATATAAAACTATGGAAATATAAAAAAATTAGGTTTCAAGAATAAGAAAGTCAAAGCATAATTTATTCAAAATCAATTTACAAAAAAAAATATATAATTATAAGTAACCCATGCTTTACTTTAGAATTTCTGAATAATTTAATTATATTTGAAAATTTTGATTTTCAATTAGAATCAAACTTTTGGCTTTGATTCTAGAGACTTGATTTTTCCATATGCTGCTCTACTTTTCAACGTTCTTTAATATAAAATAATATCATTTAGACGGGAATCTTTTTAACTGTGGAAAAAAAATTATACATAACTTTAGTTTAAAACTTTTTCTAACAAAAACATTGGTTAAAAGTAACTTTTTGCTTTTATTATCAATTAAAACCTGTCCAATGACTGTATTCAATAAGAAAAATATAATAAATTTTGAGTAATGGGCTGGTCAAGTGGTTAAAATTATGGTTCGGGTGAATAAGTTTCTGTCTTTTCTATTTGCCTCATGGAATTACTCATCTCTGGGATTAACCGTGAAGTCGGGCGGGACTGTCATCTTATCCCATCCCCAAAAATTTTTTCCAACGAATTGATCAAAACCCACAAACACTCTAAAAGCGATTTAGTGTTGGGCATTCAATTTGGGCAATCAATTTTGTAATTTTGTGACTTCGCTTTTATTTTCAAAAGTTTGTTTTCTTTCTAATTAGTTTTTAAATAATCATTTGATTTTATGAATTACTTATGCATAAATTTTGTTTTAATTTACTAATTTCAATTTCAATTTGTTGTATTTACGTTTAAAAATTTAGAAATTTTAGTTTTTGTTTTTGGTCGTGTGCCCCAAACCGTTGAGTTATTTAAAGTTGATGCCCATCTCTGTTCAATTGCAACCGGTAAAGTCATAGCGAAAATTTCAGAATTGACTTTTCTTGTCTTTTGTTTGCAGGCAGTGGAGGCACACGCACTACTAAGCACTAAGCAGGATACGTCAGTTCATTTGGTGATTCAGATTCAAAGTTATTGCTTGAGTTTTTGGGTTGGGAGTCAGTTCCACTACTGACTGGCTCTCAAGTGTCAAATAGTTGTCAAACTAACAAGTCCACAAGATCACTATGTCCACAAGTGACGAAAATGACTCTGGACTCCTCCGATATTTAGTAGTGGACAGGAATGTGGTCAATGATCCAAGAGATCAGAATGAATGGACACAGAAACGATTGGTTTGGGTACCAAGTGCCGAATCAGGATTTGTTGCAGGAGGAATTAAGGTAAGCTGTTGGTCTTAAGTATAACCATCTTATCTTTTAAAAAATAGTTAAGATGCATATATGTTTAAAACACAAAATGTGACTTAATCTGCTTGTCTTGCTGACATCGGAATCCAGCAGCGGAATGCTGGTGTTGAATGATTCTCGTTCTCCGCTTCACCATTATTGTTACGGAGTCTTCTGTGATGAATAATGAGTCAGTGTCAAGACATGTCATGTCATGGACATGCTATTTCATGATGTATTCCTATTCATCTTGTTCATCAGTCTAAGATGCTGTTACTGTTCGTTTTTGTTATATCAATTTTATNTAGGGTCTAGGCGTCAGTCTAAGATGCTGTTACTGTTCGTTTTTGTTATATCAATTTTATTAAAATTTGAAATTTATATAAATTTATTTTTCAAGGGGTTAGGTGGAACGAGTTTTGCTCTTGCGATTCCAAGTAGATGTATAAAAATAAAATTTTTTGATTTATTTCTTAACTTACTGTTGTTCTTAAATTTCACTTTATGTATGCGTATGGGTTAGGAGTTCCTACGTTTAATTCATAATTTACATTTTCGATGTAGAGGAAAATCTTCCGTATCTATTTTGATAAGTTTTCAATAATTTAGCATTGTGTAAAATTCATTTATAAAATTATTGTCTGAAATGAGCGAATCAAAAACAACTTTGGCATTAGTTGAACATAGAGACTAAATTTAGGCTGAACAAGATCTTCCAGCTCCTTGACAGGCTGATTTGATCAGCATGTGTAAAGCTGAATGTTAAAAGTAAAACTTAAATCAATTCATAATCCATTAATGAATTTAACAATAGCAAATATAATTTATCTAGTCGGAAACGGTCGATGAGGTCACCGTGGAGCTCGAGAGCGGAAAAGTCCTTACACTCCCTCGTGACGACATTCAGAAAATGAATCCACCGAAATTCGACAAAGCCGAAGATATGGCTGATTTGACTTGTCTCAATGAAGCCAGCGTCCTTCATAACATCAAGGATCGTTACTATTCTGGCCTTATTTATGTAAGCGGATATATATTTTATTATATGCAGAATTGAATGCTTTAGTCAAAACTCCACTTCATCTCCAAGAAACTTTGTTAAATTTTCAGACATATTCTGGATTATTCTGCGTTGTCGTCAATCCCTACAAGAAACTACCAATTTATACCGAACCAATTATGGATTTATATAAAGGAAAGAAAAGACATGAGATTCCACCACATGTTTTTGCAATTACTGACAATGCCTACAGGTCAATGCTCCAGGGTAAGAATCATTTTTTATCATTTCTTAGAAATTGAACGAAGAAATTGCTTCAAGTTTTTCTAATCAGGTTCCAAAGGCGAGAAGAGTTAAAAAATATTGGTTCCTTAATTACTTTGAATCTTTCCTAATACTGGCGTTTTCTCTTTACGCATTATTTATTTGGAAGGGAAAGTTTTCATTCTAACTTTTAAATCCAGACCAACATCCCCCAAAAGTTTAGTCTCAAGGAAGTAGTGTGCATAAAAGGAGAGGAACTCGGCGTTTTGTCCTTATATGGTGGGGTTTATCGACTTGAAGTTGTCAGCTTTTTGTGAGTTGTAACCATGTCAAAGTTCTACCACAATCCACCAATCCACCTTTAAAAATGTCCTGTAAACAACGCTATAAATTATATTATTACAATGGGCATATATGCATTAACCGCACCTGTTACTCAATAATGTAAAATATTACTTGGTTAAATTCAGACACAAGTTCTGTCTCTGAGTTTAAGTTTTTGTATTTGCAATTATTATTGTGCCAACAGCAGCAATACAACGGCATAATGAAAACTCATACAACAAGTAGATCGCTGGCCTCATTTTCCCAACCTTATGTCATTGTCATCTATCATATTTAGGATCTTGTTTTAATCAAATCAACAACTAAAACTGACTCTTCGACTTTGAGACTTGAGTTTAGGCAAAGTGGTGACGGAAAACCTCATTAACTTGCACTTTATTTACATATATCAATTCTAAAATGATTACATTGCGTTTATTTGCAATTGAGCATAGTCATCACTTCTCTCTAGATTTTGTATTACAACATGTGTGCGTAAGCATTGTTCTCATTGGATGTTTCAACAGTGTTGATTCCTGGTACTTAACTAAGCTAAGACCGATTCTAAGACTTGAATTCGATAGTCGATTAGTTTCAAGAAGGCAAGGAAATGATAAATTAGCAAACAAACCTCTTCCCTACCTCGTTCATACTTCCAGCTCATGTCTGTTCATATTACAAAGTACAAATAAGATAGGCTATGCCCGTGATGTCTGCAATTTAGTTTCACCGACGACGCCTAGTCCTACTTTTGTAAGAATTTAATCTCACAAAACTAGGAAAGTATTTGGTTTTTCAACTATCCATTATTGAAAAACTTTTATGTGTGATACCTTGTTTTACTCTGCTCAACGTAACACATGTATTAAGAACTTTAGTTAGCGATTATGTAATGCGTTTAGCTTCCCTTTCAGGTGTTTTTATAAATGGAATTTTAAATTCAGTGAGAAGTTTTAACATCGTGGATTGACTTCTTAATGAGCTAATGAGGAATCTTACTGTACATTATAAGATTTTAATAATAGAACCATCAAATATTTGAAGAAATTAACTACATTCTGGTAGTTTTTCGTAGGTACATAAGTTTTAAAAGGTTACATATTGATTTCCATTTTGACCTCTAACCATTTGCTTTTCCTTTTGCGGTTTTGGTATCCTTTATCTTCTTTGATAAGATGGTGAAGTTTTATTCGCAAATATTCTATGTTTATTCTGGTTTAAAATTAATTTTTTGATATTAATTACAAGTAATACGAAATTAATTTTTTGATGATATAATTTATATGATAATCATAATTTTTAATTATCTCAATTTATTTTAGAACGAGAGGACCAATCTATTCTTTGTACTGGTGAATCTGGGGCTGGAAAAACAGAAAACACGAAAAAGGTTATACAATATCTAGCCTATGTCGCCGCAAGTAAACCGAAATTTGGAGTCGCAGGTCAAACTCAACAGCATCAGAGCTCTGTAAGTGTTTTATTTTTTCTATTTTTTTGACCTTTTTTCTCTTAAAATTTGCATATCACCTTTGACCTATGACTGCAGAATGATTAATCCTGTTTTCTCAAGTAGAGCAAATACCTACTCTTAACTAAAGCCACTTGAATTTAGTAGCATGTTGACTTTTAATCTTTTGGTGATGGTATGAATTTTCTCTTCTCTTTAACCAGATGAGCACAGGATCCGTATTTGCACTAGTAAGTTAATTATGCCTTATCTATCATTACAAATAAATAAAATTCTGCAAATTTAATCGCTTGCTTTCTTTATTGCGCTTATTGGGCTACTCAATCTTGTGTAATACGTATTGTGATTTTTCGCAAGCTAGCAATGTACAAGGGAATTTACGGTAAAATATTAAAAAATGGCGCATATGGTGGTCATTTAGCATCATGTCAAAGTTAAAAATAAATAAATTCAAACACTTCAAAAAATTAAAATTAGTTTGTAAGTGACGTTAAATCAAGTTGTATTGTTTTCAAGGGAAAGGAAAGATAACAATTGAATGTAACCCTTTGTCTGAATGCTAAGAATTTTTATATGACATTAACTGGATTTATGACGTAAATTGTAATGAGCTCCAACAGAAAGTAAAGTCAGAATGAACCATACATACCCAACACCTTTTGTATGATAATCTCTTTCACTTCCCTTCTACCCCTTTACAAGTGTCAAACAAATCTGCTAAGACAAAACGAAATTTTTTACTTGTGTGGTCATCTATGAATGGCATATTATTTGCAATGCTGATTCCTTATGAGTGAAATTATTTAGCAATGTTGAAATTTTTTTGACATGATGTGAACCACCTTGTCTTTGAATGTTTGTCTTATAGCATTTCCTTTTGATGACTAATTTCCTGTGTTATTTTAGGGCGAATTAGAACAACAATTACTTCAAGCAAATCCTATCCTGGAAGCATTTGGAAATGCAAAAACTGTAAAAAATGACAACAGTAGTAGATTTGGGAAATTTATTCGTATTAACTTTGATACCAGTGGTTATATTGCTGGTGCGAATATTGAAACTTACCTCTTGGAGAAATCTAGAGCAATTAGACAGGCAAAAGATGAAAGAAGTTTCCATATTTTTTATCAACTTCTTAGCGGATCGACGGAGCAAAGTAAAAGTAAATTTTCCTCGTGGTTTATTCATTATGAAATATAAGTTACTTTTTTTTTACAATTATAAATAATTCATTATTTTTTACGGTTACACAGAAGAGCATTTACTGGAACCTCCGACGTCCTACCAATTCTTAACCAATGGACCTCAGCCAATTACTGGCCTCGATGATAAAACTGAATTTAATTGCACACTCAATAGCATGAAAATTATGGGCTTGCAAGCAGAGGATTTAAGCTCAATTTTCCGAATCGTTTCTGCCGTCCTTCATTTTGGAAATATGGAATTTAAACAGGAGAGAAATTCGGACCAAGCCACACTACCGGACAATACAGTTGCTCAGAAAGTAGCTCATTTACTTGGAGTCAATGTGAGCGAAATGGTGAAGGCTTTTCTCAAGCCTAAAATAAAAGTTGGAAGAGATCATGTAACGAAAGCACAGACAAAGGAACAGGTGAGTGGAACTTTATCCAGATGTAATATTCTGATATATTTTTTTTTTGTTGCTTCCATTGTGATGGATGGTTTATTCTTTGTGTAGGTTGAGTTCATTGTTGAGGCAACAGCAAAAGCAACTTATGAACGCCTATTCCGATGGCTTGTGAACCGTATCAATCGCTCATTGGATCGTAGCAAGCGCCAAGGAGCCAGTTTCATCGGAATTCTTGACATTGCTGGATTTGAAATCTTTGAACTGAATTCCTTTGAGCAGCTCTGTATCAATTATACGAATGAAAAACTCCAGCAACTCTTCAACCACACGATGTTCGTTCTTGAGCAAGAAGAATATTCCAAGGAAGGGATTGACTGGAAATTTATTGACTTTGGTTTGGATCTGCAACCAACTATTGACCTTATCGAGAAGGTAATTCGAACTTTGACGCAAGTACAACTGATAAATTAAGCCTTTTTTTTTTTTTTTTTTTTTTTTTTTTTATTTTAGCCAATGGGTGTATTGGCTCTTTTGGATGAGGAATGTTTTTTTCCGAAAGCAACAGACAAATCCTTCGTAGAGAAGCTCACAGCAGCCCACACTACACATCCTAAATTTTTCAAAACGGATTTCCGTGGCCAGGCAGACTTCGCCATACTACATTATGCTGGAAAAGTTGATTATTCTGCAAATCAATGGCTGATGAAGAACATGGATCCTTTGAATGAAAACGTTGTCCAGTTGTTACAGACTAGTGGGGATGCATTTGTCTGCACCATTTGGAAAGATGGTAGGGTACAATAAGCCAAAATAATTGAAGGGATTATTACATTAATCGTGTACTTGTTTGTTTCCACAGCTGAAATTGTTGGCCTAGCACAACAAGCCCTTTCAGACACACAATTTGGTTCCAGAACGAGAAAAGGAATGTTTCGTACGGTGTCTCAACTTTACAAGGAGCAACTTAGTAAGCTCATGGTTACACTCAGAAACACTAATCCAAACTTTGTTCGGTGTATCATTCCAAACCATGAGAAGAGGAGTGGAAAGATTGATGCTCCATTGGTACTCGATCAACTTAGATGCAACGGTGTTCTCGAAGGGATTCGAATCTGTCGTCAAGGGTTTCCAAATCGTATTCCATTCCAAGAATTCCGACAACGATATGAGCTCCTTACACCAAATGTTATTCCTAAAGGATTTATGGATGGAAAGATTGCATGTGAGAAAATGGTATGTGTTTGTGTTTTCAGTCGTTGGGTTTATCTGTTGAATTCATTTTGTGTAATATAAAAAGCTTTTCTTTAATAGGTGGCTTCCCTCGACTTGGATCCTAATCTCTACCGCATTGGTCAATCTAAACTCTTCTTTCGAGCCGGAGTTTTGGCACATCTGGAAGAGGAACGTGATTTCAAAATGTCGGATTTGATAATCAACCTTCAGTCTTACTGCCGAGGGTTACTGGCACGGCGAATGTACTCAAAACGAGTCCAACAACTCAATGCCATTAGAATTATTCAAAGAAATTGTTCAGCCTACTTGAAGCTACGGAATTGGCAGTGGTGGAGACTTTACACGAAAGTGAAACCTCTCCTCAATGTTACCAATGCAGACAATGAGTTGTTGCAAAAGCAACAGGAATTGAACAGAATCAAAGAGGACCTCCATTCCGAATGCAAAATGAGAGAAGAGATTGAGGCTAAGTTATCCCAGACTGTTGATGAGAAATCCATGTTAGCTGAACAACTTCAGGCAGAGACTGAGCTCTGTGCAGAGGCAGAAGAAATGAGAGCACGTCTCGCTTCAAAAAAACAAGAACTTGAAGAAATTCTGCATGACATGGAAGCTCGGATTGAAGAAGAGGAAGAGAGAGTTGTTGCAATAAACAATGATAAGAAAAAATTACAATTAAATATTCAAGATTTGGAGGAGCAGTTGGAAGAAGAGGAGGCTGCACGTCAAAAGGTCCAATTAGAGAAAGCACAGATTGAATCCAAATTGAAAAAAATTGAGGAAGAGTTCAGTATTATTGATGACACAAATTCGAAATTGGTGAAAGAGAAGAAAATATTCGAAGAAAAAAACAATGATCTTAGTGTTGCACTCGCTGAGGAGGAAGAAAAATCTAAACACCTTCAAAAATTGAAAGCAAAACAGGAATCTACAATCAATGAATTAGAAGAGAGATTCAAGAAAGAACAGAGTCTGCGTAGCGAGATGGAGCGGAATAAACGGAAACTTGACGGAGAATTGGCGGATATTCGAGAGCAACTGAATGAGAAGAAGAATGTTCTAGAAGAACTCCAAGTTGTCATCAACAAGAAGGAAGAGGAGCTAAATTCATCACTTATCAAATTAGATGAAGAAGCAAGTCTCCGACAAGGCGTAATGAAACAAATTCGAGAACTAGAGTCTCAACTTACTGAGTTGTCGGAAGACCTCGACAGTGAGAAATTGGCGCGCGCCAAAGCAGAGAAAAGTAGACGAGAACTAACAGAGGAGCTCGAACTTCTACGAAGTGAGTTACTCGACACACTAGACACGACTGCTGTTCAGCATGAACTCCGAACGAAACGAGAGCAGGAACTGGCACAGTTAAAAAAATGCCTTGAAGATGATACCAAATCGAATGAAAACAATCTACAAGAACTGCGGCACAAGTACGGTCAAGAGATCAATGCTCTGCAAGAGCAACTGGAAGGAGTTAAAAAGTCTAAAACTGCTCTTGAGAAAACCAAGACTTCCCTTGAATCCGAGAACATCGACTTAGCCAATGAGCTCAAGGGCCTCAATAACGGGAAAGTAGAACTAGAGAAGAAGCGAAAAGCTCAAGAAAATCAACTCGCCGAGCTCTTGAATAAATACGAGAACAGTGAGCGGAGATGTAGTGAGTACCAAGAGAAATTGACAAAAATGAGCGCCGAGCTGGAACAAGTGAACAGCCTCATGGAAGACCTCGAGTCTCGTGCGAATAACAATTCAAAAGCAAATGTACAAGCGGAGGAGCGAGTCTCAGAGCTTCAACAACTTCTTGAGGAAGAAACTAAAGCGAAACTGGTCCTCAATAATTTGGTGAAGAAAATGGAGTCAGAAAAGTCCGAACTGATGGATAGTTTGGAGGAGGAAGAGGAACGGCGTATCAGCGTTGAAAGCAAATTTCAAGAAGCACTCAAGTCCATCGAGCAGAATAAGAAAAAATCAGATGAAGATGCGGATTTCATTAACAACCTTGAAGCGATTATCAAAAAGCTCAAAGCAGACAACGAAGAACTTACCAACAACAATAACGAGCTCTTGAGCAACAAATCCAAGTTGGAGAAGTCGAAAAAGAAACTCCAACAGGAACTCGATGATTCCATATTAGAAATGAATGCTCAGAAAGCGAAGATTGGGGACCTGGAGAAGAAACAGCGAAACTTTGACAAGGTACTCAACGAAGAGAAACTAATAAGTGACAAATTATTAGCTGACAAGGAAAGCGCAGAGCGTGATGCGCGAGAGAAAGAAACGAAACTTATGAATTTAGTACGAAATTTGGAAGAAAAGTCCATCCAATTGGAAGAGGTTGAGCGAGTGAAGCGGAACCTTCAGAATGAACTCGATGAGCTTGTCAATTCTCAAGGTCATGCGGATAAGAACTATCACGAACTGGAGAAGGCCAAGAGATCCCTTGAATCCCTTATTCAAGAGCAAAAGACTCAATTAGAGGAATTGGAGGATGAGCTCCAATTGGCTGAGGATGCGAAACTTCGACTCGAAGTCAACTACCAAGCTCTCAAGAGTAACCATGAGAGAGATCTGAGAGATAAGGAAGATCAAAATGAAGACAAGCGAAAGACTTTGCTCAAACAAATCAAAGAGCTCGAGGTGGAGTTGGAAGATGAGCGAAAACAACGAACAGCAGCAGTCAATAGTAAAAAGAAAATAGAAATTGAGTACGAGCAAGTCTTGTCGACTGTTGACTCCTTCAATCGCAATAAGGATGACTACTTGAAACAAGTAAAGAAACTTCAGAAGAAGATTAAGGAGATTACAATCCAAGTAGATGATGAGAGAAGAATCGGTGAAAACTATAAAGAACATGTCGAGAAACTCAACACAAGAGTTAAGAGTTTGAAACGACAGTTGGATGAAGCAGAAGAAGAGATTAGCAAGGAGAAGAGTGTAAAGCGAAAGGCTCAGAGAGAGTTAGAAGATTTACAGGAGTCTTACGACGTCGTTATGCGGGAAGTACAAGGACTTCGGAGGTGAGTGAGTTCGTCAAGAAATTTTTTAAAGTTTCATTGACAAACTCGACAAAAAAAATTAATTAAAAAAAAAATTTTTTTTATAGGCGTGGGCAAAGTGCGGTTCCAACGCCACGGAAACCTCGCGGGTCTCTTCCATTAGATGAGATAANTTAATTAAAAAAAAAAAATTTTTTATAGGCGTGGGCAAAGTGCGGTTCCAACGCCACGGAAACCTCGCGGGTCTCTTCCATTAGATGAGATAAGTGTAGGTGGAGCTGGAGATGACGTTGGAGAAGAAGCGGATTAGGCCAAGGTCACCACTAGAATGCCGAGGTCACCACTTCCGTCCAACGGATTTTGTGCCTTTTGGATCTGGAACAGAATAATTCCGAACAATTACTTCCAATTTTTCCTTCCTTTGTTAGGTTGTTAGATTAGGTTTAGCTTGCATCCCTAAGTTTGTGAAATTTTGACTTGATGAAATTACTCTCTTCTATCATGGTGATTGGTAAGATTATTATATTGTATAAATGTATTATATTATTACATTTAAGGCCTAATAATATATTATTACTTTTCCAGTTGCATGAAATGACCTTTTGCTGTAAAAAATTACCCCGTGCCATGTAAAATGTACTTAACCTTGACAAACGATTGGTCAAATGATTCCATAAATATCAAATTGTGTTATCTTAAAACCGAAATGAATTTGAAGTGTTAATGTGTTAATTGGTAATTTGGGGTTCTTAGATATTTAACTGGTTAGTCATGTTATGAAGTAGGGGTTTTCAAAGNTTTAGATATTTAACTGGTTAGTCATGTTATGAAGTAGGAGTTTTCAAAGTGGGTGGCGTTTGTATGGGATCCAATCTGTGTATGTTGTATCCATGGGATAGAACAGATTTGTTNAAATATCAAATTGTGTTATCTTAAAACCGAAATGAATTTGAAGTGTTAATGTGTTAATTGGTAATTTGGGGTTCTTAGATATTTAACTGGTTAGTCATGTTATGAAGTAGGGGTTTTCAAAGTGGGTGGCGTTTGTATGGGATCCAATCTGTGTATGTTGTATCCATGGGATAGAACAGATTTGTTTCAACAGGATCTGCTTGAATTGAGATACGAAGTTTGATACCAGCATCTGTGGCAACAAACCGCTTCATGAAAGTGTCGTAAGAGTAAAGCGGCATTCGAGTTGTTTCCCAGAGAGACAAGTAATCTGGATACTTGGCGCTGCTCGAACATTGTTCTTCAACAAATGACAGTTTAGAAAATTTAACACAAATTTTGTAGGCTGTGTTTTTTATAACAAATTTCTATAGGTACCTGGTGTAACAAAATCTCCAAAGTTGTCCAAAATTTCTACAACGTAGAGAACTTTGATTTGTGGAATTCGTCTAGGGAGACCACGGAGTTGTAAATGAAGGCGAAGGACGCCATGGATCTCTACGAATTTGAGGCGCCTGAGAAGTAAGTTTAATTTACAAACTATTTAAAATATCGTTATGTTTTTTCTAAGGAATTACCAAATTGAGCAAATTCCGTTAGAACTGATGACGAAAGACGGGGAGAATATGTCCCAGTACTCAACACCCGAATTTTCTAAAATTTGAAGTGCGTCTGGTATGTTCCAAATAAAAGTCTTCGTCTCAGAATACTACAGATTAATAATCCTGTTTGTCATTTTGAATTTCAGAAAGTTGACAAATATTTGCTCACTTTACCTGAAGAAATGAGACAATGTAGTTCTCATTTTTGTTGCGATGAAAGCCGTCGTAATTGTAGTACCAGTCCTCTTGCTCAGGTACCACTTTTCCGACTTCGAAAACTTGTCTAGGTCCTTTCTGAATTGTTTCTAATTTATATCCAGGGCTCATGAGTGTAACGACTTTCTTCCAAATACCGATTGATTTCAAATTTATTTCAATCCGACACTTGATAGAAAGCTGACCAGTTAGAAGAGACTGAAGGTCCAAAGGAATAAAGTCGGAGAATCCACAGTCTCCTTCAGACTCATAGGATTGAACAAGAGTCAATTCCTTCAATTCTAAATCAAATGAAATAGATTACTACCAGATTAGAAATGTTAGTATAATTATTTAGATATAATACCAATCAACTAAATTGTATTAATTAATTTAGTTACCAGGCATGAGATCATTGCCATTAGATGTGGAAATGGAGATAGACATTTTCGCATTGACGAGTCGAATATTTCTTGAAATATTGGTTAGAATGAGTCCAATGGAGGATTTGTTCACAGGTGCGCCTGCGCATGTCTTTTGCTTTACTACCAGTCGCCTGTTTCCAAGGGTTTATTAAGTAAAATTAATTGAAAAAAAAAATAAGTTTAACGAATTCACCATTGACATGAAGATGATTTGAAGATTGGTGAAGCCAGAAACCCAGTTTTAATTCTATCAGGAAATTCATCAATTGCCCACTTGACAATTCGGACGTTCCCATTTTTCTAAGGTAATTATTGAAATATTAAGTTTCATCGAAAAAGAAAATCGTTACAACCTTAAATTCTTTTTTAAAACCTTGTAGAACATATGGCAGAGAATCCTGGTTGGAAGGACGAAGCAAAGTGATAAAAACACAAGTGCAGACATGTACCCTTCATATAGAAAATATGAAGCGATGAAGCACAAAATTAAGGCGTAAGCAAAGTGACGTTGGTTTGATTTCTTTGAATTTGAATCTAGCTCGCATGTTTCCAAATAATTTTCAAAATTATCGGAATTCGAAAAAACAAAATTTTGATTGCTGCTGATGCTGGTTTGAACAATTTGACAGGAATTAGGAACAATTTGTCCAGTCAGAATGAGTGTGTCACCGCTTATGGGTAAGCTCGAGTAACCATCTTTTGTATCACCACATGTTGTCATATTATCAATATCTTCATCACTGACCACTTGCAAATTATTCGTGACCTGAAAATGTTGAAATTAATCGACTTAATCTTATTGAAATTGTTAAAAGGTAGAAGTAAGTTTGATATTTAATTATTAACTAACCGTAGATTTATTGTTCGTTGGGGTAACACATTCCATTCAGGAGATGGGAAGATCCCAACAATAATAATCTTGATTGGGCTGGAATTATACTAAAAGTGACATCCAACTTCAAATTTTATACTTAATTAAATTAAATACCAGATTTTTTTCTTGTCGAAAAGCTAATAATCAAATCTTGTTTGGTTTTTCGAAATCAACAATGAGTCGATGACCTTTTATCATTTTTTGGCATGACGCATCTTTGTCCTCGATTCACTAATGGCGGGAAATAGTTTCAAAATTATTGTTAATTCAAATTAAAATGAAGTAAGAAAAGGGAAAATTGAAAAATTATCCTTTTTTTTTTCATAAAATGTGCACATTGTTGATTAATTGATTGATATTAATTTAAATTGTTAGTTATTATAATCAAAACCATTACTTCTCACCACAACAAATTGACCATTTTAACAAGCATGAAAATTANGTCCTTTTTTTTTCATAAAATGTGCACATTGTTGATTAATTGATTGATATTAATTTGAATTGTTAGTTATTATAATCAAAACCATTACTTCTCACCACAACAAATTGACCATTTTAACAAGCATGAAAATTATGTGTTCATTTTGCCGATTCGTCAACAACACTATGAGAAAGTAGAGAAAGAAAAATCCCGAAAAATTGATAATTTTTTACTAAAATCTACGAATTTCGAAAACATTTCATTTAATTCCATTCTTATATTCGAAGTTATAGAGTTAATATTTTCAAATCAAAATTTTATAAACTCAAATTAGAAATTAGAAATTATAATTTACTACTTTTAGTATAAACTCGTGATTTATAAGTTCATTACATAAACGATCCATTCAAATTTTTTAAAACCGTTAATCGGCCTAAATCCTATTTTCTCTAATTACCTAGAAATCTTACTCCTTACACTGTTGTTAGCAAAAAATCTAATTCAGTCTGTTGAAATTGAAATAATGGTTGAAACATTGTTAAAAATTTTTGTGTCTAAAATGCACACNGTTGAAATTGAAATAATGGTTGAAACATTGTTAAAAATTTTTGTGTCTAAAATGCACACTGTATTAGTGCTTGTGTTTGTTGGTTCCGTTTCAGCATATTCGATTGCAAATACTTATAATAATAATTATCACCAAATCGCAGCATCAAGNAAATCCTATTTTCTCTAATTACCTAGAAATCTTACTCCTTACACTGTTGTTAGCAAAAAATCTAATTCAGTCTATTGAAATTGAAATAATGGTTGAAACATTGTTAAAAAATTTTGTGTCTAAAATGCACACTGTATTAGTGCTTGTTTTTGTTGGTTCCGTTTCAGCATATTCGATTGCAAATACTTATAATAATAATTATCACCAAATCGCAGCATCAAGCAATTCTCCCATTTCTCATCATCTAAACCCGGTAATGTCCAATAATACAAAAAAGGTAATGAATTNGCAATTCTCCCATTTCTCATCATCTAAACCCGGTAATGCCCAATAATACAAAAAAGGTAATGAATTTACTGAAAATTACTAAAAGTATATGTAGTCACTGATCCGAGTCTAATAAGGTCAAACATTTGCATATACTCAAGTAAGTTAATTAATGTGCCTGGTATTATTAAAAATATATCTCGATATATCTGTCATGTCTATGTCCTAATTACAGAGAAGCGATGTAATTGGAACTTCTAGACAACAGAACATACGACAGTCCACTATACCGATGTTGATATTGGCTCTTGTAGCTGGAGCATTCATTGTAGCATTTAAGGTCTTCCTCTTGCTTTGGAAGGTCACATACTACCCTCTGGTTGACCCTTACGTTACTTCAGAGTAACCATAATCTAAACATAAAATCCCTTTATTATGTATCAAAATGTCAAGCCCAATTGATTAATTTTATTTATTTAATTTAGACCAGTGGATGATATCGTGGAACGAGGAATTGATCAATTTTTAGTTGGAGAAACTATGAAAACTCTTACAAGAAGATTTGGGATCAGTCCTGGGAACTTAGTCATGGGTTCTGTTAAGCGCCTAGCATCGCAACTTTTCTCGCAAAGTTAGGTACTTGCGAGACTCCTTAGTCATACCTTCTCGCATATCTACTGTCTGGTAAGAGTTGCGATACCGCCAATACTTAACATTGCAGTTGCTAGAATCGGTAGTCACGGATCCTACTTTCTCGCAAAATACTAGCTTTTTTCCTCGTAACTTTGCGAGTGATGTTGATCACCCGCAACTCCTAATTTGTTCTCGCAAACTCTTGTTGTTAAATTTTGGTTTACATAACTTATAGTTTTATGGCTTTAATTGAAACAATTAAATAATTTTAGTTGAGCATTTTGAAAAAAAAAAAATTTTTTTTGGAAAACAGTCTTAAGATTTGTGGATAACTGCTATACATCCAAAAAAAAATTAAAAAAAAATTTTTTTTTGAAAAATAATTTTTTTCTTAGAAAAAATGTGCTTCAATAAATTATAGAATTTAATTTTACTCAAGTTAGTTATTTTTTTAATAAAAGATTCAAATTTTGGCGCGGTTTACTTTGCGATTCCTAGCAAATTCTACCGAGATGCTAGGAATATTGCTACCCCACCCACGACTACCGATTTGCGAGATGGAGCGTTCATACAAACGCTCTTAGAGCGTTCATCTCAGCTCAACGCTCTAATCCATGACTAAGCTCCCTGACCCTTAGACTAAAGTTCAACGAGTAGCGTGTTTATGGCACTGAAGTATGACGAAAGCAAGAAAGTAGAAACGAATTCGGAACCCTACAATAATTATTCAGTATTGTTATGATTGACAAATTGAATTTTGTTTATAATAAGAGAAAACCCTGCAATTCAATAATAATTAATTTAAAATTTATATATAGCTGGTTTACNTTTTGTTTATAATAAGAGAAAACCCTGCAATTCAATAATAATTAATTTAAAATTTATATATAGCTGGTTTACGAGTACTTGTCAGTCACTGACAGAGTTTTATTTAAATATAAGTGTTGTACAATTTAGAATTAATTTTGCAAAGTTTTGATGGTAGGATAAGCTTGACCGAGACCAATTGAATGACCTAAGTGTTAATGATTTACGTGGTAAAGTTCAATGACACTGAATTAGATTGTTGACAAGACGAATGAGCATGAAATTCATTGTTGTTCCCATTGATAACTGTAAATTTAAAAATATTATTCAATTAATTGCCAACAATAATTAGTCCCATCATAGTCTAATTTGTAGAGATGTTTGTTTAGTCGTACTTATATTGTAAGAAAACTTTTTCGTACAAGTCGTCGTCATATTCATCCCAATAATCTTCATAAACGTCTGTATCTTGACCATCTTGAAACTGAAACGGATACTCTGATAAGGTATTGTTCAATTTGTCCATTAAATCCAAGAAAGTATCATTGACAACACTGGCAGCAGCTACAACCGAACCTCCCCTGTATACGTTCCGTTCACGCAATTCCCAATATTGACCATTATCTCTGCCGCGAGTAGTGTCAACATAAGGATTCAATAATTGCTGCCCGCGTTCATATCCACTGTTTCCAAGCTGGAAATTCCCTTGTTTTCCAAATCCTTTTTGTCCTTGTGAGTTCCATTGTCCAGTTTGATTTTTACCAACGTTCCCATCCCGACTTAATTGGCTATGTCGTTGAGAACCTTTAGCGTTTCTAGAGGCATCACCTTTGAATTTACTACTAGCGACATCATCTTTGAATTTACTACTAGTGACATCACCTTGGAATTTACTTTTAGCGACAGTACCTTGGAATTTACTACTAGCGACACCACCTTGGAATTTATTTCTAGCGACAGCACCTTGGTATTTACTTTGGCCACTTTTGCGTGTTCCAGCTGGTGGGCTGGACTTGGATTTAGGCCTGTCCAAANCACCTTGGTATTTACTTTGGCCACTTTTGCGTGTTCCAGCTGGTGGGCTGGACTTGGATTTAGGCCTGTCCAAAATAAAATAAAACTAATAAATTTTATGTAATAGGTCTGTTGAATCCTATAATTAATTTTATAAATTACTTGTGGCTGGTCTTGATAGATTTATTCATGAAACTGGCCATTCGTTTTTGAGATTCTTTACGCGCTTTCTTTGCCACACATTCATTCTGCTTATTCCGAGCTTCACGAATTTTGTTCAATTTTGTTAAATTAAGGGCAACTTTTGGATTTAAAATTTGGGGTTTTGTAATTATGAGTCCATTTGTTGTAGAAGTTGAAGCGGAAACCATTGGAAAAATCAGTAAATCCTTTGGAAATATCATGGCATCAGTGGTGGAAGTGGTTGCGGTGATGATAATTTTATGTTCCGGTGTTACATCATCAATTTCTTCTTCTTCTTCTTCGACTGCGACTTCGACTTCTTCCGGTTCTTCTTTTTCTTCCTCTTCTTCTTCTTCTTCCTCTTCATTGTGATTGGTTTCCATTGCTCCTTGATCCTCAATCTGGTTTTCTATTGGATGAACATGTTTATCTGATTCTTCATCATGATTCTTTTCATCTTCCTCACTGTCTTCGTCGTTTTCAGGTTGTTTTTCAGATTCTGATGAATCCGCAACGTCCCCAACTTCTCCAATTGGACCTTCCATTTCATCTTCTTTCTTTGAATCTTTACCTGAAGTACAAATAATTGGTGAACAAATTAACAACCTAGCGATGTAAATATATNCTTCTTTCTTTGAATCTTTACCTGAAGTACAAATAATTGGTGAACAAATTAACAACCTAGCGATGTAAATATAACCAATAATCTAAAGAATACCTTCAACATTAGTCTTAATTTTATTATCCGCTCGTGGACGAAGTTCAATACTTTTGGACCATTCACCTAAAGTCTTGGTATTTATGTTCTTATTGACAAAGTAAGTAAGAAANCTTCTTTCTTTGAATCTTTACCTGAAGTACAAATAATTGGTGAACAAATTAACAACCTAGCGATGTAAATATATCCAATAATCTAAAGAATACCTTCAACATTAGTCGTAATTTTATTATCCGCTCGTGGTCGAAGTTCAATACTTTTGGACCATTCACCTAAAGTCTTGGTATTTATGTTCTTATTGACAAAGTAAGTAAGAAACTTTGGATGAGACAAGAGGAACTTTTCAACATTTACAGCTTCTATAATTTATAAGCAAAATGAAACAAAAAAAAAAATTTTTTTTTTAATTATGATTTGTTATCATTTGCTTTTTCTTTAAAATTACCTCTGGTTTGATAATTGTTACGTTTTGCGGAATTTGCACCAACACCATTCTCTCTTCTATAATTTCTAAAATATTAAAAATTGTCAAGCATAACATATTGACTCAATTATTTTCAATTTTGATGTCGTCATTTAACTTACGGTAAGGGAAATTTATAATTTGATTGCCCACACTTCGAACTAACAAATGGATGATCTGCGAACTTTCCTGTCGTTGAGGAGCTCATAGCTTTGGGACTTTGTTGTGCTTTCAACAGTGGTAGTTGATTACCATCCGTGCCAGTCGGGTCATAATCATTTTGACGAAGATTGTTAAAGTCAAGAAATAGTCCTGCGCATGAGCAGTTGTCAAAGGGTGTAGTCCCACAGTTAATATTTGAGTTTAATCGGCTTCCCTCTGGTGTTCCTGTGGAGACACTAGACATACTACCATATTGTGTCCATGAACAATCCATTTTGGGACACAGCACGGTCAAAAACTAGAGCAAATTTGGGTTAACAAAGATTCAAATTTAAGGTAAAAAAAAGTAACTCTTCATCAGTCACCATCATCATCAGTCAGAATAAAAATAAAACTTTAAAAATTTTCTTCTAAATTCGAATTGGTTTATTTGAAATTTGGCGCTATGCGAGATCACTATAGGAACGAGGAAGACTTATGCGCATGCGTAAGTTCAAATAGGTGAAGGCTCAACCACCATATCTTTACTTTACACGGTAGTGGTGGTACTGCCACGCCCACTTCGCTGGGTCTTCCAAAATTATTATTATTGTTTTGTTGGACAAGCTCTCACTCACTCCATCAACCAGTCAGTCAGTAGCTGCAGCTGCAGCTGAAAAGTTGTGAAAAAAGTATATTTTTTGCTCCAACTAACTTCCTGTTTTCTGTATACTCTGTTCCATTTCTCATCTGTGTCTGTCAGTGTTTCATTGAATTTTAACAAAGGCAGTCCTCTAGTAAAGCAAACAGCAGTCTTTATAAATCCAATCGTTTTTTAAAACTACACTCGAAGTTATCAATAAGTTAAATAATTGTTCATAAAATAGTTTAACACTACTGTGACTGTCTGTTCATAATCACAACAGTCACACAGACAGGTTTACCAAAACACGGTAAGAATTATGAATGGATAGCTCGATTTTTGACTTTGACATTTTTTAATTTTGTTTAAGCTTACGATTTAGAGAATAAGTCATAAGAACTCTTGGTGTTCATGCCCTTGAACCCTCATGAGTTTAGACAATCAGAGCTTAAGTGACCACATGAGCCCTAACAAACTTGGTTTCGTTATTTGATTTATCCTTTCTTGTTTGTTCTAAAATCTAGAACTATAAATTTTCCTTTTACCCAAAACGCAGACAATTAGTAAGTTATTAGTCATCTTATTTTTATGAAGGATTAATTAGAATTTATCCTACTGACTTCCGGTTCCGATATTGATAGAATTAGTAATTTTAGCTTACTTCTCGTTCGAGAGGATGAGATTAAGATAAAGTGGACTTTGGCAAATTCGCAATGAACTTTAGCAAATGAATCATTGACCGCGTGCGTTATCTTTCGTGAAAATATTTAGCTGGGTTCAACATTTAACAAAAAAACAAACCTTTCCAAATAAATATCTTTAATTCTAAGAATAAAGTATCAGTAACTTATTTAAATTCATAAATCAATGTTGTTGATGAGTTGTTCCAATCTAAACTAAATGAGATGTTGATTGAAGTGTTAAATCAAATGATATTTAAGTTTCATTTTTGTGTTTTATTTTGTGAAAGTAGAATAATTAGTAAACAACCACTGAGCGATCCATAATGTTTTCGTTTCAAATTTATATTCATTTTTTATTTTTTGGTACTAGGAAGTCCGATTTTTTAAAATTAACAAGTTTTTAATTTTGTTTTCCCTTTTAGGTAGATCGGACTTACGCCAATATTTGAGAGCTTTTCGTGGAAAGGGATAAAAAAATAATATTCAAGGCGAAATTGAAGGTCATCAGAGGCGAATTAATTATATAATCAAATTGAAATTAATTAACTCACTCAAGCATGAGTGCAATGAGCCTGGGAATTCCACCGATGATCACTCAAGAAGAACTCATTACCTGCCTAGAAATAGAGAAGTATATTAACGAAGAAGATGTACACCGCTGTCCAAATGGTGATGTTTCTGCATGTGAATTCTGCAAATTGCTCAATATATTTTCCATTGTTAGCCGGAATTTCAAACTTCGGTAAGTGTTTTTTTTATTAATTATTGTGATCTCTCGCGTGTCGCTACCGCTTGCTATCATATCAGTTAGTCTGCAATGACGTCAAACCTTTAGGGGACAGTTTCATTTACTATGGTATTCTGGCTAAACTAATGAAGCAGAAGCAACAAAATGTGTGTTTAGCAATATACCTAGATTTTCTTGTGCTAACTAGTTTCATGTTAGTAGTAATGATGACGTGAGATTAATTCTTATTTATTAGCAGTGGAAACAAGAAGTCTGCGTCAGAAATAATTCACAATGACCATGAGATGACTTCTAAACTGATTTTAAGTTGTTTATATAACAACAAGTCTCCCAATTCACATAACTTTTGGTAACGCATAATAAGCTGCACGTGTAGGAAGAAGTTTATATAAAAGCTTATAACTCTGACCTTACCTTACTATAATAACATACTTATGGAGTTTAATTTAGGTAAATACACAGCAAAAATAATAAATGAGCTAAGTGAGTTTGTTTACATTGAAAATGATCAACCTCAATGACTCTGGATTAAGGATGGGCTTCAGTACAACGTTCAACCATTGCATTTTCAAGTCTAATAAATTGGAAGGATGGTTCTACAGGATTTTTCAATATGGATATTTCAAGGAAAACTAAACTCTCAGCTAATCAGATTTTGACCATTTAAATCTGATTGGCTGAATTATAATTTTTGAACTTTTGTATGGCACTCTTATTGAAAGATCCGGTGTAATATAGAAACCTTGTTCTATGCTTTCAAGGAATGAATAATTGCATAATAAGTCTAATTTGCAAACCATTTACCAAAAGCCTCATTCATGAAAGACAGACGCATGTCCTGTTATCACATTTTGCCAGCAGCTAGCTGTACCTTGCCTCCGTATACTGTTTAAAATTATTAGCCTTTTGGATGCAGAAAAATGAATACAGGTCACTGCGTCGCAAAATTTGCCACCTTGTGAATGTGGTAATCAAAAAAATTTCTTGTGATAAGGGGATTCAATATGAATTGTTCGATAGGAAGCAACTGTAGCGTTTTAGATTTACAAACCCTTCACCTATATCGCCCGTTTTTCAACATCCGTACAACTAAATACGATACATGTAACACGACCTATGTTATCAGCTTGTTTAGCAAGGCATTTAATTAGCAATGAAACGAGTTAATTATCATCCAAGTACAATTTCAAGTCCTTATTATTTATCATCAAGTATAGCTTCCGTATTCAACGAATATACGCTAACCTTCATTTCATTTCCCATTGTACATTTTGAAGTTAGTGAATTTCCTTCATAACCTAGTTAGTTAGATGTCAAACGCCTGGGAGATCAGCATATAAGTCTATTAGCTCGCTAATTGATTGTTAAAGGTGACGAGACATTGAAATAAATCGAATAAAAGAAAAAAAAAAAAAGAAAAAAAAAAAAGTTAATGCGATTGATTTATTCACTCATCCGTCTAAGTTTAATTCTCGGAATTCGGTTAATATAATGTTGTTATGACTATTTTTTTTTATTGAGCCGAATATTCAAATTCTAGGAGTTCTTTGGAATCAGCCAAATTAATCGATGAGTGCCACAACCACGTCGGAGAACTGCGGTCGTCTGTGGAAAAGCTAATACCACATCTAGCCCGATATGATTTTGATGAGCATGTCAAGGCAAACGGATACCGAACTTTTGTATACTTAGTGAAACGGTCTGTGAATAAGTGTCTGATTGTGGCGAATGAAATTAATGAGTCAAGCCGATACTGTACTCCTAAGAGTCATGCTGATTTATTTGAGTAAGTTTTGATTGCAAGTATAAATTCAAGGATAAGAAGATGATAACAGACTTGATTTATGCTTAAATTTGTTTATGTTTAGGAAACTCGTAGATTGGAATAAAGTTTTTCGTGTATTAGCATCAATGATGGAGTGTTTGGTGGATTTCGTGACGGAAGACAAAGTGGATTCTCTCTTTACGTCATCTAGTGATGCGTTGGATCGATTAATTGCAATGTCGAAGGAAAGGTCTAATATGGTAGGATTTCAAGGGAAACTTTTAGCGTTTCAGGTACGTAACCATCCATTGTCAAGTCAAACAGAAAATATGCAAGACTAGCGTAATTCTTACCAAAATTTCTCAAATTCTGGCATTTTATACAGTTTTGCAAATCTGTGAGGACTCCACTTCGTTTTGTGTCGACACTAATGGCAGCCTACTCTGAAGTATACCAATCACAAGGCTTTCTGTGGTCCTCACTTGCATCTTCTAAAGCTTGTAAGATTATTATGCGAACTTATAATCCTAAGTGGTAAATATTTTTAGTCTATTTTTTCATCCACTTTCAATTTTAGTTCTTTACTACTGGAGGAATCCAACGGAACGAGCAGATAGAATTTCAAAAATTTGTTCAGATGATCCATTAAGATTTTTCAAACAGTTTTGGCTCATTCAAGAGAAAGGTAATCATTAAGAATTCTTGTTTTTAATTCAAAATTACAATAGAACCTACATAATATCGCAGGTGTCGTTAAAATCTTGTCAAATTGTCTTGGAGAACCAGTGGATGCAAATTTAGGTAATTTTCTAATCGTTTTGTCTAATTTCTAATTGTCTTGTTCTAATTGTTTTATTTCTTTCGTCTTTTAGAAATCTCAATCCCTCCTGTTCGTATAAATGTAACAACACGTTCGGGGAAGAAACTGACAATTTTACCGCCATCGGAATATGTCGGGATCAAACCAATTATGTTACGCCTAGTCTCACACAAAGTTATAAACGGTGCTGTTGGAAGTGGGATTCCAAATACTAGCTCAGAAAATTTATCCAAGACGCTTATTATTCACTGCCATGGCGGTGGATTTGTATCACAAAGTTCAAATTCCCATCTTGTTTATTTAAAATCGTTCGCCAGAGGAGCTGGTGCTCCAATTATCTCCGTCGACTATTCACTCTCTCCTGAAGCCCCATACCCAAGGGCTCTTCATGAATCTTTTTATGCGTATCTCTGGGCCCTTGAAAATGCTCATTTACTCGGAAGCACTGCTGAAAGTATCATTCTAACAGGT
Source organism: Holacanthella duospinosa (assembly GCA_002738285.1). Taxonomy (NCBI): domain Eukaryota; kingdom Metazoa; phylum Arthropoda; class Collembola; order Poduromorpha; family Neanuridae; genus Holacanthella; species Holacanthella duospinosa. Next base: position 213,901 of record NIPM01000096.1, read on the forward strand.
AAACTTAACACTCATCTTAACTATACTCATACTCTAAGAGCTAAATCGAAAAGCCAGTTAGTTATTGGGAGGGTTCCTCTTCTCAATTCACCGTCTATCAAGGCCTGATCTGCTGTAATAAAAAAAATAACACTGCGATCGCAGACAATTTTTTTAGACTCTCTGCCTTCACTAAGAATGTGTTAATGATTACGAAAAAAACAATCAACAAATTTTGCTTTCAACTCAAATTTGCCANTAAACTTAACACTCATCTTAACTATACTCATACTCTAAGAGCTAAATCGAAAAGCCAGTTAGTTATTGGGAGGTTCTTCTTCTCAATTCACCGTCTATCAAGGCCTGATCTGCTGTAATAAAAAAAATAACACTGCGATCGCAGACAATTTTTTTAGACTCTCTGCCTTCACTAAGAATGTGTTAATGATTACGAAAAAAACAATCAACAAATTTTGCTTTCAACTCAAATTTGCCAGTTTATTAGAGATGATCATCAATCCAATAATTCGATCTAATAATCTCATTTCGATCTAAATACTTCTCTACTATTTTGTTGTGCCCTAGGTGACTCTGCTGGAGGATTCATTCTAACTGGAGTCACACTGTTATGCATTGAATTAGGCGTTCGGATTCCGGATGGTCTACAACTTGTTTACACACCTCAACTCTTAGAGTCAGTTGTTAGTCCAGCAAGATTGATGAGTTTGGCTGATCCCCTTATCCCATACCAAGCGTTAGCTGCATGTCTTGCAGGTAAAGTTTCATGTATGTTGTAAAATTAAAACAATGAAAATATTTAACAATCATATTTATTATTTAGCCTATGTTGGGAAAACGTTCAATCCAGAATTGGCACAATTACCTGGTTGCTTTGTAGAAGGACCTTGGGAACCCGAGGAGTATAGTAACACCGAAGTATGCAGTAGGAAGTTCTGTAGTTTAGCATTGGATGAACTTGATAGTGTAAATTTACCACATGATGACTGGCATCTATCTCCTTTGATTGCACCGGACTATCTTCTTTCAAAATTTCCACCTACTTCACTCGTCGTAAATAACTCATGAATTTTTTGATCATGTGTTGTTTGGCCTAAATTAATAGTATTGTGGTTTTTAGACAACTACTTTTGACCCTTGTCAAGATGATTGTGTAGAATTTGCCAAGCGACTAAAGGGATTAGGTGTCCCTACCACTTTGGATGTACTGAATGATCTACCACACGGGTTCTTAAATTTTGGACGGGTAATCACAACTATTAACTTAACCACCGAGCATGATTGCTCGCTAATTTTGTTTTTGTAAATTTTTATTTCTTTACTCTGTTTAGCAGGTTAGTGCGGAATGTTACCACGGAGTTGAGATCTGTTTCCATCGCCTCAAGCAATTTTGCCAGTAAATTTTGATATTGAAGAAAAAGTTATGAATTTTACTGTGTGAATCTTCAGGAAATCAATGGAAATCTCACTAACTTTTCAAACAAAAATAAGTTTTTTGTAATAATTACTGGATTAATTTATACAACGCTTTAAACACCCGATGAAGTGAATTTAGGTTAGCTTGTGAGTAATTTTGTAAGTGATATGAGCATGAATAACAAATAAGGTGTGATACTCTGTATTAGCTCTCTGTGNATTTTACTGTGTGAATCTTCAGGAAATCAATGGAAATCTCACTAACTTTTCAAACAAAAATAAGTTTTTTGTAGTAATTACTGGATTAATTTATACAACGCTTTAAACACCCGATGAAGTGAATTTAGGTTAGCTTGATCTTGTGAGTAATTTTGTAAGTGATATGAGCATGAATAACAAATAAGGTGTGATACTCTGTATTAGCTCTCTGTGAACACATACTAGTTTTAAATTTGTGATTTTATTCAGTCTGGAAACTGAGTTTGGATGTAAGTTCTTGTTTTTTAATTTAAAAATTTACAAATTTCCAGTTGACTGTATATTAATATTTAAAAATTTTGTAATAGTTTGTGATTTAAGTTGGATATGCATGTGAATCTTCAAGTATTTATTTATAGAGTTTCTGACATTTTGTAAGTTTTACTGATTAAGCTAATGAATATAAGTTTTCAAATTGTCAATTACTATAATTCTGGATCTATTGATTATTCACTTTTTATACATTTCGATTTACAATTCGATTTGTCGCATAAGTTTTTCACTAAAATTTTGCACACCTTTCCAAGAAAAATTTTGCTAAAAAAACTTTTTGGAGTACCGGACATATGATTACATCACTGGATTTCTATTTAGCTCAGCTAATGTCTTTCTGATCATCTCCGTGGTCTGGCGTAGGTTTTCAAATGACTCGCATTTTCTTCAGAGTCAGAGTCAGGTGACTCAGAGTCATGACTCACTGACTTCCGTTTTCACCTTGAGTCAGAGTCATGAATTTTAATGACTCAGTGAACCTGACTCAGTGACTTATAGAATCACTCCTGAAGCTTGAGTCAGAGTCAAGTTACTCAGAGTCATGACTCAGATTCACAAAAATTTTCTATTTTTCGTTTTAGAGTAAAATGAGCATAATGCTTATTCAAAGCTCAAAATGAGTGATACAAAGACGCTAAGTTATCTGCTCTTCTCGGTTAAAGACTCTTAAATATATTTTTGAAATTTTTTTTTATTTTTGATCCGATTTGAAATTAAATTACATCACATGCAATATTCACGCTGATCCTTCGTGTCAACTATCAAAATATTGAACACATCGGAGTGTTTTGAACTTTTGTTATTTTATTGACTTTGTTCAATTAACTCATTTTTTAACTTAAACTTCAATTTCAATTTCGACTGAAAAGTTGAATTAAATTTGGATCTTCTTTGAATAACAGGTTTTGAATTCGAGCACCTTAAAATTACGAATTTTAATTTTACAAAGTATAAAACGTTGTCTATCTTAAGAAAACTCCGTTTTATTATACATGCTTGAAACTTATCTCCAGATCTTAGTATATTTCAATTTCGATGGTCTGAAATGTTATGGATTTCGATTTTGAGAAACTTAAAATCATGGATTTAGATCTAAACTATTTAAAAATATGAATTATGGTTTAGATCTCGTGGGTCTTTAAAATCATCGATTTCGACTTACATTTTTGTTTCAAAAGGCTATTGTCTACTTCGATTCTGATTGTGAGTTGGAATTTTTAGAAGCGTTGAATTTAGATTTTTATTAAAATCTGGAGTTCAATTTCGATGCATTCAAGTATGGTTCAAACCAACCACGAGCCGCGCGGCAGCAAACTCCCACTGTCAGATTTGTTGTGTGTTGCGGGAGTTGAAAAGAATTTGGTATGTAGTACAAAAAAAAGCAAGATGTAAGTAGTAACGCTTTGTTGCTTGGGACTCGCGACTCTTCCTAGTGAGTCACGACTCATNGATGCATTCAAGTATGGTTCAAACCAACCACGAGCCGCGCGGCAGCAAACTCCCACTGTCAGATTTGTTGTGTTGCGGGAGTTGAAAAGAATTTGGTATGTAGTACAAAAAAAGCAAGATGTAAGTAGTAACGCTTTGTTGCTTGGGACTCGCGACTCTTCCTAGTGAGTCACGACTCATNAAAAAAAGCAAGATGTAAGTAGTAACGCTTTGTTGCTTGGGACTCGCGACTCTTCCTAGTGAGTCACGACTCATATTCACTTTGGAAAGGCACAATGTCACGATTCAGTTGAATCAGAGTCACGACTCATTGACTCGCATTTCTCTATTGAGTCAGAGTCATCCAAAACCAGTGACTTCGTGAAATCGATGAGTCAGAGTCAGAGTCACCGAGTCAGAGTCATTCGGAACCCTAGTCTGGCTTTAGTAAGTCTGTAAGCTGAAATAAAGAACATGGCCGTAAGGGCATGGGACAAAATGATTGAGAGTTGACGGCTTCGGATTGGACCATAAGGGTGAAATATTTTACACACCCCCTGCGCTGTTGTCAGTTCTTAGATTAACATATTTTCTATTCTAAACTGTTACATTGTGGCACATTCATTACTTCTTCATTCAAAGTCATCCACAAGCAGATAGAAAAACCTCTGAGCACAGGAGTTTGAGTATAAGAATTGAGCGATTTCGTGACGTAGACAATTACCAAAGAAAAGCTGGTTAGTAAGTTCNCAGGAGTTTGAGTATAAGAATTGAGCGATTTCGTGACGTAGACAATTACCAAAGAAAAGCTGGTTAGTAAGTTTAATTTCAGATTAAATATAATCAGATTTGAAAGAAACAATAAAATAAATTAATAATTGATTTTCCTTAGCACCAAGGTGATTACAAGCATGAATATNAAGCAGATAGAAAAACCTCTGAGCACAGGAGTTTGAGTATAAGAATTGAGCGATTTCGTGACGTAGACAATTACCAAAGAAAAGCTGGTTAGTAAGTTCAATTTCAGATTAAATATAATCAGATTTGAAAGAAACAATAAAATAAATTAATAATTGATTTTCCTTAGCACCAAGGTGATTACAAGCATAAGCATGAATATCCGCTACATGGATATGGAATTACCGGAAGCGGAATTTAAAACAAAAAATTATTAATAAAATGTTATGAATGCATTGGTACATAAGCTGTCATCAGACAGACATTCGTTTGAAATAATTAGCGTTATGCTAATATCGTATTACCGGGATTACCGAATTTCAATCTTCTAAAACTTGCAATTTTAATAATATGAGTGCATTAGTATATAGCAGCCATCAAACAAAAACATTTCTTTGAAATTATTACCGCTAAGCCAATATCGAATTACCGAAAGCAGAATAGCTAAATCCAAAAATATGCTAGTCTAATGATATAAACGCATTGGTATATAGCGGCCATCAAATATATAAGTTTCTTCTAAATTATTACCGCTATTCCAATATCGAATTACCGTGAGCGGAATTACAAACCTCAAAAATTAGCTATTCTAATGATATGAATGCATTGGTACATAGCTGCCATCAAGCATAAGCAAATCTCTTTGAAGGTGACCACTTTATAAGCGCATCGTCAACAAACAGCGTAAAATCACCTTGATATTGTTACAGTTTGGTCTCTCTGTTGACTTTTCTTGGTCAACAATGAGCCAAAATGAAAATCCAAAATGTTGTTCTTAGAGCTTATTGTTCTTACACAAAACAATAAACAAACAATACCCTCACTTAGAGAGAACAAATACAAAAGACAGAAGGACAAACAACAATAATGATAAAGAAAAATTAGTTTTCTACAATTACACATTTGTAGAAAAATACAAATAAATACAGACAAAGCAACATTTCTTTAGTTTTCTCTCCACACAGACAGGCGAGAATAATAATAATTAAACAAAAGAAAATTGTAAACACAACATAAAAACTAATTATTTATTATTATTTTACATTTTATTATTATTTACTAACAATTTATTACCTTCCTAACTTATTACATTTTTTTAATTCAATTTAATCATCAAATTGTTTAATAAACTTTTTTATTATTTCAAAAAAAAAAATTAAAATATTATTATTATTATTATACATTGTCAATATTTATAGCCAAATAACTGAAAAATAAACTAATCGACAATATTGCAAATTGTGTGACGTTATCATTTTCAGAAATTGGCGTGCAAAAATTTTCTCCCTTTTGGAGTTAAACAAAATTTGGTGTGAAAAAATTTGCACCCTTCTCTGGTCTGGGGCAATCAAAATCAGGTTGTTTTAAAAATCAATCGGGGCGAGATAAGGTTGTGGATGCATCCAACACTAAAGAAAAAATGATGGAATTTGTTTGTCCGGATCTTCCAAGTAAATGCTCTTGGTACTTAGTCGAATCAGGGACTTCCGTCACGCCGTCACCACACTCAGTAGTCAATCGGTAAGTGAGTTTTTAGACTTACAGTAGATTCAAACTGACGAATGAATGATATGTTGATGTGCCTTTGTCAAGGTCACCACTGTCGAAGATATTGCCAAATATTCTGGAATACANTGCTCTTGGTACTTAGTCGAATCAGGGACTTCCGTCACGCCGTCACCACACTCAGTAGTCAATCGGTAAGTGATATTTTTAGACTTACAGTAGATTCAAACTGATGAATGAATGATATGTTGATGTGCCTTTGTCAAGGTCACCACTGTCGAAGATATTGCCAAATATTCTGGAATACANGAATGAATGATATGTTGATGTGCCTTTGTCAAGGTCACCACTGTCGAAGATATTGCCAAATATTCTGGAATACATTGGAAATACTCCGATGGTTCGTCTCAACAAAATCCCACAAGACAATGGAATCAAATGAGAAGTCTGTGAGTTTTGTTTTAAAATTATACAACTTTTACTTTAATAGAATAAAATTATAACAATTAAAATATTTTCTACAGTGAATTTTTGAATCCTGGAGGAAGTCTAAAAGATAGAATTGCACTTCGAATGATTCAAGAGGCTGAAAATGCTGGAGTAATCAAGAAAGGATTTACACTAATTGAACCCACTGCTGGGAATACAGGTAAAATATGTAATAAAAACTTACATCTGTACAAGACTAATAATTTTTGTATGATTTTTAGGTATTGGAATAGCTCTAGCAGCAGCAGTTTTAGATTACAAATGTATCATCGTAATGCCAGAAAAAATGTCCAATGAAAAAGCTCAAACTCTCCATGCCCTTGGAGCAGAAATAGTCCGAACATCGAATACATCAAATTTTTATTCACCTGAAAGTTACATCTCTGTTGCACAGTTTCTCCATAAACAGATACCTGATTCATATATTCTAGATCAGGTAATTAAAATTAATTAAATCCAAATATTTTTTTATATAAAATTTTATTTAATTTTTGAAATTTTATTGAATTTTCGAAATTTTATTGAAATTTCAGTTTCGAAATCCTGGAAATCCTCTGGCTCATTATGACGAAACTGCAGAAGAAATTTTGTATCAGTGTGATGGAAATCTTGACATGATTGTTGTTTCAGCAGGAACAGGCGGTGTGGAAAAAAAATTTTTTTTTTCTACTTACTAAAACTTTTCAGAAGTTTATAAAATATTTATAATTAGTATTTACAGTTGTATCTATATAATTATATTTCCTGATTTATATGTTATTGTTTCACAGGAACTATTACAGGAATCGGACGTAAGATTAAGGAAAAATGTCCATCCTGTACTGTTATTGGAGTGGATCCAATTGGATCAATTTTAGCCCAACCAGAATCACTCAATGAGAGTTCAATGACACCATATGAAGTTGAAGGAATTGGTCAATATTTGATCCCTACTGTTCTCGGTAAATGGTATATAAGTTTAATATTTTATTTCTAAACTGTTCGTTGTTACTTCATCAATCTTTGATTTTTTACATTTTCAGATCGTTCAGTAGTTGACAAATGGTACAAAAGTGCAGACGGAGAGTCTCTCTGGATGTCAAGGTGTCTAATCAAAGAAGAAGGCTTGTTATGTGGTTAAGTATTTAAAAAAAATTAGATTTATAAATTATTTGTTCAAGGTCACATTTAGTAGTTAAAAATTTCAGGTGGAAGCAATGGAGCTACAATGAGCTGTGGAATTAAAGCTATCAAAGACGCTGACTTACAAGAAGGACAACGATGTTTCATAGTATTACCAGATGGAATGAGAAATTATATGACAAAGTTCATGAGTGACCAATGGATAGTCGAACGTGGATTCCTTCCTGAAACAAATTTATCAAAACAATATTGGTGGTGGGACAGAACCGTTGCATATCTCAATCTTCAGACACCATTCACTATTATTTCAGAAGTCAAAGTACAAGATNGGTGGGACAGAACCGTTGCATATCTCAATCTTCAGACACCATTCACTATTATTTCAGAAGTCAAAGTACAAGACGCTATTGAAATCATGAAAAGAAAAGGATTTGATCAGTTTACCTGTCGTCGATAAAAATGGGCAAGTCTTTACTACTATATGTCAATTTCAATAAATTTTTCATAATTTTACAAGTTTTTGAATCATCTTTCAGTGGAATTCTAGGGATAAGTTACCTTAGGAAGTCTTCTCAGACGTATTTTACATAAAAAACTTGATCCCAATGATCCAGTTGAGTCTGCCCTATATCATCAATTTAGAAAAATTCGTCTTGATATGACGCTCGGAAATCTTACATATATTTTGAATACGGATTATTTCGCACTTGTGATTAATTCTCAAATTACAAGTAAGTTGAGTACCTACTTCAATTAAAACTTACTCTTAATTTAATTAAAATTAAACATACTATAAACTTACCTTTCTAAGTTACTGGAGCTGATCATGAAATAGAAAAAGAAGTGATCATTGGAATCGTCAGACAGATTGACCTACTCAATTACATCACCAGTGTTAATGGAATTTTATAAACTTAATTAAATTTAAAAAAAATTAAAGAAAATTAAAATTATTATAATTTTATTTAAGAGCACTCAAGGAGGAGTCAACCGTTTTACACCATCCTGGATGGAGTACGAAATTTTAAATTAAACCAATCAGTGGTGATTTTGCTTAGATTAAAAAAATTTCATGTTATTTTTTGTTTTTAAACTTTAGTAAGTAANAATTAAATTTAAAAAAAATTAAAGAAAATTAAAATTATTATAATTTTATTTAAGGGCACTCAAGGAGGAGTCAACCGTTTTACACCATCCTGGATGGAGTACGAAATTTTAAATTAAACCAATCAGTGGTGATTTTGCTTAGATTAAAAAAATTTCATGTTATTTTTTGTTTTTAAACTTTAGTAAGTAACAAATATCTTAATAATTTTATTTTATTTTCCTAATGCAAATAAAAAAAAAATTAATATTAAAAGAACAGAAGTGGATCTATTGAAAAGCAAGTTNGAAATATCTTAATAATTTGATTTGATTTTCCTAATGCAAATATAAAAAAAATTAATATTAAAAGAACAGAAGTGGATCTATTGAAAAGCAAGTTAAAGATAGAAAATTTCTTCCAAATGCTTTCCTTTTGGAAGAGTGCCCAAAATGGAAGTGGCGTTTCCTCGTTGAATAGCTAGACTTATTCGCTGAATCAGAAACGATGTAGAACGAGGTTCTCCGGAAGCGATTTGAATGTAATTGCCAATTTTCTTAATCAAGTTCAGACCTTTGGGTCCCCATACTCCGTTTGACTCGACAGCGATAGGAACGAAAGTGAATTTATTCTCTGGCAGAAAGTTGTATTTTTTAATCTTCCTCTCTTCAGCAATGATAGCGGCAGCACCAGGGTCTTGTTTGGTGTATGAGATGTATGAATGGGCGAATGTATCCACACAAGTGAAGTCCCAGACCAATGGTTTTCCTCTAGACCAGGGGACGAGTGTCATTCCATCTGGGTGTTTTCCGTCTTGTCTTGAAAGACCTGGAGGTTCTCTAATGCTTGGAAATCCGGCTGAACGAAGGGATCTGAGGATGATGTCGTTTATCCCGTCGTGTCTTGCCAATCTTCCAGAGGCTTTCTTGCATGAAAGACCATGACGACCTGTTTCTTCAACTTCTAAACCACAAGAACAAAAGTGAGCAGAACAAATTAAAGAGCCAAGGCGTATCGCGCAAGAAATTCTAAAAACTTCATCAGAAAGAAGGGTTCCAAGTTGGGGGGAGGGTAATGACTCTAACCAAGCGCCGGCTTCTTGATTGGTAGAGGAAAGAATTCGCGCTAGGTCTTCATCTGAGGAGCATGTAGAAAGGATAAAGTGGAAGTGATTTTTAGATTGAGGTTCTTCCCAAGTTTTCTGGAATTTTCTTAAAGGACATTCAGGGAGATTCTCAGAGTATTTTAAGGTCCAAAGGTTTTCTGCAGTCTTCACAGAAGGGTCGATTTGAAAATTGTTAGAAATATCTTTATAAAAATTTCAGTTAATATTAAAAAAAAAATTTGCAGTAGAGCTTTTTAACTGAAAATTCATGAAAATACTAAATCAGTATTGATGATGCACGGAATTAATAAATCAAACTGTAAATTAGTAACTATGACGATGAGTCAGGATCAGGAATCAGGACTAATATTCCCCCACTTTTTCTTAACACATTTGGCATTGATATACTCTACTGCGAATACTCAGCTCTATCATATGTAACCTTATATAATTTTTCTTAAAAAATACTTCTACCCCTATGGAACTTGTTGAAACCCCGATCCCCAGACACAGATATCACAGCATGCACCGGTATATTTCCGGTATAATTTTAGTTGGTGTCTCGACATGTGGCTTCTTCTCATTCAAGTCAGTTCAGCCAGATCAATATAACTTAGAGTTGATAATTTAGACATTAATCTGTTCTAATCAGTGATCATTTTATATAACTTATTCTCAACTTTTGTGAAGAAAAGTATTGCAAGGTAACCTTAGTTATATCAATTTTTTTCAATTTAATACTTGTTGAGTTGACAACTTGAAGACGTAAGTTAAAGATTGAAGTTAAAGATTGTTGTATTGTGTAAATCAAATTATGTAACAATGGGAAGTTGAAAGGCTAACCATATTATACAAACATTCCGGTTAAGTTTCTTTTTGACCTTGGCCTTGTGACTGATAAAAGTAGTAGAATTTGCGAAGTTATAATAATTTCTAAAGATAAGTTAAACTTGAAGGCGTGGTTGTAAGCGTATGGAACTTGCTTAACTGACACTGCTAACTGACAATTGATGAGGGGTTTTCAATTTCTTATGGTTCAGGGTGTATAGGTTCATTATTACTTATTACATGTATACTCCAACACCCGATTACTATAATTACTTATCTGGCGACTATCCAATCTAGTCTTATCCAATAGGACATGTGCTCAGGAATATATAATTTCTACACAAAAACTGAATTTTGTTGGCGTCTTGTTAAATTCTGTTCATTTACAGGGAACATCAGTGGTGGTTGTCAGAGTGAGCGGTAATTTGTTGGAGCGATAACATAATCTCAAGTATAGATTTATAATCTTTTTTTTATAGAAAATCGAGCTAATCCTAGAAAGACGTGTCTTGCTGCTGCAGCTATAGTTCTAAAAATGTCGTCAACAAATTTTACAAATGGAAATCCTGAGGATACTGTTTTCAATGGATCTGAGTGTAATAAAGAGAAAATGGATGAACTCATTCGTCCAGATCTTCCTAGTAAATGTTCCTGGCATTTACTCCAATCAGGAACTTCTATTACACCCACACCACACAGTTTAGTCAATCGGTAAATTTTTTTTTTAAGATTTATAGTAGATTTAAACTGATGAATGATATATGTCGATGTTCTTTTCTCAAGGTCACCACTGCCGAAAATATTGCCAACTATTCTGGAACACATTGGAAACACTCCAATGGTTCGTCTCAATAAAATCCCTCAAGCTAAAGGCATCAAGTGTGAAGTCTGTGAGTGAACCGTTGGAATTATAATTATAATTATAGTTTTATTTCAATACACTGGGTTCCAAAATTTTACGTTTTTATTTATTTTTAGTGGTCAAATGTGAATTTTTCAACGCTGGAGGGAGTGTAAAGGATAGAATTGCACTTCGAATGATTCGAGATGCTGAAAAAGCAGGAATAATCAAGAAAGGATTTACACTGATTGAACCCACTTCTGGGAATACAGGTGAGAAGATAATATTCATCTTATTAATTAAGCTAAGGTGTCTTTGTTTCTGTCCTTACACGAAAGTTTTTATATAATTTAGGTATTGGAATCGCACTTGCAGCGGCTGTATCAGGCTATAAATGTATCATTGTAATGCCTGAAAAGATGTCCAACGAAAAAGCTGATACTCTCCATGCTCTTGGAGCGCAAATAGTTCGTACTCCTACTTTAGCTAATTTTGATGCACCTGAAAGTCACATTTCAGTTGCTCAGCGTCTCAACAGAGAGATTCCTGATTCATATATTTTAGATCAGGTAATTTAAACTAAAAAAAAATATTATTTTTTTTTTCAAAAAAAAANGATTCCTGATTCATATATTTTAGATCAGGTAATTTAAACTAAAAAAAAATATTATTTTTTTTTTCAAAAAAAAATTATTTTTTTGATTAAAATTTTAGTATCGTAATCCTGGAAATCCTCTAGCTCATTATGATGAAACNAAAAAAAAATTATTTTTTTGATTAAAATTTTAGTATCGTAATCCTGGAAATCCTCTAGCTCATTATGATGAAACTGCAGAAGAAATTTTGTACCAGTGCGACAACAAGGTTGACATGATTGTTGCTACAGCAGGAACAGGTGGTGAGTACTACATCTCAAAAACTTTATAGAATAATTATTTGAAAATATAATTTCATTTTTAATTATTGTATATTTACTAATTATTGAAGTATTACTGTTTTCTAGGAACGATTACAGGAATCGGACGTAAACTTAAAGAAAAATGTCCATCTTGTGTTGTCATTGGAGTAGATCCAATGGGATCCATTCTAGCTGAACCTGAATCACTCAACGAGAGCTCAATAACAACTTATGAAGTTGAAGGGATTGGTTATGATTTCATACCTACCGTACTCGGTAAGCATTTTTAATAGCTAAAATCTTATCAAACTGTAATGTTAGAATGATAATTAGTCGATGTTCGTCACTTCCCGCACTTCACTTCGCCCATACTCAATTTGCTTTAAAAAATAATTTGAATTATTTGATTAGATTGAAAAAAGCAACTAATTTTTAGAAGAGATCCTGGCGGGCGTTGACCTTTCGACAGAATGATATGAAATGGCAACCTACAATTTTTATCATTTTAAAAAATACATTTTCAGATCGTTCGGTAGTTGACAAATGGTACAAAAGTACAGACGGAGAGTCTCTTAAAATGTCCAGGCGTCTAATCAAAGAAGAAGGCTTGTTATGTGGTAAATATTAAAGAAAATACATAAGTTCTTACTCAAGGTCACATTTAACTTATTAGTTGGTCGAATATTTTAGGTGGAAGTAGTGGAGCTTCATTGAGTTGTGCTATTAAAGCTATCAAAGATGCTGACTTACAAGAAGGACAGCGATGTGTGATTATATTACCTGATGGATTAAGAAATTATATGTCCAAGTTTCTAAGTGACCAATGGATGGCTGAACGTGGATTCCTTCCAGAAAAAAATTTATCAAAACAATATTGGTGGTGGGACACAACTGTCGCATATCTCAAACTCCAAGCACCACTCACTATTTTACCGGAAGTCAAAGTACAAGATGCCATTGACATTATGAAACGAAAGGGTTTCGATCAGATGCCTGTCGTCGATAGAAATGGGTGACACNAACGAAAGGGTTTCGATCAGATGCCTGTCGTCGATAGAAATGGGTGACACTCCACAACTCTATATCAATTTGAGTATTATTTTTCATAATTTTAATTAAAAATTTTTTAATTAATTTTCAGTGAAATTCAAGGGATGATAACTTTAGGAAGTCTTCTCACATGTATTTTACATAAGAAACTTGAGCGCAATGATCCAGTTGAATCTGCGCTATACCGTCAGTTTAAAAAAGTTCGCCTTGATTGGACACTCGGAAAGCTTACATATATTTTGAACACGGATCATTTCGCACTTGTCATTCATTCACANCTCCACAACTCTATATCAATTTGAGTATTATTTTTCATAATTTTAATTAAAAATTTTTTAATTAATTTTCAGTCAAATTCAAGGGATGATAACTTTAGGAAGTCTTCTCACACGTATTTTACATAAGAAACTTGAGCGCAATGATGCAGTTGAGTCTGCACTATACCGTCAGTTTAAAAAAGTCCGCCTTGATTGGACACTCGGAAAGCTTACATATATTTTGAACACGGATCATTTCGCACTTGTCATTCATTCACAAATTGAATGTGAGTTTAATTAATCATAATTAAAAATTACTCCTAGTTAAATGACATCTAAACTCACCTTTGTAGTTTCTGGAGCAGATCACGACGAAAAAGAAAAAGAAGTGATCATTGGGATTGTCACACAAATTGACCTACTCAATTACATCTCCAGTGTTGAGGANGAAAAAGAAAAAGAAGTGATCATTGGGATTGTCACACAAATTGACCTACTCAATTACATCTCCAGTGTTGAGGAACATCACAAAATTCTTTACGGCACTGCTTTGTAAGTTATCTTAATATTTGAAAGTAGGCGGTAAAGAAGGAGGGGAGGAAGAAGGGGTTGAAAATTTTATATCCTTTGGAGTGTGCGCAGTTTTAAACAGACCAATCAGGATTTTAGAGTATTTTTAAAATTCCTCTAGTGTTTAGGGAGGATCTCTCCTCCCATTAGGGAGATAACCTAACCTTAATATATTACAGTAGTCGACGGTTATAAGATCATCCGTTATAATACTATTATTCGTTATAAGACCAGATTTTTTATTAGCTTAATTTGATCCGATGGATTTAGCATGGGTGAATAAATCGTTATAAGACCAACGGATATAAGATCAAAACGAATATAAGACCCTGCTTTTGACCTTCATAACTGTGTTTCCCCGCTCGTTATTAGACCCAATTTTCTCCTTATAAGACCTGCATTTCTTATTTAGTTAGGTTGGGATTTGCTGAGAGGAAAGCCCCTTGCCAACTTCACTTTTGGTACAACTTATCCCTGATAGTCCGGTTTTTTATTGAAAATCTACGTATTGTAATTAAGTAAAGTAAAAAACTCAATTTGATTAAGTGGTTTTTCCACAAGGTCCATTTTTCAAAATTTAGTCAAGTTCAATGAAAGATGGCTACCTCCATATGCTTTTTATAAGACCCAACGGGTCATATATCCGTTATAAGACCACCACACTTATAAGACCTAGATTTGGCGTTGCAAAACATGATCTTATATCCGTCGACTACTGTATTAAGTTTCTGACCGTATTAAAAAAAAATTTTTTTTTTGTATATTTCAGCGGAAGGCCACCTATATCGGATACCGATATTACCCTTCATTGAACTTCCAAATAACGTGATGCCTGTGAGTTGTACAATANGCCACCTATATCGGATACCGATATTACCCTTCATTGAACTTCCAAATAACGTGATGCCTGTGAGTTGTACAATAATGGAATCTAAATCGGAACAATTGAAACCTTACGTCCAACTATTTTATCGTCAGCTAACTACTTATGTAAAATNAATGGAATCTAAATCGGAACAATTGAAACCTTACGTCCAACTATTTTATCGTCAGCTAACTACTTATGTAAAATAAAATTAGACAAACTCAATAATGAGGATTGTTAATAATAAAATGTTGAGTGGAGTGAGGTAAATTAAAAACCTGTTAATTCAACTGTTAACTGCACCACCTGTCTATCACCTGCTTTTTGTTATCTTCTGTTACTCCAGTTTCAAGTTCTGGGATACCCCAGTCTTAATTTGTAAGCTACTTGACATGAGACCGACGACACTCATTGGTCAATTACTTTACCAAGGTAATATAATAATAGGGAATTATGTCGATTCGAACTAAATGCTTCCTGTATTTCCTAATATATTTTGGTATTATAGGAAATCAATGATGATGATTGATGAATCATTACAAAGTATTCAGATAAATGAAATGAGTAAGTGTCATTTTGTTCCTAATTCAGCATCAGCGTGACTTTTTTTTTNACAAAGTATTCAGATAAATGAAATGAGTAAGTGTCATTTTGTTCCTAATTCAGCATCAGCGTGACTTTTTTTTATCTGAAATTATATAAATCATCAAAAATGGCCTGAAGCTCATCATCAAATAACTCTGTAGTCTGCCAATTTTGCATATCGATCATGAACAAAGTTAAAATATTTTTAATTTAAATCGCGATGGAACTTGGTNTAGTCTGCCAATTTTGCATATCGATCATGAACAAAGTTAAAATATTTTTAATTTAAATCGCGATGGAACTTGGTACAATTACACAGAAAACGTCAATTACAACTCTTAGTTAATTTCTTCATTACCTTGTCCCCTGATCTACTATAAAAGTTAATTTCTTCATAATCTTGCTTGATTTTAATAAAAGTTGAATGAGTAAGCAATCACGATGTTAAAAAAGTTAACTTTTCGGGAGTCAACCCTGGATCTGACCAAACTTTTTTGTTTTTTATTATTTTTTAACAATACCAAGTTGAATTGATAGTCTAAACTCNCCCTGGATCTGACCAAACTTTTTTGTTTTTTATTATTTTTTAACAATACCAAGTTGAATTGATAGTCTAAACTCTACTACAACTGCTTTAGTTCCACCAAAACAATTTTTCATTTTTGGTGACCTCTACTACTAGGTCACCTAACAACATTGAATATTGTTGTCTTGTGTAATTTCACACTGCTTCTTCAATTTTTGTTAAAATTGCACCTGCTGACATTTTTCTGCATTTTTATGCCACACCCTTTTAGTAATAAGACCATTTTGAAAATTGATGAAGACTTGTAGAAATTACCCCTCGATCGAACTCAGACGTCATTAAAGCAACAGGTGTACAAAAACCCTTGTTCTAATTATCATGATGTTTAGACGTGTATTATTCCAATCAAATTTGATTTATTGGGGATTTCTGAACCACTTCATTTATCATATGCCACTTTTCAAGTACCATAACACCATCCAAATGAATAAATATATCATTTCAAACCATCAGTTCGACCATTTTTCTGCTGGACTTCTATTAAGCAGCATTTTTTGCTGATTTAGGAGCTCTGCTGAGAATCAATCGTTTGGAATTAAAGAAAAAAAAAACTATTTTATAAACTAAATTTGTAGCTCATCAAAACTTAAACGTTAAAATGCCACCAGAGAATAGGAAAACATTAGCAATTTTGGATGTCTTCGAGTCGGAATTAAGTTCCAGGAAAGAATTCCGACCAATAGGATCAAGGGTTCTGGCAAATATTTTAGATCATATTGGAAACACACCGCTCGTCCGTCTCAACAAAATCCCACGGTCAATGGGAATTAAATGCCAAGTTTGTAAGTTTGTAGCTAAAATTTCTTAATTGTTACTGTAATTGGAATTGTAGTAAATTAATAATTTAATAAATTCATTCTACCAGTGGCCAAATGTGAATTCTATGGTCCTGGAGGAAGTCACAAGGACAGAACTGCTTTGAAAATGATTGAAGANAATCCCACGGTCAATGGGAATTAAATGCCAAGTTTGTAAGTTTGTAGCTAAAATTTCTTAATTGTTACTGTAAATGGAATTGTAGTAAATTAATAATTTAATAAATTCATTCTTTCATTCATTCATCCAGTGGCCAAATGTGAATTCTATGGTCCTGGAGGAAGTCACAAGGACAGAACTGCTTTGAAAATGATTGAAGATGCAGAAAAATCGGGACGTTTACTTCCCGGTGGGACAATTATTGAACCCACTTCGGGTAATACCGGTAAGATAAAAAATTTACTATCGAATTCCTACTTTTTTTTTTTCCTAAATTGAAATTCATAATCTATAATTACTCACTACTCAACTTCTAAAATAATTTTTTTAGGAATTGGAATAGCAATTGTTGCTGCAGTCAAAGGATACAAGTGTATTTTTACCATGACAAATAAAAATTCTCAAGAAAAAGTTGAAACGTTGGCTGCATTGGGTGCAAAAATTATCAAGACACCTCCACATCCAATTGATCATCCTGATTCTTATATATCCATTGCCCGACGTCTTCAGAAAAAAACACCAAATTCAATTATGTTAGACCAGGTAAGCTACTCGTTTGAAAACAAAAAAAATAGTCGTGCAAGAATTACTAATGAGTTCAAATAACAAGCCTAACATTTTTAAAATAAGCTATAATTACAAGATAAACTTACTAATTTAAATAGAAATACTTAGAATTATGTGTTAACATTTCAATTTATAACGATTATTTATCTTAATTTCAGTACGCTAATCCTGGGAATCCTGGAGCACATTATGATCATACCGGAGTTGAAATTTTGAAACAATGCAACGGTCAAGTTGATATGATTGTTGTAGGAGTTGGAACAGGTGGAGCTATCACAGGCCTTGGACGCAGAATGAAAAAGGACTCTTATAGGAATTGTCTCGTCGTTGGTGTTGACCCTGGTACATATCAATTTGAAATTGACATTTTTTTTATGTCAAAATTATCTAAATTTGATTATCAATTAATTGTTTACTAGAGGGTTCTTTACTCTCCGAACCAGCAAATATCAACAAAACTGAAACAAAAGAATGGGAAGTGGAAGGAATTGGACATAATGATTTCACACCCGAAAATTTGGGTAAAATTTTTTTTTAACAAACATAAGTAATAACTCCTATTGTTGAACTTATTACTTATTCACTTTATGTTTAATTTATAGATAAAAGTGTGATTGATTTATGGTATAAAAGTAATGACTTGGAGTCACTTCAAATGGCTCGACGTCTTATTTCTGAAGAAGGATTACTTGTTGGTAAGACAAAATTTACAACTAACCTCTTTGAGGTCCTTGACCTCTTTAAGATCAATTTTTTTTTCAAGGTCATGTTTCTAACACTTTTTTTGTTGACATAGGCGGAAGTTCAGGAGCTGTGATGAGTTGTGCTCTAAAAGCAATACAAGATGCTGACTTAACAGAAAATCAAAAATGTGTTATACTATTTCCAGACAGCATTCGAAATTATATGACTAAATTTTTAACCAAAAATTGGATGTTAGAAAAAAATTTAATTTCTGAATCAATTTTGGAAAATACTCAAAATTATTCCTGGTGGGATTCAACTGTTGAGGAATTATCAATCAGACCGTCTCTTACGGTTTGTCCTGATCAATCAATCAATGATGTCACTGAATTGATGGAAAGTAATAGACTCAACCAAATCCCAGTTGTAGGAGTTGATGGGTAATTTAAAATTACTATATCAAAACAATTAAAAATTAAAGTTTATAAAATTTATTTTTCATTCTATACAGTTGTATTGAGGGAATTGTATCATTGGATGATATACTTTCAAAAATGATGGATATCAATATTGATTCTACGGAACCAGTTTGTACAGTTATGAGTACAAAATTTAAAAAAGTTTTTAAGGATGTCACATTATCTAAATTGACACATATCCTCAAAGGTGGACATGTGGCTGCTGTCGTTGACTCAGGTTAGTTGATTTTCATTAAAAAATTTAAATTTATTAAATTCATTAAAACTAAATAGGTAAACTCTTAAATTAATTATTTATAATTTTAGAAAACATATTTATGGGATTGGTTTCTCAAATGGAACTCACTAAATTCATCTTCAGAAACCGGAAGCAACAGTACTAACATTATTCTTACTGACAAAAATTAACTTTTTTTTTAGTATTATATTTTTTATAAATACTATTTTTACTTATACGCTGCTTTGTTTAATAATAAAAATAAATAATAAATAACCTATTTTTAGTTGATTAAATTAAAATTGACTTTGATGAGCTAAAATATAGCTTGGGCTTACAGTANTAAATTGACTTTGATGAGCTAAAATATAGCTTGGGCTTACAGTAATCACCGGATATAAGATAACTCTGTAACACCATACAAAAAAAATTAATAAATTTTAGACTTAATCTAATGAATTTAGCAAGAAGAATTTATTCATTATAAATGAATAAGCCTGTAAAAGATTTTTCTTTTCATCTTGCAAAATTTGGTTTATANCTATACAGTTGTATTGAGGGAATTGTATCATTGGATGATATACTTTCAAAAATGATGGATATCAATATTGATTGTACGGAACCAGTTTGTACAGTTATGAGTACAAAATATAAAAAAGTTTTTAAGGATGTCACATTATCTAAATTGACACATATCCTCAAAGGTGGACATGTGGCTGCTGTCGTTGACTCAGGTTAGTTGATTTTCATTAAAAAATTTAAATTTATTAAATTCATTAAAACTAAATAGGTAAAATCTTAAATTAATTATTTATAATTTTAGAAAACATATTTATGGGATTGGTTTCTCAAATGGAACTCACTAAATTCATCTTCAGAAACCGGAAGCAACAGTACTAACATTATTCTTACTGACAAAAATTAACTTTTTTTTTAGTATTATATTTTTTATAAATACTATTTTTACTTATACGCTGCTTTGTTTAATAATAAAAATAAATAATAAATAACCTATTTTTAGTTGATTAAATTAAAATTGACTTTGATGAGCTAAAATATAGCTTGGGCTTACAGTAATCACCGGATATAAGATAACCTTGTAACACCATACAAAAAAAAATTAATAAATTTTAGACTTAATCTAATGAATTTAGCCAGAAGAATTTATTCATTATAAATGAATAAGCCTGTAAAAGATTTTTCTTTTCATCTTGCAAAATTTGGTTTATAAAGCTATTGTCTGATTCTTAAACACTTTACAAAAATATATAAAAATAAATCTTTTTAAAACAAATCATATTATAAAAATATATCTTCTTGTATCTTATAATATCTTTTATATCCCTCGTTTACATATATCTGTTATAAGAGATATAAATGTTTCTTATATCACTGATTTTTGTCTTACAAGACAAAAATGTTCAAAATCAAAGAAATGTCTTATACCCGTGGTCAACTGCTTGTGAACTGTCACCATCAGCATCTTTTTTGTTGACCTTTAAGCTATACGCAATGTTTTCAAAAATAGATAAGACTAAAACGGTACAGAAGAGTCTTATGTAATTCTATTACATTCGGGAAAAAAAAACTCATTTGCGCTGACTCGTTGTCTTTATCGACATCTCCAAATCTGTCCAAGGATATACTTTAGAACAAAAAACAAACATTTTTTTTTAAGTTTTAAGAAACGAGAACAATGGGTACTTGTGATTTTGTAGCAGGCTGGGCAGGGGGTACTAAANTCAAGGATATACTTTAGAACAAAAAACAAACATTTTTTTTTTAAGTTTTAAGAAACGAGAACAATGGGTACTTGTGATTTTGTAGCAGGCTGGGCAGGGGGTACTAANTTTTTTTTTAAGTTTTAAGAAACGAGAACAATGGGTACTTGTGATTTTGTAGCAGGCTGGGCAGGGGGTACTAAATCTAAAATACCGTTTGAAACCGTTTGTACTTTGTACTTAACTTATTAATTTTCATAAATCTAATTTGATTCATAGGAGCCCTTGGTCTCGTCACTGGACATCCATTCGATACAGTTAAAGTAAATCAACAAAATCTTGGAATTGGAATGACAAAATGTGCTAAAGATTTATTTATAAATCATGGGATTCGAGGTATGATAATGAAAATTTTATAAATTTGACAATTTATTTTATAAATTACGAATATCCTTCAAGGTTACTTTCGCGGAATGGCCTTCCCATTGGTTGCAGCAAGTGCCATTAATTCTGTATACTTTGGAATATACAGAGTTTCACTTGAGCATATGATGGAACTACGTCAAGAACCTAATCTATTCTATTTTAAAGAATCTCAAGTGGTAAAATTAAGTCAAATGTATTAATTTTTGTTGAAATTATTATTTATATTAACGTATTTATTAGGAAGAAACCAACAGTACTGTCCGGCGACATAGTTATACAGAAACTTTTGTTGCTGGATGTATTGGGGGATTTGGGCAACTTTTTCTAACATGTCCTGTAGAAGTTGTCAAAATTAAATTACAAACGAATCAACCACTTCCAACTACTTTATCTATGAAAGGTGTAGCAGCCTACCGAGGACCCATGGATGTAATTCTTCATACAATCAAGTCACAAGGACTCCGTGGACTTTATCAAGGAATGGGAATTACTTTCTTCAGGTAGTCAAGTAATTGTGAACTTTAATAAGATGGTCTTGACCTCAGTCTCGATCTAGACTATTCAACATAAATTTTAAGATTTATTTTGTTGAGGAGTTAACAGAGACNTTTATCTATGAAAGGTGTAGCAGCCTACCGAGGACCCATGGATGTAATTCTTCATACAATCAAGTCACAAGGAATCCGTGGACTTTATCAAGGAATGGGAATTACTTTCTTCAGGTAGTCAAGTAATTGTGAACTTTAATAAGATGTTNATTACTTTCTTCAGGTAGTCAAGTAATTGTGAACTTTAATAAGATGTTCTTGACCTCAGTCTCGATCTAGACTATTCAACATAAATTTTAAGATTTATTTTGTTGAGGAGTTAACAGAGACGTTCCTTCATCTGGGATATATTGGCTTGGATATGCAGTCCTATCAGATTCAATGCAAAAACTAAACATTTTGAAAGATGAAGGTGAAACGCCGAATTCTCTGCGCGTGCTCATGGCTGGAGGACTCGCGGGTAAATTATTTAAATTTGAAAAATTATATCAAGTTATACGAAGTAAAGATTTTAGAAATTATTTAGAAAAGATTTTTTAGAAAATATTCTCTTTATTAGGAACGTTTTCTTGGTGGTCTATAATCCCATTGGATGTGATAAAATCAAGAATTCAAGCAGATAATCCAATAAATCCACGTTACAAAGGCTGGTTGGATTGTACTCAACAAATATATAGAAAACATGGGATAAAAGGGTAAATTCGGTGATATTTTTTTCTTAATAAGTCTAGGTTATCGAAGGTCAATGAACTCTATTAATTTTAAAGGTTGTTCAGAGGGTTACTCCCATTATCCATACGAGCATTTCCTGTCAATGCAGTAACATTTTTAGGATATGAATGGGTTAATACATTATGTTGTTCTGTATCGTGTTAAAGAACACTAATTATGAATACTGTTACATCAAAATTTTCAGTTTTTAGTATTAGTTTATTATTATTAGTACAGTAGAAATCCCTTGACAAGGGCAAAAGGCAAATGAATAAAATATTATTTTGAAAGAGGAACAAAAATCACTTTTGATGTTGTTTCCTTTGGGTGGTTGAGGAGTTTTCAAAAGTACACTGTACACTCAAGTTTTACATTTCCGTTCCCTTATATTATTGATTCTAAAATCCACTTTATCCACAAAGTGATAAGTTTCTAAAGGATTCCAAATGTACACAGAATCAGTGAGGTGGAAAAGCGGAGCTCAAGTTTTCTTTCCTTTACTGTAGAGCTATATANTCCAAATGTACACAGAATCAGTGAGGTGGAAAAGCGGAGCTCAAGTTTTCTTTCCTTTACTGTAGAGCTATATGTATAAAGATATAATATTAAGGTTGAAAATTATTTAAACTCTTATTTGAGAAGAGTTTTAAGAGAGAAAGGTACTGGGATAACCGGACTTTGATATCTGGAAGGAATCTGAATGTTTATGTGTTCTTAAGGAGTTAATTTTTCCATAATCACCCAAATCAAAATGGCGGCCTGTGTCGATGTTGCCCAATTCGAACGAATTTTTTAATATAAATAGTACAAGGTTCACGAATCTTGTTTTCATCCAAAATCGTAGGAAAAAATGCGCATGCGCAGTACTGGTGGCGCCCCCATCAGCCATTTTGACTACTTTAAGCCCATTCATATCTCGCGAACCAAACCGTCTATGAAGGTGGAACCGGTGGCAAAATGACCCTTATACATTTCCCCATCAGGCATTTTGAGGTCAATTGTAGTTGACCTCTAATGACCTTTGGGTGACGAAAGGTCAAAGTGTTTTTTTTTTGTTTTTTTTTTTTACACCAGGCATGTGGCATATCCTTTGAAAGGATTTTATGTGGGGATGAAGTTTTTTTATGTTGTTCTCTCCCCCCTCTCTCTACCTCTGGACTTTTTCCCTCTCTCCTCCCTCTGCTATAATAAATGCTGTCAGGGTCTTCATCAAAATCAACAAAAAATTCTAAACCTGGGACAAGGCGGACTAGCTCGTTNATCAGCCATTTTGACTACTTTAAGCCCATTCATATCTCGCGAACCAAACCGTCTATGAAGGTGGAACCGGTGGTAAAATGACCCTTATACATTTCCCCATCAGGCATTTTGAGGTCAATTGTAGTTGACCTCTAATGACCTTTGGGTGACGAAAGGTCAGTGTTTTTTTTTTGTTTTTTTTTTTTACACCAGGCATGTGGCATATCCTTTGAAAGGATTTATGTGGGGATGAAGTTTTTTTATGTTGTTCTCTCCCCCCTCTCTCTACCTCTGGACTTTTTCCCTCTCTCCTCCCTCTGCTATAATAAATGCTGTCAGGGTCTTCATCAAAATCAACAAAAAATTCTAAACCTGGGACAAGGCGGACTAGCTCGTTCTGGAAATATTTTATAGACTCTAGATCCAACAAAACTCAAGTATACGTTGTGTAACAACGATTTTTCTCGCGGTGGTTATGGGAGAAATAAATCTAAGACACTAATGAGATTACACCTGAAGGCCAAACATAAATCAGGTAGGCCTAGGGAAACTATCGTTTTAAAAACATTTATAATACTTAATTTTTTCAGTTTGCTTCTCTCGACACACTTTCACTGACAAAAGTGTCAAAAAAGAAGCCAATTCCAGCGGAGTTTCAGGGGAATACAAAGTGGACTATCACTGACCTACAATCAAAAGAAATTCACTATAAAATCGTTTGCAAAATTTTCAACTGAATATAATGAATTAAATCGGTTCTAATGTTGTTATTCAAGGTCGTTTTATTTCGCTGGACACCTCACGAGGGTTAAAAAAATGTTCCGGCCGGAATTTTGGCAGTAACTTTCGGTTCCGAGTAAATGGTGGCTTAGCCTAAAAGCGTTCCGGTGGCTCGTGACGGAAGTCACTTCCGGTGCATCACTATTAAATATTAAAATAAAAAGTTAATATGAATATTATACAGCATGAACCAACTTAATACGGGCCTTCTTTCTTCGCCTTTCACCAAAACCGGCTTGGGGCAGGCTATAGACAATAGTAAATGATGGAAGTGAAGTTAATTTTATTGTAATCACTATAAAATATCTGTTCCGATGCAAAGCAATGGAGCAAAGCAGAGACAGAGAGAGGAGGGGTCGGCAGGTTGGTTCATGCTGTACTATTGTACTCATTCTCTCAACTCTCTGCTGCTCTTGTTAAATAATGAAGTTTTACAGAGGAATGTTTTCTCAAACACACGCTAACTTCATTCCCTCCAACTTTTGTATTTCGCGCTATTTATTTGCTGTCTCAAATTTTTTTGGTGAAAGCGACTTTTTACGGCCCGGATTAAATTGGTTCATGCTGTATCATGTACCAATTGGTTTCTCTCTTGATACCACTCGGGTTAAATACATTAATAATGAAGAAGAGTAGCCCGATTAATTCCATTTAAAATTTAAAAAAATGTTGGATTTGAAGAGCATTACTCGAACCAACAACTATTTAGCCTTCAAAATTGTGGCTGTTCATGAAAAGGGAAAAAATCAGGAGCGTATTTACTAAGTCAGACTGCCACCAATCAGGAATCCCTTACGGAAAGTTTGAAATTAAATATAGAAAAGTGCAAAAACCTTCGGATATACTCAGAAACGCACCCCAAAAATATGGGCAAACCGGGTGAAGTGAATATTAAAATTTCACTTATAACCAAATATTTTACAACAAACCAGGTTAAACTTATTTAACGTATTTTTAAAAGAATTAGACTGTCCAGTACCTGTTCTCAACGAAACAGCTTATTATCCTAAATTCAAGATTTTATTTACTCTTTCTACGTAAACAATTTGCGCATCCATAAAGACCGCGTTTTCCTTTTATTGCCATCAGTAATCATAATTAAGTGGACGTAGTTATAAAAAAGGTCCAATTTAAACAAATATATAAACTTTTCTCTACCTTTTATTCAATCACCTATTCCATTTAGTTACATGCCCAAATGGAAATACCTTTGCCCGGCTGCTTTCGGGTTCCCACATTCTTCCCGGTCTCCGATTTGCCCATATTTTTGGGGTGTTGTGTATTATGCATAATATATTCGAAATATTTTTATCTTTTAATCAGCTGCAGAAATTTTTTTGGTTAATTACATCGATTATTACCTCAATGTCTTCAGAAATTCCACAACGTAAACGAGAATAGACGAAGGAAGCGGACTTTAACAAACGTTAAGTGGGTTTTGGCAGACTTTCAAAGGAAAAGTGTAAAATTTTGCAAAGATAGGAACATAAAGTTATAGTTTCCAGCACAAATTGTTAATGTAAATCGTTTTACAGCGGAATTATGTTGTGTGAGTTCCGCCAAAGTAAAGCTAAGTGATAAGAAAACTTCTGAAAATAGAATCATCGAAAAATCTATCCGTGGAAAAAAATGACATGAATGGGACAGTTTTCTTACTGCATACGTAAGAAAATTTAATATTGATGGAAGTAAGACAGCGTTTGGCAATAATGTCTGCATATGATAATAACCACGGTAAACAAAAGCCAGGTATCGGTAGGCTCCACCGTGCATCTAACGGCTGCGCCATATTCCCCTCGGTAAAATGAATACCCCTAATTATATTAAGCGTTTTATTGTTATTTGGATCAGAGACCGAATCAGACAGCGATAGTGATTTCTTGTCGGATAGCAGCACAGAAGGAAAATACGACCAAAATTGACAGCTTATTGTGTTATTTTCTATGTAAGTTATGTTGTTAATTTTTATATAAAGTGTAATACATGTTTTAAGGGCCTCCGAAACGCCAGGTCTACCGTCCCATATTGTTTTACTAAACAAAAGTTGTTACCCCACTGCACTCCCGACATTTTAAAGGAACAATAATTAACGGTTTGAGAGTAATAATTGCACACTTTTTAATGATGATAAAATTTTTTACATAATTTTGCATCCACAGAAGTCAGGATTTGCATCTCCCCCTACAGTCACTTAGGTTGATTGTAAGTAAGTTTCTGAATAACAACCATACGAAATCAACTTATTGAAAACACTTGTAGTGATTTCATGAATTCATTTTTGAGGCTTGTTACAATTATCGACCAGCTTTAATAATTAAGAATCAGCAGCTCTTCAGTTATTCAATTGAGGTGTGACAAAATGAATTCTGTGCGTCTTCTGTTAATAATTGTACCTACGGTTTGCAGTTTCTCCATTGCACAAGCAATGAGATATGTTAAATGGGAAAATGAGCACACGGCAGTAATCGGATATGGGGATGATAATCCCTCTGCTGAAACAAGTATCTGTAAAAGCAAAGAAACCGTAAGTCTTCAAATCAGCTAATTAATAAGCTTAATATAAATTATCAAATTAATAGTTACTATGTAATATAGCGCGATTGAAGAAAAAAGCTCTCTTACTCCTCCAAAAATTTTAGATGTGAACCAAATCTTCGCGAAGCTTCCGCGCAAAAATTTCACTCCATTACTATTTTCAGCTTTACGCTAAAGCTACCCGAAAATTTGCCGCATCTTTGCCACACTCAATGAAAATGGGGATTTTTTGTGACTTTTTTATCAGAGGGCGCATTTTTTCTTACTAAACTCTGACATTATTTTATGTTAAAGGTTTTAAAATCTAATTTGTTTAACAAAGAAATTAAAAAAAAAAACAATAAAAACCTTACAAAAAAAATAAAAATCACCTTTAACTTCGAAAAAAGAATTATTTTTTTAATGTAAACTAATTTATAATGAAATGNTCTTTGCCACACTCAATGAAAATGGGGATTTTTTGTGACTTTTTTATCAGAGGGCGCATTTTTTCTTACTAAATTCTGACATTATTTTATGTTAAAGGTTTTAAAATCTAATATGTTTAACAAAGAAATTAAAAAAAAAAACAATAAAAACCTTACAAAAAAAAAATAAAAATCACCTTTAACTTCGAAAAAAGAATTATTTTTTTAATGTAAACTAATTTATAATGAAATGNAGAATTATTTTTGTAATGTAAACTAATTTATAATGAAATGAATTCGGAGCAAAAAACAACAACATTAATTTAATTTAATTTCAAAAATAATTCATATTTTGATATTCGTAATTGAAATCAGTTGACGGATACTCACTCTGACGCGTAAAATTTCACACAAAATAAAAATTTTCTTTAAAACACCAAAAATCTTTTTAAAGACTTGAAATCTTGCTAAAAGACCTAATTCTTTGTATATAAATTATACAAAAATTCTCTTAATCCGCCTTGTTGTGAGATTCGAATAGACCCGAAAATTTAAAACTGTCTACTACAAAGGAGAGTACGTTAGAAAAATGTAAGAAAGAAACCGCCCTATGATCATTATATCAAATTTAGCTAAAATAAAGTATTGGTTCGTTTTCATAATTATTTGTATCATTTTGGTAGCATCCTCTAAAAGTTATTGGCGAAGATAAAACCTGCCTACTAGNGTTTTCATAATTATTTGTATCATTTTGGTAGCATCCTCTAAAAGTTATTGGCGAAGATAAAACCTGCCTACTAGAATGCACTATCATTCTCTTTCGAGAACCAGACTGGTTTAAAAATGGTGAAATGTGAGTAAATATAATAATTTCATTAGCTAATTTACAATGATAACTATTGACATTTTTTTAACATATTTCTACAACTTTCCAGATATAATAGCCGAATTGGTTTATTTATTTTTCCAAAAGATTGTGGTGGAATGTTCAAAACTATAAGTCTTGACTACATAAAGGGGGTCATATATAATGCTACTAACAAGGTATTCATTGGCAAACTCAAGCTCAACTGGAAGGCTATTTATGGTGTCAATAATTGGGAATTGCTGAAACTTAAAGAGAGAAAAAACAATCTTTTAAAATTTAAACCCAAAGACGAAGGTTTCATTGGTGTCATCTTTGATATTGTGAGTTTAACGGAAGCTTGGTACTGGACAAGTAAAAAAGAAAACTAGTTACTGTAATTATCATAATTTTATGAGTTAATCCCAACTTTAATTGTAAAATAAGAGAATTAAATAAATCCTTACGAACTCTAAATTTGTGAATAGTTTGTTTTTTAAAATAAATAAATCTGTTGAATAAATCCTCTCTACAGAGAGTATGCTAAATTTACTAGTTTTAAAATTTTTAATTCCCAACTATGTACTTACCTTCGGTTTCTCAATTTTGAGAAATATAATAAAATGTTGGTGAAAGAGCGGATACAGAAATTTGACCAACCCTGTATAAACAATTCTCATGAAGTAACGAGATGAACAAAAATATTCAAATCGTCCCCTCTCAAGGGTGTAAAAATAAATTAATCACCCTGTAGTTTTCTTCGTTACTCTTATTAACACAGTATTATCCAAACTAATCTTACCTTGAGGGAATTTAATCTAATCACCCTCCCCATTTGTTTTAGTAAATATTTTGACCCTATATGTTATATTGATTTTAGAATGTGAAATTAGTTAAAGATGAGAAGTGGATGCCCATCTCTAAGCGCGATGGTGAGTCTTGTTTACTGCGACCAATTTATACTTTTAGATTTTTGTATTGTGATTAAATTTCTGATTAATTGATATAGTTTATTTAAAGTAAAACTCAAACTAATCAACGATAACTCAGTGCGTATGAGTTTGGGAAAGGATAATGGCATTGACTAGTGGGAAAAGCAACATCGCCTTTACCTGTCAGCGTTGTATGCAACCCGTCAGACTGGACCAGTCATTTAGTTCAATTGATGAACATACACTTGCTGAACTTCATCGTAAGCTTACGAATACTATACTCTGAATAATTAAATTATAGGCTGTAAAGCTGTTTTTTCTATTTATTCACAGTACCTCTATATGCTCCACCTCCATTGGATTTAGACGAATCCATTAACTCCGGATTAATAGACAAGTTCATACCTCCAGTAACCGAAACAAGTAATCATGGATTCACAATTGTTGGGGGTTCTTCATCTGATCTCTCACCTCAAAGCAATCAACTAAGAGTCAATACTGAGCTCATGAATATTCTATCTGAGAAGACAGAGATTGATCACCCACTTTGCGATGAATGTTGCGACACCCTCATCACACTACTCGACAACGAACTTCGTTGTGCTGAAGAGGAATGCAATCAATATCAAGAATTTCTGAGAAAGTAAATTGATTACATCAGAGAGATAAAGTTGGATACCACCAAAAGGGGTTCACTCCTTTTATCGAATGTCCAAGGGTTAGAAGTTGAGATTTTTTAACCTAGGACAGTAGAATGTTAGATTAGTTTGTGTGCCAAAAGTGAGCCCCTTTCATTATTGGTATTCAAATCCAAATTAAGAAAAATAGGTGAAATCAATCTTTCTTTTAGATTAGAAACAGAACCTGATACTGATGACATTGAAGCTTTGGAAGCTCAATTATGTGATGTAAGTGTTTGAATCTCTCGAAACTACTTTAGGAAATGATTTAATAAATTTTTTTGTAAATAGTTACAAAAGGAAGAACGAGCTCTTCGAGAAGAAATAAATGAACTGAAAATAGCAGAGGCAACGGCAGAAGATAATCTACAGCGGCAGAAGTCAGAACAATCTCGACTCAAACTTCAAGAAGACCAATTCTTTCGTGAATACTGTCGACACAAGAGGCAACTATCAGAAACTGAAGATCAGTACCAAAGGTACACATCCAAAAACTCTTTAGTGTTTACCAAGTATTAGATCTGATGCTAAAGTGAATTTCTCGTAATTCCAAATTGTCCTTAGCTTGGACAATGAATTGAGGTATGTGGAGGGTCAGCTGGAGAGACTAGGGAAAACAAATGCATTGAATGCCACATTCCATATTTGGCACAATGGACATTTTGCAACAATCAACACATTCCGACTTGGCCGTTTGCCATCGGAGCCTGTGGACTGGAATGAAATTAATGCCGCTTGGGGTCAAACAGTTCTCTTACTCAATTCATTGGCGAGGAAAATCAACTTCACATTTTATGGTTATCAACTGGTGCCCTTTGGAAATCATTCATACATCAAGGTATTGAAAACAAAAAAAAATTTTTTTTTATCATTTCCAAGAATTAATCTGCAAGAAATACAATAGCGCTGCGTCTACTGCTGTTTTACCTTTTTCAGGTGTTGGATGATAACACAGAATTGCCGTTGCATGGAAGCTCAAGATTCCGATTCATATGGGATTCGAAATTTGATCTAGGTAAATTGCATTTTCTTACAGATAAAAGTTCAAGTTACTTGCAAATTTTTAAAACACTTGAGTGGTTATACAAAGTTGCTACGTTAATATACCTGTTTGGCTCAATGATCGATTTTACGTAACATAAGTAATGTTATTCAAAATTCAATGATGTTACCAATCGGATAACTTTCGTCGTCAAATTCTATTTGCTATTTTCTCGTGCCACGAAGTTGCTTTAAACTTCAAAACTTTTTTTCGATTCGTTTTAGGCATGTCCGCTTTTCTGGAATGCTTAGGACAACTCCAGTCCGCAATGCTGGAACGACCTGGGCAGAGTGGATTTGCATTACCTTACAGAATGAGTGAGAAAGGAAAAATAGAAGATCCAACCTGCAACAAATCATATTCTATCAAGTAAGGTTTGGATTGTCCCCTTTCGATACACCATTGATTTTCTTTTGGAATTTCTGATGTTAATGACTAATAATTATCTTTTTAGGATTCAACTAAATTCGGAGGAACAATGGACCAAAGCGTTAAAGTTTATGATGACGAATTTAAAGTGGGCATTGGCGTGGGTCTCTTCTCAAGCTGTTCAAGACGTGCCATAAAATAAGTGCCGACATTAGTCCGAAATTAAAGTTTATATAATAATGTTTCCTACAGTTTTTGTCTCGTAAACAAAAACAATACCGTCTTACAACTTACTCGAATATTTAGGATTTTAGGAGACATCCATAGATGCTTTTCGAATTGAAAAAATTAATTAAGATTCGACATTTTCTAAGATCCAGCCACCTATCGAATGACATTTAAGTAAATATGCAGTTTAAAATAATAAAAAATTAAAAATTTGATCACTTTAGAGTTGTTGTTATGAGTTGATTTATGATAAGTATATCATTTAATTAAGTTTGTGCCTTTGATGGTTTGANTTAAGATTCGACATTTTCTAAGATCCAGCCACCTATCGAATGACATTTAAGTAAATATGCAGTTTAAAATAAAAAAAAATTAAAAATTTGATTACTTTAGAGTTGTTGTTATGAGTTGATTTATGATAAGTATATCATTTAATTAAGTTTGTGCCTTTGATGGTTTGACGATTTAGCAAAAACCAAGTTATAGCAAACGCAAATTCTCCTGGACTCTGAATACTTGGTTGATTTATATAATCAGTAATTTCCGGAATGGTCATCTCCACAACTTCAATTAATTCTCCCTCTACTAAATTTCCACCTCCTGTGATAGCAAATTACTTTTAACAGCACTTGTACTAGATATTTAGTTGTGGTTTTGTATGAGCATTTCGCTTACCTTCAGTAACTTTCATCTTATCACTGACTTCAACGTAAAAGAGTGACATTTTAGACCCATTGGTACCAACTGATCTGTTAAACAGTCAACACGAATTGCAATGACTAAAAATTAAAAAATTGATGTCACTACCTCACACTTGTAACATATTGAAATTTGTCCAAAGGGACATCATATCCACATTCTTCCAAAACTTCTTCTTTGACAGTTTCTTGCTCAGAGTGGCCCTGTTTGTCCATTATTCCAGCGCAGAGCTCTAATGTTATGCCTAATTTGGCTGGAGCTTGGGTCCATGCCGCAGGGGTCACAGTCACGTCTTCTGTATATTGTTCTTGAACAGTGTTGAAGAAAACAGCTTGAAATCATAAAAAGTAAATATTAATAGAAAGCTTTAGATATTTTAGTTACATTGTTAATCAGAATTTATTCACACATGGTCTGAACTGTTTGACAAAGACGAGGACATCACGATCAATGTTGTAGATGATAATCGCCACACTGATATTGCAAAAAGGCACAAACAAATGGATCTTATAATAAATATAGAAGATGAATCTCCTTCCCTACCTATTATGCACTTTGATGAAGTCCCAGTATCGTTGACGGCCATTCTGAAAATAATCAACCAACCTAATAAACAACCTAATTATTCACGAAAGATGTAAGTCAGGCCGTTCCATTAGTTTCTTTAGGTTCAAAAAAGTAGGGTACTCTTTGGCTAAATCCAACCGAAGTGCCAATGAGATTATAATTTTTTCGGGCTGACTTTTACTTTTCCGGCAGATATTGAGTTGGTTTATTTTTTGAATCCACCACCCGGATCCACCTGGATCCACAGGTGGGGTTTGTTCCAAAGTGCGATTATGTTACACATGAATTTGTGGATCCATGCAGATCCGCTCGGATCGACCTGTGGATTTTTGTTCCAAAATGTGATTAATAGATATGTTTCACATGAATATGTCGATCCACAGGTGGATTTAGTTCCAAAATACGATTAATAGATGTGTCGGATGAATCTGTGGATCCACATGTGGAACCATTTGGATTTATTCGGATCCAGTTATTCGACGAAAAGGTGGACAGTAAAATTTTTCAACTTTTTTAACATAATATTTACCATCTCGAAATTTGTTTAAGTTTTCCTTCATAAAGTTAAGTACAAAATTTTTTTCAGTTTACTACATGACCAAAAAAATGACATAATACAAAAGTTGTAAAAGTTGTTAAACTGAATGAGTACACTTTCCCCAAAAAATTTTTCGTCTGTGATGAGCCCTTGAGGANAGTTGTAAAAGTTGTTAAACTGAATGAGTACACTTTCCCCAAAAAATTTTTCGTCTGTGATGAGCCCTTGAGGTCAAGGTCAAACCGTTGATCCCCCGCAATCGACGAAATGACCCTTACAAAAATTTTTGAGGGTGTCAAGTTGACTAACATATCCCTGTAACATTTTTTGGATTTAATGAATCTTTGAGGTCACAGCCAAGGTCAAACCCTTGATCTCCCACAAGCGACGAAATGACCCATACAATTGTTGTTCAGGATATTAAACCGAGTAACTTTTCTGTAGAACATGTTTTCTGTGATGTTGTTTAAAGAGAACTTCACATAAATTAAAATTGACATCATTATTTTAGATTTATATTCTATTAAAGTGAATATCAGAGGTAGCAAATCAGTCGGCGCATTCCGGGCATTCACTATCCCCAATCGAAATTTAGGTTTCATCATCCAAAGTAGGATAGATACGATGACAATCGTGGCTTCGTAAAAATTTCTAAAATAGCTTATTTCATTACGAATATTGAATCTGTATAAATATTTACCAATGTACCCAGGAACCATTTCTTAGATGCTCAGCTTAGCATTTTGGGCTGGACCACATGCTCACTAATCTCATTTTCGAACAAAATCCACCTGTAGATCCAAGTGGATCCACAAATTCATGTGAAACATGTATTAATCGTATTTTGAAACAAAATCCACCTGTGGATCCAAATAATAAATCCACCCAATATCTGCCGGGAAAATAAAAGTTAGCCATTTTTTCGCACATGTTAAATAAATTTTAAAAATTACGAAACTAACGAAACTTATCAGTAGCAACAAGCAACCTTTTCGATTGGTTAATTTACGTATCTATACTTAATTTTTACCTGGGTAAATTTCATTCTGAACGGTTTTAGGTATGCCGAGTCTCCTAGTATTGGTCCGATAGACATGTTTTCAATTTTCTCCATTATTTCGGGAACTGACATTTCTCCAAAAATCCCTACTGATTCAACCAGGAAGATACCTAGATACACTTAATTGAAGTTGATTGACCGGAAGGAGAACAATAGACCACCAATGTAACCAGCACGAGGTTATGTTTAGGTGTTTAGCAAACAATTTAGAACAAAATTTTAGTACTGCTCTTGGAAAAAGTTTTTTTTCAACTCATGTCTTGAAATTGTAAAATTTATGAGGTCCGCGTGTAAGTACTGCATTCCCAACAACGTAGCGCCACAGCCATATTTCTGCCAGGTTCGGCGTAGAACCGGCAAAATTATACATCGATTTTTTAATTTTTCAGTTATTTATTATTACTCTAAACCGGGGTTGATNAAATTCATGTGAAACATGTATTAATCGTATTTTGAAACAAAATCCACCTGTGGATCCAAATAATAAATCCACCTTGGATCCACCCAATATCTGCCGGGAAAATAAAAGTTAGCCGTTTTTTCGCACATGTTAAATAAATTTTAAAAATTACGAAACTAACGAAACTTATTAGTAAGCAACAAGCAACCTTCTCGATCGGTTAATTTACGTATCTATACTTAATTTTTACCTGGGTAAATTTCATTCTGAACGGTTTTAGGTATGCCGAGTCTCCTAGTATTGGTCCGACAGACATGTTTTCAATTTTCTCCATTATTTCGGGAACTGACATTTCTCCAAAAATCCCTACTGATTCAAACNCATTTCTCCAAAAATCCCTACTGATTCAAACAGGAAGATACCTAGATACACTTAATTGAAGTTGATTGACCGGAAGGAGAACAATAGACCACCAATGTAACCAGCACGAGATTATGTTTAGGTGTTTAGCAAACAATTTAGAACAAAATTTTAGTAACTGGTCTTGTTGGAAAATTTTTTTTTCAATTCATGTCCTGAAATTGTAAAATTTATGAGGTCCGCATGTAAGTACTGCATTCCCAACAACGTAGCGCCACAGCCATATTTCTGCCAGGTTCGTCGTAGAACCGGCAAAATTATACATCGATTTTTTAATTTTTCAGTTATTTATTATTACTCTAAACCGGGGTTGATNCGTAGAACCGGCAAAATTATACATCGATTTTTTAATTTTTCAGTTATTTATTATTACTCTAAACCGGGGTTGATTAGAATGGTTTTGTTTTTTGGAAAAGGTCTTTTTATTCCTCGCATCTCCTTAATCTCTAAAAAACAATTTTTAATGCATTAAAAAAAAACTAAAAAAAAGCTTAAACCTTAGAAAAATTTTACGCACAGAGTACAATAAAATCAAACTAGTAATTTTGGAAATGAAATATGTAATCAATAAAAATTTCTGAAATTCTAAATTAAAACTTAGAAAAAAAATACATATTCACGCTTCTAGAATTTTAAATACAGATTGTTAGGTTGCGAATGGGACGATTTTTTATAACTAAAAGTTTCCTCCGTTTGTCTTGTCAAGGCTTTTACACCACTACTCACACTCAAAATTATTACCACCCCATAGCTGGACACGTCATATTAGCACCAAGCCACTTCAGATTACTGGAGTTACACACAACACAAAGAATTAATTTAATAATTTAAAATAATCCCTTGTCAATCTAATTCTTTCGATCTATAACGATCGCAAAAATTTGACGCAGTTAAATTTAAATTAATAAATGTTAAATTTCTCACGGCAAAGATCAGTAGTTTTATTTTAGATTTTTATTCTATTGAAATATGTGCTATTTTTTGTAATTTTGAGAACATTTGAGATCTTTGTTAACATTTTATTAATCAGTGTTGAATAATCTTAAAAGCAAATTAAGCATCAATATGTAGCACTGGTTTCGCATCAGAAATAGATACTAATATTTTCATTGAATAGTCTAGGCTAATTACCGTATATCTCCTAAGAGCCCGGACCACAATTCAAATTCGAGATTTTAGAGACCCGGCTACTATTAGGGACTGGCTTTTATTGGAAACCGGCCACTATTAGCTACAAGCAATTTTTATAAATTTTTAATTTT
Organism: Holacanthella duospinosa; assembly: GCA_002738285.1. Taxonomy (NCBI): domain Eukaryota; kingdom Metazoa; phylum Arthropoda; class Collembola; order Poduromorpha; family Neanuridae; genus Holacanthella; species Holacanthella duospinosa. The sequence continues at coordinate 250,346 of NIPM01000096.1, forward strand.
TGTATTCAACCAAATCAGATATATTGCCATGAGGGAAATGNTAGCTACAAGCAATTTTTATAAATTTTTAATTTTTGTATTCAACCAAATCAGATATATTGCCATGAGGGAAATGTTAATTTAGTTAATAATGTAAATTTAGTCTTTCTTACCTTTGTTTTTTTGCGGATTAGTACGAATTACGTTTAAAAAATTAACTAATTAAATAATTAGTATTTAAATTTTCTTTTGTTATTATAATTATTTTTAAACCCCTAGTCTATTTCCGCGCTAAAATTTTTAGTATAAATACAGGGATAGGTTTCAGTAGAACATTCATTCGAATTTAAGACTTTGTCCAAGCGACTTGGTCGTCTTCTTGGTGAGGAAGATTCTGAATTTATTGTTATAGTTTAATGAAATAGGTGTTCATTGTTGTATATTGTAGATATTTTTATACAAATAAAATTTCATGTTTCTTTTTCTTTAAAATTTTCCATTGTTGAAATTTAAAATTTTAATTTCCAATTATTGAGTAGGAACTGATTTTCTCTTAAGTTAATTTTTGTCTCTTTGGATTTATTTAAAAAAAGAAGTTTAGAGTTGATTGTTATATTTATAGTGAAAAAAATTCAACAATCATAAGTATTCTGGGCCCTGACTGTTGAAGGTTTTTTTGAGTTACGAGCAAGGGCGGGAAAGTAAAAAAAAAATAAAATAAAATAAAAGTCTTTCAAATATATTATACGTTGTTTTAATTCAGTGTAAAATTAGCTAATTTTCTAAAGATTAAGCCTACCTTCGTCCATCTAAACATGTAAGTTGGTCGATTGACCAGGCTAAATCTTAACAATATTTAACTAATTCGACTCATTCGATTCGTCTGAGCTTGATTCATTATTTCCAGTAAATTCAGTATTTGACTACTAGTTCTTGTCATCATCCGATAAGTAGATCACTGTCTCGCCTCGCTCTTCATCTTCTAACTCATTTGATTGTAGAATGTCACAGTTCTGAAATTTTCCGGCCTCCGGTTTAGAAATTCTAAACCTCCAAAACATGGCTGATCTTCTTTCAGACAATGAATGATTTCGTCATCCGCCCCATTTAAATCAATATTTATAGCGCAGATGTGTTCGAGTTTAAAATGCAGATCAAATGATCTTGCTTTTGTTTACTATTGTGAGAGATTCTTCAGTCATTTTTGTTCTTTTAGATAGATGAGATTTAATTATAATTTATTTCTACTGAATCATTCGCAGTGAAAGTGAATTAAATTTTCAAATTTTCCACCTGATTCGTCTGGTGCAAACACAACGTGCCCAAATGTTGGCCCAGGCCGTTATTTGAAACCGGCTACTATTCAAAAATGCGTTACTAAAAACCCCGGGCACTATTGGAGACCGGACGCAAATGGAAACCGGCCCTTATTAGGAAATTAACGGTATAATAACCTTAGCTTAGAATTAACTTACTATTCGATGGATTAATTGAAAGTGGGATCTACACCGGTGTAGTATCTTTGATAATACTCTTGATGCTATATTGTAATAATTTTTCGCTTCTTCTCGCCACGTTTCTTGTACATTTTGGATATTTCATGAGTAATACTGTCGGTTATAGATGAAATTTAGTCAAAATATAAGTAATTTTTGGTTGTTAAATTATTTGTTTTAGAAAAAAAATACCTCCGTTCAGACGTAGAACTGGAAACGAAACACTCAGAATGTTTGAATTTTGCACTTTGGGACTTTTTGTCTTAAATGTCACCTTCACGTACGGAGGAATGACTGATTGTGGGAACTTGTATAATCTTGGTAAGTTTTTTATCACAGTTCAGTCTTTCACAAACTCTACTCAACTATGTCACAGAAATGGTTTCTTTTCGTGGTACTATCAGTTTTAACAGGAGATACATTAAGCTTCCCGATTCCTCGTGTTTGTCACCCCCGAATAAGTGAAATTCGGAGTGACCTATTTCACGGGCTAGGAATGGATGAATTTTTCGAAACTCAAGTAAGTCATAAGACAATATGCGAAAGTATGGCGCCTAACTTTATCTTAAATTCATAACTAACCATTACTCATTTTATGCATAATGTTACCCGAGTAGAAAGGAGAAATTTGATGGAATAATATTCTAATTATATACAGGGTCCTTCAGAAACATGCACTAAATGGAGAGGTTATTTCCCCATTCGATAAGCATTCAGTGTTTGTTTTTCATTTCACATGTGCTTCACAATGCAAAACTTTATTCCATAAATGGTACATGTTTCTGAAAGACCTTGTATAATAAATTTATAAACACTTTTTGCCACTTTGCATAGTAATCTGCATTAANATAGCGCAGATGTGTTCGAGTTTAAAATGCAGATCAAATGATCTTGCTTTTGTTTACTATTGTGAGAGATTCTTCAGTCATTTTTGTTCTTTTAGATAGATGAGATTTAATTATAATTTATTTCTACTGAATCATNGTGAGAGATTCTTCAGTCATTTTTGTTCTTTTAGATAGATGAGATTTAATTATAATTTATTTCTACTGAATCACTCGCAGTGAAAGTGAATTAAATTTTCAAATTTTCCACCTGATTCGTCTGGTGCAAACACAACGTGCCCAAATATTGGCCCAGGCAGTTATTTGAAACCGGCTACTATTCAAAAATGCGTTACTAAAAACCCCGGGCACTATTGGAGACCGGACGCAAATGGAAACCGGCCCTTATTAGGAAATTAACGGTATAATAACCTTAGCTTAGAATTAACTTACTATTCGATGGATTAATTGAAAGTGGGATCTACATCGGTGTAGTATCTTTGATAATACTCTTGGTGCTATATTGTAATAATTTTTCGCTTCTTCTCGCCACGTTTCTTGTACATTTTGGATATTTCATGAGTAATACTGTCGGTTATAGATGAAATTTAGTCAAAATATAAGTAATTTTTTGGTTGTTAAATTATTAGAAAAAAATACCTCCGTTCAGACGTGGAACTGGAAACGAAACACTCAGAATGTTTGAATTTTGCGCTTTGGGACTTTTTGCCTTAAATGTCACCTTCACGTACGGAGGAATGACTGATTGTGGGAATTTGTATAATCTTGGTAAGTTTTTTATCACAGTTCAGTCTTTCACAAACTCTACTCAACTATGTCACAGAAATGGTTTCTTTTCGTGGTACTATCGGTTTTAACAGGAGATACATTAAGCTTCCCGATTCCTCGTGTTTGTCACCCCCGAATAAGTGAAATTCGGAGTGACCTATTTCACGGACTAGGAATGGATGAATTTTTCGAAACTCAAGTAAGTCATAAGACTATATGCGAAACTATGGCGCCTAACTTTATCTTAAATTCATAACTAACCATTACTCATTTTATGCATAATGTTACCCGAGTAGAATGGAGAAATTTGATGGAATAATATTCTAATTATATACAGGGTCTTTCAGAAACATGCACTAAATGGATAGGTTATTTCCCCATTCGATAAGCATTCAGTGTTTGTTTTTCATTTCACATGTGCTTCACAATGCAAAACTTTATTCCATAAATGATACATGTTTCTGAAAGACCTTGTATAATAAATTTATAAACACTTTTTGCCACTTTGCATAGTAATCTGCATTAATTAAGTGTCCCTTAGGGAAATCCTTGTAAACCTATTATGTGAAGTTAAATCGGAGATTTAAGTTAATCTTATCCATAAATGAAGAATTAATTTTGGAATAATTCTCAGGGAGTATGTTCTACTGGTTCCCCTAATGACTTGCCTCTGCTAGGTACAAAGGCATTTTTTGTTAAAGGAATCGGAGAAGGAAACATGGCTCAAATCATTGGTATAATTAGCTATCAGAATGAGAAGCTAAATAATCAAGGATTTCGTTTTGTTGGAGGTAAGTTAAGTATATAAACCTATCTAAATAAATTCGGTTTAGAAGCCAAACAGAAACTTTAATCTGAAATACTGAAATTTAGAAATTATTGAAAATTAAATTCTCTGATTTTTTAAATTCTACATATCGTGCTAAATGAGTTAATCATGTTATCTTCTTTATAATAGGAAAAACGGTGTTGGAAGAACAATTGAATGGAACCAGGCAAAAACCGGAGTTACTCTATTGGAACCATCGAGCAGTAACACCCAATCCGTAACAGCGTTTTGGAAGAAGACTGATCTACCTTATGTCATCATTTTTGTTCACACGTGATCTTCCAAGCTACAATCCAAATTAGGTAAATTAAATTTTGCATCTAATAAGGCTCCCATCACTATTTCTTCAGAATTCGAGAGAATTATTAAACAAACAGCGATTGATGCAATAGTTTTTCGTAAAAAATCATCTTACGGCAAATTAGATTTTGTAGACAGATACTTCCCAATAATGAAATCAAAAGTCAAATACGTGCTTACAAATTATTTTCCTAAGGAATCTCTACAACTATTTGCTACCAGTACTTCAACCTTATGCTCAGGCTTAGAAAAGCCTACTCGAGAACTAGAAACTCCAAATTCTGGTAACTACAAATAATCATCGTGGTAGTTATTCGTATTCCTAAATTGTGTCAAATCCGAGTGCAACATATTTTGATTTTAAGTAATATACGATTTATAGTTAAGGGAATTCATTCTGTCTAATTAATTTTAAAAATTTGAAATATTTTGATAAGTTTTCAAATAATTTCTTTGAAAAGTGACGATAATTGAGAAAAAATTCAATTTTTCTATTACAGCTTATGGGAAAAATTGTTTGCTCGCTCTATTTTATGTCATTGTCAAATATAAGTCCACCTCTTTGAATATTATGAAACTACAATCCTAGAAGAATAAGATACAATCAATCTCATCCACTTTATAAAATTGATTTTGACCTCGCGTCTTTTGATTTATTTGATAAATAATATACCTTCTATGTTTATGATTAGATTCTATGGCTTTATCTACTACAACCACAACACCGCGGTACGAGACACAAAGGGAAACTGGCTCACGTCCTTCTTCGACTAGAACTATACCTAAGCCAGAACCTACAGTACCTTCATCAATCAGTCGATGCACAGAATTTTTAGATGGATTCCTACCGGAGATATTCAGATTCACTTTGGCCACACCGAACAAACCAAACGCCTGCACATGTGGCCAAGCTATCTTAGTAGATGAAGTGGAAATACATTTAGCATGCTCTAGCGATATAAGCCAACAAAGACAGGAACCTAACTTAATCCCAGATGAGCCATTAGAAGAGGATATTTGTATACGTGAGGAAGTAATAAGACAAGTCTCTTCAGAAATTACAAATACGCAAGGTAGTACGTCATTTGAGATGCCACTGGAACACAGCAAATTCGGTGAGGCGAATAGATTTATTTTCAAAATCTTACGTGCAGCTCAAAAATCAGCAGGTGAGAAACGAGATGTTTTAGTCATGAAGCATTAAAAAATTTTCATACAAAATATTGTCATTACTAGTACTTCTTTAATTTATTAGGGAAAACGCAGTCACCATCTGCTTCTGGCCCTACTGCTGAAGATTTAGCCAGAGTGGATGAAATTGTAAGAACAATTGAAACGCACTCTGTGCGCAAAGCATTACTCCCATGGACATAGATTCAACACAATACGAAAAACGTAGCNGAAATTGTAAGAACAATTGAAACGCACTCTGTGCGCAAAGCATAACTCCCATGGACATGGATTCAACACAATACGAAAAACGTAGCTCCATGGCTTGAGTATTTGGAAACTGTTGGGAAATTCCGTTATAAACTTTGTCATTCTCATGTAAATGATGGAACCCTTGACTATAACTACAAGCCAGCATTGGGTATGTTGGATGGATTTATAGGAAAATCGAAGGATAATACAAGGGACAAGCTACGCGACCATCCGAAGAGTGCTTGGCACTCGGAACTTTTTGCAGGAGAAGNGAAGGATAATACAAGGGACAAGCTACGCGACCATCCGAAGAGTGCTTGGCACTCGGAACTTTTTGCAGGAGAACAACAGAAAAAAGCGGACGCTTTTAGAACAACCACAAAAACTCTTGCGGAAGAAGCCTTGGATCAGCTACAGACTAAGCAGATAAGAACTGCCCTGATGCTCACAATTGGTTACACNCTTGCGGAAGAAGCCTTGGATCAGCTACAGACTAAGCAGATAAGAACTGCCCTGATGCTCACAATTGGTTACACCGAATCAAGGGTCTACACACCGTTCATGCATCACCCCACTATTCTTAACCTGCTAGAGTCGATGGGCATGCAACACAAACTGTATCACCATAGAGACAAAGGATCACCTAAAAAGCTCAAGGGACATGTGTCTGATGAAATGGAAAAGGAACTTCTGAAGTACTTAATTAAAAACCAAAAACCGGTAGGTTTGATGTGGAACACCGCTACGGACTCAATAGGAAATGATTTGTTGTCAATTTCTATATAACTTCTAGATGAAGGCACTCCTATAGTCCTATACATTTGTACTACACCAATGGGAGTCTACGTGTCTGCTAAGGGTTTTGTTAAAACTATTAAAACAAAATTCCAATCGATGACTACTGGAGTCTTCACTACTCGTAACCTGTCGGATTACATGAAGAAAAATCTAGTAGCCGTATCTACTGATAGAGTTGCTGTGTTCTCTGGGTCAACAAATGGGGCGGTCGTCTTGCTACCACAAGAATTGTTTGGAGACAAAAAGAGGCTTTTTCGTGTGCAATGTATACCACATAAGCTGCATTTGGCAACTATGCACGTCGTGTCTAGAGTTCCATCGCTCACTTGGATTGAGGCTACATTTGCAACGATAGCAAACTTTTTCAGTAATCAAAACACCTAAAATCTGTCATATTTAATGGAACTCGCTAAATGGAAGAATACCGTTGNAAACTTTTTCAGTAATCAAAACACCTAAAATCTGTCATATTTAATGGAACTCGCTAAATGGAAGAATACCGTTATGTATATCGCATGTCGTACATTTTTGATCAGCGTTAGGCAACGAATGCTGACCTATGCATAAAACGGTTTCAACAGAATATACCGATTCTGATTCTCACCACGGCATCTATGTCTAATCCGTTCTCTGAATTCGTAGCAGAAACCAGAGCTAAAGCTAAAGGAATTCAAAACTTTTTGACTGACGTCAATTGGCACCTCATGCTTCATCTACTAACAGATATTACTGAACAACTTAGATTTTTTCAGAANAAACTTTTTCAGTAATCAAAACACCTAAAATCTGTCATATTTAATGGAACTCGCTAAATGGAAGAATACCGTTATGTATATCGCATGTCGTACATTTTTGATCAGCGTTAGGCAACGAATGCTGACCTATGCATAAAACGGTTTCAACAGAATATACCGATTCTGATTCTCACCACGGCATCTATGTCTAATCCGTTCTCTGAATTCGTAGCAGAAACCAGAGCTAAAGCCATAAAAATTCAAAACTTCTTGACTGACGTCAATTGGCACCTCATGCTTCATCTACTAACAGATATTACTGAACAACTTAGATTTTTTCAGAAACTATAGAAGTTGGTGGGTGTGCCGTAAAGGTAAAGAAAGGTAAAATTGGTAAAGAATCCCTTGTAAAGAATTTAAAGAATGCAATTACTGGTCTTTCCACCCACGCATTAGCGCACAAAAATCATGGAGGATTTCTCAGCAAGCTAGAATGCAAAAAAGAAATATTCTCACCTGCCTTCATAAAATACAAGTCTGAAACAAGTGGATGATTCTAAATATTTTCGATGGTTTTACACCAAAATTAGGCTAGGTGGTGAAATAGAGACACAGTCACTACTTCTTGAAAGACGGGAAAAAATAAATGACGGCCTGAACTCTGTTAAATTTGAATCTGTTTTGTCAGACATTATTAACCAATTTGTATCGGAAATCGACTCGTTTCTTCGAGCGTACGTTCGGCGATATAGAAGTTTTGAATCCGAAACATTTTAAGTAAGATGACGTTTGGCAGACGGTATGAATTGATTGAAATAGGAAATTTAGCCGGCATTCCAATTTGTGAAAGAGACAACACAATCCGAATTTCAGTCACTTNATTGATTGAAATAGGAAATTTAGCCGGCATTCCAATTTGTGAAAGAGACAACACAATCCGAATTTCAGTCACTTATATATCATATTTCTACTCACGAGAACTTCATAGGCTACAAAAAGCTGAGTCCAACAAAGTTTTGGTCAAAGTGTCTAAGAGAAGTGGAGGTTTTTCCAGATGGAGCTAATCTGCGAAAGCTGATGGAAACATTACTTGCCTTCGCTCCTTCTTCGGTTGACGTCGAGAGGACATTTAATCACGTGAAACACATTAAATCAAGCAGACGGTCTAGAGTAAGTGTGAAGAGTTTGGATTCTATGCTGCGTGTGATACTGAATGGTTCAAATGATATTACACTATTCCCAAGCGCTAAATATGCTAAGTCATGGAAAGTGGTTCATTCCGGAAATAGTAAACGTACAGCAGGTGGACATCAAGCAACTCATCCGAAAAGGTCAAACCCTGCTGCAATTGGCGCCCAGGCAAACAATCCACCAAAACTTGTTTACTAATCTACTGGCTCCGACTCCTGCACCATGTAACGACGACACTTGCGAAGAGGCGGTGGAAGAAACTAGACAAGATTATGAAAATGATTTGGAGGCTGACGACGTATATCAACAAGTACAACTCGGCGACATGGAAATAATTGATGTGAACGAGATGGATAAGACTCCAAGACACACCATAATATTCTATTAATATTTGGAAATATTACAATGGTGATTGTGCCGTGAAAAATGTTGTAATAAACTTAGAATGCAATTCAAAAATNTTGGAAATATTACAATGGTGATTGTGCCGTGAAAAATGTTGTAATAAACTTAGAATGCAATTCAAAAATGATTAGGTAACTGATTTCTTTAAAAATGTCTTCGTTGGCCGTTAACCGTTGACGCTTCAAATTTCATTAAAAAATTTTTTTTCATATTTCTTTAGTTTATTCTTTATCAATTCTACGTTAACAATTTTACCTAAATACGACTTAAAGTGTCAGGAAAGATTTTTAAGAAACATTTTTGAAGCCATAACGCTTATTCTTGGAATCACTTTATCTATAACTTTATCAAACCAAGATTTTGGATCAACATGCCTATTGAAACATCGGCTGGAGCAGCTGCAGGTGTTATTGGAGGAGGTATCCTCGCTTGCTCCATCGTGGGAGCCGTATGTGGTAATTTATTTTTGCTGATTTAATTATTTTATTTTATTAATTTAATAATTCTATAGTATTGTATTTTTTGTAAGGTGCAATTGGCAAAATATTGAAGAGCATCCTCCCATACTTTCGTATTGGCTACGTAAGCAGGGATGTAGAAATTCTTGGATGCATTGATTGGCGGTAGATGTGGTAGAAGAGGGAGTATCAAATTCAGAGGAGCAGGGGAACGCGGTGAAGAAATTGTTTGACCTGTTACCTGTAAATGTTAATTAGTTTATCCCTACTGACCCGAACTCTCTGGCAAGACTTATGCAAAATATTTGAATTCTTTTAATAAATTGAGCATTTCACCTAACTATTCTGGCTCCTATAAATTCTTAGGGTATAACCTTAGTCTTGGGATAGACAGTGGTGGATTTTAATTTCCTCTTGAAGAAAATAATTTGGTGCTAGAACAATTCCACAATATGTGAAAGATCTAAAACCATGTCCTTACTTTATAGTTGTTTTTAATGAATTTACTAACAGGAAAAATTAACTGTGAATCACTTAATACGAATCTTGTCACCCAGTTTTCATCCTTAGTTGTTTTACGTTAACCACCAAAAGTCTTCGGGTGGGTGTCAGCAAATGTTAATTCTAAAAATAATATTAATTGACACCACCCCAAGACGGNAATGAATTTACTAACAGGAAAAATTAACTGTGAATCACTTAATACGAATCTTGTCACCCAGTTTTCATCCTTAGTTGTTTTACGTTAACCACCAAAAGTCTTCGGGTGGGTGTCAGCAAATGTTAATTCTAAAAATAATATTAATTGACACCACCCCAAGCCGAAGGCCGTATTGGGGTGGGTGTCCATAGTGGGCTCTCTCGGCGGAGGGATGTCCACTATACCTCACCTTANACCACCAAAAGTCTTCGGGTGGGTGTCAGCAAATGTTAATTCTAAAAATAATATTAATTGACACCACCCCAAGACGGCCGAAGGCCGTATTGGGGTGGGTGTCCATAGTGGGCTCTCTCGGCGGAGGGATGTCCACTATACCTCACCTTATCGGGTGGGAATGTATGCCGCTGTTTGAAAAGTGAAAAGTAAACTGAAATGTTTGTCATGCGCAATCACTCTAGTTATTCTTTCAAGTGTTTTTTTTTGTTAAGCTGGACGAAGTCTTAACCTTTAAAATTCGGCCATTCTTAACGTCACATCGACATCGATGACAAATCGATTCACGGCCTTTTCATTATGCGAAGTAGATGCCATCTGTCAACAATTTAAAAAATCACACGCATGTTGTCAATTTAGGTTTTCATAGAAGTATCCATACTGCCCACGTCCCTTTCGCCAACATCTCTTCCCCCCAAGTCCATTCCGCCCACATCCCTCCCGCCTATATCCCATTCTCCCACATTCCTTCAGCCCATATCTCATACCCCACATTCCTCCAGCACATATCTCATCCCACCCTAATTTCTCCCGCTCATATCCCATTCCTACATCCCTCCCGTCCATATTCCTCCAAATCTCATCCCCCACATCCCTCCCGCTCATATCTCATCCCCCACATCCCATCTCACCAAAATCTCTCCCGCCCATATTTCATCCCCACATCCCTCCCGCCTATATTTGCGCCCATCCTTCCGGCCCATATTCCATCCCCCCCCCCAAATCTCTCCTGTCCATATTCCATCCCCACATTCCCCCACATTACTCCCACAATATCCCATTACCCCACATGGCAATTTTGGAAAAGATTGAGAAAAAAAAAGGAAATATTTTGGCCATTTTTATTCTAAATTAGGAAATGACGATAAGATTTCAGAGTGAAATTTTACTTTTCTAACTTAGTTTTTGGTTACATCGATCCTAGGTTCTACCAAACTGTGTAAAGTTGAATGACTTTTCAATTTTTCACTTTTCTTCTATCGGTTGAATCAACGCAAACTGAAACTTTTGGTCAAGTAGCGCATGTTTTCACTTTTCACACTTCTGGCATTTCAATTTTCAGACGTTATTCGAATCAATGCTCTACTCTCATTTTTCAAAAATATGTGAAAAGTGTAAAGTGAAAAGAAGTTGAATCAACAGACCCCTGATGTTTCANCGATAAGATTTCAGAGTGAAATTTTACTTTTCTAACTTAGTTTTTGGTTACATCGATCCTAGGTTCTACCAAACTGTGTAAAGTTCAATGACTTTTCAATTTTTCACTTTTCTTCTATCGGTTGAATCAACTCAAACTGAAACTTTTGGTCAAGTAGCGCATGTTTTCACTTTTCACACTTCTGGCATTTCAATTTTCAGACGTTATTCGAATCAATGCGCTACTCTCATTTTTCAAAAATATGTGAAAAGTGTAAAGTGAAAAGAAGTTGAATCAACAGACCCCTGATGTTTCATTCAGCACAAAAAAGTTAAATTAACACTAAATATGAAGAAGTCACTTGTTGCCTCACGCTAGTAGCAACAAACGCAAAACAGCTATGGTCTGCTGTTCTATCAACATCACACTTGTAACTTAGCTCGAAATCGAAATTTGAAATTTCGATCATTCGAAATCGAAATCGAAATCGAAATTTCGATTTCGATTTCGANGAACGAATGGGTGAAAAGCGGTTGTGTTAGAGAATATTGGGTTCCCCTTGATAGTTTCTACTAATTCTCACCCACTAATTTATCAGATTAGCCGATCTCCATCTCAAACACCCCGTGAAAATATCGATTTCCATCTCGACTCGAGATGGAGCGGGCTGTTAGAGTGCTTACTGTAAGTATTCTCTGAATCCAACGTTGAGAATAAAAAGTCTTGACGGTAATGACATGTGGCGCTACGTTGTTGGGGTGTGACACTTACTTGCGCACCCCAGAAATTTTACAATTAATTTTACATGTGTAGAAAAAAATAACTCTTTTGCTTTGCTCACACAAATTGAAAAATCAAAAACTTCAACATGCAACAATGGATAATCAAATCAATAATTAATTGTCAAAGAATTGTAATTTCAAAAGTTGAAATACCAAAAATTTCGCGGGCTTTTTCTTAAACTTATGCGTCTTTTTTTTTTGGCTCGTATTTAAATGCCTAGTTACAATTTTCCCCCCAATCAAATCAATCAGTCACACAGAACAATAACAATCTTGAACAATAAAATAATTTTTCTAACAATAAGATTATTGTAAAATGAAATCAGTGTGAACAATAGGAGAAAATGAAAACGAGTACCAATTAATTTAAACACAATGTATGGTTCATTTATTCTCATGTGAATGTTCAATTCTTTCCTATGATTAACACACAGAATTGTTTGCACTTTTTTTTCCTGACGAATCTTAGCTTTTATAAGTGTTGTCAAGTTACACTTGATATCGAGTATAAACGAAAAGTCTTGAGAAATTGAAAAAACAAGTTTTAGTACAAACGACATATGCCTTATGAAGTCAAGTAATAATAAACATTATAATATGAATTATCTAAACCTAATTGTACAATTACAAAGTCAAGTAGTTCCCGTCACCAAGAAAAATACTGTAGAAAAGGGAATCTTTTTTTTTCTTAGTTTTCGTCAACATTTTAGAGAGCCATTTGTTTTACACGAGAGTGTACAAGTTGAGCAACTCTTTACAACGGCGGTTGGTTCGATGATGGAGGTCCAATAGGACCCAAATCAGTATTGTTTTTGAGAAAGTATCTACAAAAAATTAAATTAAAGATCTGAAAACTAAGAGTTTAGGAAGTGGGATAATTATAAATTATTAATGAGAAAGCACTTACTTTTCCAACTTGGCGATAATATGTTTTCCGTAAGTATATTTGCGGAGCTGAGCGAGATGTGGGCGGATTCTCTGCATCAGCATTTTGCGTTGAGACGGTTCAGCAACGTCAATCATTTTCTGTACAACGTAATTTGCGTATTGGTCCTTCATCATTATGTTCAAGGGACTTGTGGTTAAGCTGTAAAAGGTCAGAGGATCATCATTCAACACAATCTTCAAAACCAAATAGTTCAATAATGCTTACCCGTTTTCTGTATTGTATGCGGTCACTTCATCGATTAGAAGCGTTTTGTCTTGGCGAGTGGAGTATGTTACACACTTTTCTACGACGTTCGAGGCGAATTTATGTTGGGAGTATGAACAGACTTTCCCTCTTACTATAGCTACAATTTTTGTTTTGTCTTCTGGTTTCCCATGCTCTAGAACATGCTGTACAACGTAGTTTCCATACTGGTCTTGAATCAAAGATTCCGCTTGCTCGTGAAGTTCGTCTAAGATTGGTTGAGTTTGGTCAGATGTACAGTGTTCCAAGATGCGCTGGATTACGCGGCAACCATAAGGATGAGTTGAGAGAGTGTAAATCTTAAAAAAAAAAAAAATTTTTTTTTAATACATCGTCAAAAAACCATTTAGATATCCACGAGTAATTAATTCCTACCTGCCCGTGGAAAGAACTTATAATAAAACTTAAGGAATGAGGATCGACGCATTCTATGCATTTTTGAACTACATGGTTTCCATTCTGGTCCTTGACACATTTGAGAACATGTCCGTCAAGCTCCCGAACAATTTCTTTCTGGAGGTCTGCCCCAATGGATTCCAATGCCTTTTGAATAACTCGGCAACCATACATCTGTAGTGCCAATGGTAGAACATGTCCCAAAATTTTGTTTGCAAGAGCAGTCTTCTGATCTGGTGACCCAAACTCAAAGAACTTTTGAATAACATAATTCCCGAAGACGTCTGTCATCAGTGGATAAGCTGATCCAATAATTTCACTGAATACTAAAGTCTTTTCAGTTGGAGTGGCTCGCTCAAGCTTCTGCTGAATGAACCTATTTCAAATGCAAACGTGTTATAACAGAACTTCATAAAACGACAAATTGACAAATTATTGAATTCCATAAGTTAAACGTGTTGAAAACAAGTCATCACACCGCTATACCTGGAACCATGCTGATCTTGTGAAAATTCAACCATGTGATTTGTAAGATCTCGCAGTTGTAAATTAGGAAACCTATTATTGCGAAAGTCTTCTAGCAGTCTAGATCGCCCACTTGGCTTCTCAAGTGAGTTGGACTGTCGTCCAATTTTTGGAAACAAAGGGCTCGTTGCTCCGAAAAGTGCAGATCCAGCACGAAGTCCTTTGTCACCAATCAGCCTTGAACCTCCATTCATTACACCTGGTGGTGGTGACCCTACAGTAAATGAATTTGATTACAATATGACAAACATCAGGGTTTTGCTTATGGCAAAATGCAAAGCCAAAATACACATAACTGTTGGGAATGCGAGAGCATTTGAAGCTAATAAATATGTTCAAAAGAATTTACCAAGAGGGTAAGGAGCCCACTTTCGTTCCGAGTCAAATGAATCCCGCCTCAGCCCACCTGTACAAACCAATCCAAACTACCCGTCACCAGAGTTATACAGTTATGTAGTAATCTACATACAAATCCAGACCCACCACCTCAAAATTCACTACAGAACACACTCCTTCATTGAAGTTATTATTCAAAGGATTTTAAACAAGAATTCCTTCTGTTATCAAAGAAGTCATGATGCTAGAGAAACTAGAACTGAGACCGAGAATTGACATCTACCTTTACCTTCAAAAGTACCGACCTTATATACTATTTGAAAATTCAACAATGAAGACTTGAAAGAGTATGTTCATAAGGAAAAATCACACACACACATACAAATGCTATATTCATAGTTAGTGACCTGGCACAATGGAGGAAGCATTGTGAGAAGCAGGATTATAGCCCTGAGCAGCGCCGTATTGTGGATTGACCCCAAAGCCTCCTGTCCCTGAGACAAAAGTGAAGGAAGTATGTAACAATTTTTCTCCAATCAGACTAATTCCAATCCGTTCAATTAAGATTTCCAAAATATTCAAAAATATTTAAATAAGTTCAGCAGCAGTAGAAGAAAAGCTCATGCAAGAGTTTTAAAAGCTTTGTAGTTACCAGGGCTATTGACCAGGATGGAGGAAGGAGATACGAGACGAAGCGGAGTTCCTCCACGACCCATGACAAGACCACCATTTTGATCGTAGTAGGCTGGAATTACTTGGTACTGGCCCCCTTGTGCATTTAGTTCGTTCCCGGTTGGAGTAAGAGGGCGTCTTTGAGCGGTTACTTGACCTGTGGCCCCAATGAGTCCTGCAGTTGGATAAAGTCCCCATGGAGTCATTCCATAGTACCCAGGCATAACAGCTGAACCTAAAAGAGAAAGAAAATTTCCTTATTCCAAATAATTTTCATTTGCTTTTCTATTTTCATCACCAAAAATACTTTTTTCAAACGACATGATTCACCTTACTCATCCAAGAATTAAGTGCTGCATGCTATCGAAATTAGTTGATAAATTAATCCCCAGTAACGTTAAAAATAATGATTTTTAGCTAGTTTAATGATGTTGAAACGAAATCAATATATTAAACTTTATACGTGATGAGTTAATCAATTCATTTTTTTTTACAAAAAAAAAAAAAAAAAAAAAAACCCGAAGCATAAGTTGTCAAAAATTTTCTCAATGACAAACCATCGGTTTCCTCTATTCCTCAAGTCATATTTATATTTAAGATAAATTGGTAGAGAAATCAAGAAAACCGATAACAATTGTACTTCGTACATGCTATTATTTATGTTAATCTGAATTAGCTAAAGCTTTCTTAAATTCCCCAGAAGGGCTTCAAACTAAACTCACAAATACATATGACAAGCGATATCTTACCAGCTGGAATGAGGGCATATGGTTCTTGTGGATTAATAACATAAGGACCCATTGGATATCCTGTCGAACCAGGAGGGATTCCCGCTGCCGCTGTAAAATATTAAAAACAACTTTTATTTAATTATTCTAAAAACAACTGAAGAAAAGATCCTTAGATTGTTTACCAAGTTGCTGCTGCTGTTGCTGAAGATACTGTTGTGGCAGAATCGACATTGCTGCTCCATTTCCATTGGCTGCCGTTCCATTGTGATTTCGGAATAACTATAAAACCAAAAAAAAAAAATTAACTAACTCTTTGACCATTGATAATTCAATTTCTCAATTAAATTAATACTTAATTCATGTAATTTAAAGTTAGTAATTCAGCAGTGATTAGCCCAGACTTTCACATGCTTTAATTCACGGAATGCTAAATAAAAATGAAGTCATTAGAGCTTATTTGTATACAAAGCACAGACTTCCTAAGTATTTAGTTTTGTAAAATCCAACCAAGACTTTAAAAGAAAACCAACAACCAAAGATGAAAATTGGCCAATTTACATAATGGCACACAAAGTTCAGCCATTTGTTTTTGACAAAAGAATAAGGAGAAAACTACAATATTGACCTTCTTTTCATAATTCTACACAAATATTATTTCCATAAATTATACATCTAAAAGTTTCCAATTATTCCTAAAGATTCAAACATTATTAGAAAATATAACATATATTACATTTGATACAGAAAATAATACAAATGTTAAAAAATTAAAGGAAAATTTACAAGTATTTTTGTTAATTTTGTAAATTACTGTAATTCCAAAGTTAACATTTCAATAAATCTTCAATAAATATTAAGAAGAAAAAAAAATCATTTTCCTGAACACACCGCACCAGGATGGTGATTATTTAAATTAATCGTCATTAATATCTGTGCCTCTGAATGAGACAGATCACATGACCCCACCCATTTGAATATAAAACCAGAATTTAAATGATAATCGTAACACATTTAAAAAGACAAACAAAAATTATTCATTGTTGTCAACAATAAGGCGTGATCCTCCTGTCCTGCCTCAATTCCAACCTACTTCTCAATTCCTGATGGTCAGGATTTGCAACGAAAAAGTAGAAGACTAAACAACAATTTTCTTACTTTAAATTAACATGTATTGAAGACATTTCAATTATTTGCCATAACTAACGATATTATGATCAAAATCGTATAAAAATTTCCTCTTCTCTGATTCTTTAATAAGTTTTAATTAGACGATGAAAAATTAGCAACCTGATTCCCCAACGGTTATTGAGAACAACACTTATTCCAACAACAACTATTAAGGTGTATCAATTTTCTCGTCTGGCAAGTATCCCGAAAACAATTACAGATCTTGTCCCTCAGAAATTACTCAACCGAAAATTTTTCTCATCCTCTTCATATTCTCAATCTGATTATCTTTAATCACTCTCAATAGACATTTAGCTATCCGTTCCAATTTTATCCGGTTTATGAAAATATGATACCCATGAACAAAAGGTGACTGCCAATTTTGGAAAAAATACTCCAACCAACTTGACAAGCCATCAGGATAATTGGCACAATTCCTACTGAATTTACTCTCAAGTTCCACACGTTGGATGATCACGAGCACGACGACAAGAGAAGTTCATATAAGGAAGGACATAAAAATTATCAAATTACAATGGAACTCCACTTGTTTTAGCTTTACAAAACTCAAAGTTCAGTATATTCACAGTAATATTTTAACCATTTCGAAAGTAAATATAACAAACCGAATTTTTTATTTCAGTTCACTAATAGCAAGGATTCACTGTATATGTATTTAATATTTTTCTATTTTAATAATTAATTTCTCCTTCCGACTCTATTCAACCTGCAGCGTTGCCTAAAATCAAATAACCTGAGTTTTTATAATTTTTCAACATAAAAGGCATGATTAGGTAGGACATAAAATTCGTTAACAAAAGAACACAGAATCATTTGCTTGCCATTTGAATTTAACACGTCGGTCTTTAATTGATAACACATTATATCTAAAATGGGAAAGCGAATGTATGATGATGAGTTTTTAAGCGAAAATTTTATGTTTTAGTATAAGACGAGGTTTTAAACAAAACGTTAAAAAAAACTTCCATTAATTCCCTGNTATCAAATAACCTGAGTTTTTATAATTTTTCAACATAAAAGGCATGATTAGGTAGGACACAAAATTCGTTAACAAAAGAACACAGAATCATTTGCTTGCCATTTGAATTTAACACGTCGGTCTTTAATTGATAACACATTATATCTAAAATGGGAAAGCGAATGTATGATGATGAGTTTTTAAGCGAAAATTTTATGTTTTAGTATAAGACGAGGTTTTAAACAAAACGTTAAAAAAAACTTCCATTAATTCCCTGAAACAAGAAAATCTTTCTTACAATGATACGGTTCATCCTCAATCCTCATACTAGGCAATAGCTTTTTTTCATTCTTGGCATGTTGTCAGACAACAAATTCAACATGACAAACTTAACTTTCACTCATACGATTTACCTACTTACTTAATTTCAAAAAAACAATGAGATGTCATTTGATGAAACTTAGCCACGTGTATTCTAGGCCCACGAAAGGGATCTGATTTTTCATCTCGATAACTCTCTCCAAAACTTGGGCAAAAAAAAAAAAATTTTTTTTTAATTATTGTTGAAAGTTCTTATCCCGTCATATAATTCATTTCGTAATTTTCAGAAGGCAATCTGAAGAAATGCAATAATGAATGACATTATTAGGAAAGCAGAGCCATAATTAAACAATAGAGTGTATAAGATAATGCAGGCATCTATCTAAAAAAGTGTTAAATATTTTTTCCACATCGACACCCACTGTTCAACCACTTCAATTACAAAGAAGAGATCTATCTAGAAAGCCCTTGTCAGTACTCATCAAAGAACGATTGTCTTTAACTAATTCTACTCATCAAAATAATACAAATTATTGCAGAAGCAAAAAAAAAAAGTTTTTAACTTAAGTGATACTTAGTGTATTTGCTAGATATGATACCCCACGGCTTTAATTTCAAATTATAATTTCTTTTCTTTCACAAATTTTCTTTTCTTTGAGAAATTCAACTAAATAATTAGGTAACTTCTCTTCCGGTTTTATTTCCCCATTTCTATTGAGTTAGTTTCTGTGTCATTAGGGTCACCGGTCACCAAAATAAAAATTTCAAAGATGCGTCTCAACATCACAAAATTATCAAAACTTTATAAATGAAAAATATATAGTGTAGTATATTATATAGCCAGAGAAGAATATAGACCAATTTGCACGGAAAAACTGTTATAATATGAAAAAAAAAAGAAAAAAAAAAGAATCGAGTCACAAAAAATAATTTCTGGCTAGTCAGACCGGTTTTGTAGCTTGAGCCAAATATTTCATGTACGTAAAAGGATAGGATATTTTAACGGATTGTAATAATAATAAAAATGTCACTATGACTTTAGAATAACGAAATTGCCGTTTCAGTCTTACCATAATTCACGAATGGATATTTGAAATACACGCCATTATAAATTTATCGTGCCTTACAATAAGACTGACCCATGAAAATAAAAAAAAAATAAAAAAAATTCAATTCAACCAATCGAATCAAAATTTAATACATTAAATATTCAATTTTTGCAATTTCTGAGGTAGTTTTCATTGAAAGATTCCGATGTATTTCAGAAAATAGAAGAGATAATAAATCTTCTAACTAAATAACCCCCATCACCAAAAATTCCAAAACTTTACTTTGATTAAAAAAAAATTAACAATGTATTCATGGTTAAATAGGATACCTTAACCAGTTCCTTCGGTATCAAAGGGCTCACCGATTGGTGTAGCCCAATGAACCGTTTCGTCACCAACTTGACCATGAACAGTAGTGTATGAGGTGTAGAAATTTCTTTGTACACTTTACAAGAGGAGAAAGTTTATTTTCGAACGTCTCACCCACCGCTGCTTTCTTTCACCAACTCCAAGGCTCTACAACCTAAACAAATTCTGAGGCTTCCAGGATGATAATATTGAGCTAGATTACCTGCGACTTTGAACAAAACCCACTTTAACAACACAGCTACTTAAACGTTGGACAAATATCCTAAATTTAGAGAATCAAATCAATAGTTATTCAGCAACGATAAGAATAGGATTAGAATGACTCAACGAATAACTTGACAAATGTATTGTTGTCAATTCTGTAAGTTTATAAGCACAACGGAAATTGAATTGTTGAGAAAGAATACACACTATGACACTACTCTGCTCAACTATGCCAATCGACTATTCTGGCAATAATACGAATAAAAGGATCCAAGAAGCTTTCTACTCATAAACGGTTCTACCGACGACTTCCTTTTTGCTACAACAATTCACACCGACAACACTGATTGATCAAACTCTACCTTATACCTTTCCCTTGTTAAGGATGAACACCAAGTGATCAACTAATTTAGACAACACAGCGATTTACACCAAAAATCAAAAATAAAGTAAATCCCAAAAGCACATGCGAGACAAGGAAAACAACTAAATTATAAAACTAATTTCTTGTATGAAAAGTTTCTGAGGGGATTCTCACTGCCATACTCTCCTTAGAGCTAACAAGTTTTCACTTATTAGATGCAATTTCAACAATGGGAAAGGTGAAACAAGTAAAGTCAACGTCCGTCAGAATCACAGTATCTCCTCAAACAGTTAGATGTTAGAGCATAACCAGAATAAAAAAATCCAACCCCATACTTTGACCTCAATAAAGTAAACACAAAACTGAAAAATGGAATTTACAACAACTTCTTTAGTTTTAGTTATGGCGTCATTATGACCACAACGGCGCAAAAGTTAATTTTTAAGAACCTAAATTACAACAAGAGCAAAACTGTTTCAATTCTTTGAACAAATTAGCCTGCTCTCAGCACATCGATTTTGTCAATCAGTAAAATGTAATCTGTTGCTTTCTAAGCAAAAACGCACTTCATTTTTCACACAACGAATTAACTGTTCAACTTCCTCTCTAACCTACAAGGTGAATGAGCTCATAAGCAAAGTACTAACGAAAATATTTATGAAAAATGTTAACATTAAATTAGAGTTGCTCCTAATAATAATACACACTGGCCTATGGCCGTGTGTATCCTGGACTAATTCAATATCCTTTCCTATGAGAACAAGTCAGAAAATTTAATACTATCTTTAACAATTTCCAGAGGAAAGGAATCTAACACTTTTTTGTTAAAAATAAAATTAAAATAAGCACTTGAAACCCAACCAGTTTGAGTTCATACTACTATCTCACATTTTGTCTAAGTTGCCTAAAAAATCCAGTTTCATCGCCAATCAGCCCCAATTCCCAGAACTCCTTCCAACGATATGATGACATGAAGATAAATTATTTTAATTGGCAGGCATAGAACCCAATTCTTAACATCTCCAAGATGCATCTAGAAAAGGTTAATGTCATGAGACCTACTATCATCAACCAAATTATCAAGACCTTCATAGTCAATGTAGATATACATCTTCAAGACCAGGATCTCATGCATGACGAAGATTACAAATCTCAAAAAAGGCAAAGGCTCATCTGTGCTCTGTTTGATCTTATGATGAGCATAAGTTATCGCGTGAGCGAATTTTGCACGGTCATCTCGTAAATCTTGTCCGGTTGGTAATAAAAAAAAACCAAACTTCAATCATAACGAAACCTCAACAACGCCATACAACAAGAGAAATTAAGTTGGATGATTTGAGATGTGTAGGTCTTGTTGCAGTGCGCAAGGTGGCGAGGCAAACAATACTTAAAAATTGAGCCAAAAGAAATAAATTTTCATTCTGAAGCAATCAAGTCAAAACACCAAGGAAATCAAGGACTAATATTTCCATCTGATTAACTAACACAGAGCAGAGACAAATTGAATTATGGAAATTAACCAAAGGTAATAATGTGAAAAACTAATTACCTGTTGTTGGTCATAGGGTGGCAAAACATTTGGATGTGGTTGATGATGGTGCATCAAGTGTGGATTCATATTTGCATATGGAGAATCGTATCCGACAGGATGTGAACCACCAGTTTGTGGGTCTATTGGAAGTTCAAATCCATCCAATCCGTTGTGTGACATAGTGTGATGTAGGGAATGTCCATTGAGTCCTGGATGCCCAACGGCAGCCATCATTTGTGCGTGGACATCATCTGGCCCTAGCGCAAGGATTTGTTGGTTCTTTTCGTCGTGGACGTGGATGGAAATATGCTGCCCATGTGAATGTGCTTGATGTGAATGTTGCTGATGATGTGAAATTATTGTATGTCCTCCAGGTTCTTCCCCCAAGCCGTTCTGTGCGACACAATTTTCCACTTCCTTCTTCACATCATTTTTCTCTTTGTCTTCCTGAAGTAAAAATAAATCAATAATAGCATTAAAAAAAGTTTTTTTTTTTCAAAAAAAAAAAAAAAAAAAAAAAAAAAAAAAAAAAAAAAAACTACGTATAGAATATCTTACAATGGCAAGGTTTCTCATTCGTGATTCCAAGTCCTTAGTAATAGGAGATGCTCCTCCAAGAACGTACTCAACCATCTTTGCCCCGATTCCACTTGTATCATTTGACCTTGGAGAAAGTATATTATTTGGGTCTGAAAATCCGCCGGGTCTTCTGGATAGTCCAAGATTTCCAGCAACATGGTGCTCTGTGAAATTACAAATGAAAGCCTCGTCATCAAACTTCAAAATAAAGTGTGTCTAAATGATTGTGATTATTAATCAGTTTGACTAATATCAATAAAAATTAAAGA
Organism: Holacanthella duospinosa; assembly: GCA_002738285.1. Lineage (NCBI taxonomy): Eukaryota > Metazoa > Arthropoda > Collembola > Poduromorpha > Neanuridae > Holacanthella > Holacanthella duospinosa. The sequence continues at coordinate 273,109 of NIPM01000096.1, forward strand.
CTTGATCCTAACCATAACTAACCATCCATATTAATTTAAGTAGAGTGGAAATACATTATAATTGCTTTTCCAAATACCATTATTGAATACTTAATGGAGCTCCTAAGAAGCTTCCATCAGCATTTACCCATGAATGCATAACCAGCTGGATTTTTATTATTTTAGCTTCTGACCCATGCAATCTTATCTATCACCATTTTTAGTTTATACCTTACGATACTTACTAAAGAAATGATAAAATAAAGTGCTAGGAACAACACAAGTATCATTTAGTTTTTCGAGTGTACAAACAAACACTGAAAACACAATTATTCATATTTATATTTCCAAAAACTCAGCTTCCTCTTTTATAAATATTACTTCCCATGCCATGACACTTATCTTTTTACCTATGAAATATTTAATAACATCGAGATGACTTATCAAAACCTCCATTAAAGTTCGTTAACTTCCGACAACATTTACTCCTCTTCGCACTTTGGCTACATTTAAACTGTCCATTTTCATTACAAAATTGATGACTTACATTGTATGTCCACATCCAAACCTCAGAGCCAGATGCCAGAACCCTTTTCTAAAATGTCACACCGACTTCCTGACATCCTATTATTACTACAGGTAGACACGATTTTCAAAAGTATGTACGTTAAACTCGATGAAATCAATGAAGAACTAAGTAAAAAATTCAACATTTCTGATTCTTACATTCCCAATTGTCATTGTGTCCACAACGAACAGGACATCCTCATATGCATTTTTAATAATATTTCGGAAGAGTTCATAGGCCTCCAACGACAGAATCCAGAAGAATTCGAATAACAAAAAAGTCAGTACAGTACAGTTCGATTTTAAGATAAGTCTTTGGGAGTCGAAAAATACGGATCTTATAACCCTATGATTTTATCAGGCATTCTACTCCCAATATAAGTGTATTACGCTCAGTCCAAACAGATAAGAAATACTCATGTCTAATGACCGAGTTGATCTTATATACAATCATCTTATAACCAAAGTGCACTGTAGTACCAAATCCTGGAGATAGAAGAAACAAGAGAGGGGGTAAAAAGACTCAAGACATCTCAGAAGATGAGAGAACAAAGGATAATATTTTCAAATATAAAATAATGGTTGACTAGTAGTGGAGGTGTAGATTTGGCATCATGCTCAATTCCTCGACTTGCCTTGGCATTGATTCAGTTGAACTTGGGCAACCGAAGCTGAAGAGCCAGAACTAGCAGTACCCCAACCCCAGAGCCCAACCATATGGATCTTAGCTCAAGCAAGACTCTGTTACAAAGTATAAATATTAGGTAATCTTCTTCCTCTTCCTTCGCTTTGTTTTCCTTCCTACAGCTGAGTTGTTTGAGAAAATTTTGTTTTTAGTTACACTGGATGATCAATTCTCACGATCCTTACTCCAACAGGATCCACCAACAACCCCTCTTCTCACCAATTCCCACTAATTAATCCAACTAATTCAATAATATTACTCTAGAAAATAATACTTTTACAATAATCCCTATAAACACTTTGTACAAAAGCTCCAGAGAATGAAGATACCTTCCTAACAACACAATCTTCCGCTACTTTCAGAGATCAACTAAAAAGGGATGCTGCTCCAGGAGCCTTGGGGTGCTTCCAAACTAAAGATTCTCAAACTCCTCACGTCTAGCCAATCCTGAACCACCCTTCTTCAACCCTGCTCCTGGAACAAATATTTCCCAACCATCATTCAACAACCCCTTCTTCCTTCCCAAGGGTCTTTAACTTTGGTAAAAAAAAATCAACCTTCTAACCCTCACCCTACATCGCTGTTTCTCTTATAGAAAACTTTGAAACCAAACCAAACAGAATTTCATAGCCTGTCTCTTTAATCCTATAAGAAAAAGGTTTTGGGATTATCACTACCATTGAAAATAGTACAGACTCTGTTCTGTTACCATTATTGAATGGGTCATGGTCGTTGTCCTCATGATCATCATCGTACTGATGGTGGTAGTCTTCTTGAGACGAAGTACATGGAATCTCTAGCTCTTTAGGTGAACTTGAAGGGGTCCCACAGATACAATAATCTGTACCAGAGCAGAGTGAGCAAAGCGTCTCACTACTTCCTGACAATGAAGATGTGGACTTGTTGATGTTGATATTCAAAGATGAATTGAAAATACGTCTCCGACGGTGTTTCAGACGACCACGGCTATCACTTCCTTTTACAGGTCCAGTCATTATTCACACTTCTTCAGTAAAAGTTTAGTAATTAATTATTCCAATGATAATAACAAAGTGGTGACTGGTAATACAAAATAATTAACACTCGAGGACAGTCCAAAGGCTTAGCCACATCCGTTCTACTGCCAGTCAACTCGCCTCAAATTGTATAAACTGACTGACTTGAAATAATAAGAAAGTAAGAACCGAAACTATTACCAGAAAATATTAAAAAAAAAAATACGAGTAACACGACGCGTTGTTGCAGAGCCTATAAATAAGTTCTGTTGTGGTAAGTAAAACTAAACAGTGTAATTTAAATGTGTAACTTTGAGGTTTATTGAACTTCTCCGATACCTCGTTTCCTCAGCTTATCAACAGATAACACAGTAAAGAATAAAAAATTGTCCTTACACCCTCCACAGTTAATATTATTGAAGAGATTCAAAACTCCTCCTAACCTAAGCCCCAATCCTCATACTTTTCTATTTTTCCGTTAATCCGCTAACCACAGCAAGATATTCTAATTACTTGTTCTAGCTTGGCGACAGTAGGATTTTCTTTCTCATTTCTTATTTACCTTTCATTCCTGGATTCATTCAAAGAATACATGAGATCCATAATGAATTATTGAAAAATATCCTGTCTGACAGATGCCTAAAATGTTTAGAGAAAATGACCGATGCACGAAAGTATGAATAACCACACAAGAAACAAAAGAACTGGAAAATCTAACGAATGGATATTGAATGTAGAACAGGTGAAAAAATATTTGAAGCCGTTTGTAATTTGACGAACAACGGTTCAACTTCATCATCATCTCCTCAACATCTCACTTGCAAAAATACATATCTATAGGTACAAATTCGCAAGGTTTTTTTTGTCAGAAATACACTAAATGCAAACTTCCTCTCCACGTCCAACAGAAGAAAGACTAAGACAGTCCATGNGGTACAAATTCGCAAGGTTTTTTTTTTGTCAGAAATACACTAAATGCAAACTTCCTCTCCACGTCCAACAGAAGAAAGACTAAGACAGTCCATGTAACTATTTCCCACCTGTTCCGACAATGTATTGTTATTATATGTTGAGTTATCATCATCGTCTAAGAAAAGTAATCGGTTAACTACAAGTATATATCGACAGAAAAAAGAACAAAGACACAAAACAAGACAATGGAATGGACCTAATGATAAAACCTAACCACACTGAAATACATTAACTCACTCTAACTAATTCTGATTTCTATAGGTTATCATACCCAATAGGTTCCTCCAAAATTTCGATCATTTTGTTGTACAGATGCCCCAACCTCAACTTTGGACCATGTATGACTTTATAGCCATGGGAAAGGATGTGAGTTAACAAAGCGGACAACACTTATGATAACACCGGGGTAATTTAGATAAATTAATTACAGACAAATAAGAAACAATTAATCCCATTTAATACTTAGCGTCACACTGATCCATTGCTTACGCTTAAATTCTTTAAGCATTCTCTCGTTTCTTTGAAATCAAATGACACCAAGAAATTTAAAAATTATCTAGGTACCTTACTAAATCAACCAAAAATTAGTAGATTCAAATACAATTTCAGTTTTTACCAGCACTTGTAGACCATGTACTATTCCTCCACATTCCATCGCTGATGTATTTGTCGTCCTTTGTATTATCATCAGCATCCCATATTTTCTTCGCTGTTAACTGAAAATAGAATAATGAGAAATGTAAATTCGCGTAACACACTTCTCCGCACTATTTAATTTTCTTTGAAAAGAGGAAAAACAAAAAAATTGAAGTTATAAGAAAGTCTAGAGTATCCTTATTTGCCTTATTTAAGACAACAAAAAAAAACAGAAATAAGACGAAAAATACACAACCAACTACAAATTTAATCAGAGCTTTCTAGTCGCTTGTCGCTATTTGAACAGCTAACAAGTAAACACACTGCGAATTCTCGTCTTCTTCCTCATCATTTGTCGGACTCAATTACAAACTAATGCTCAACGTGCAGCGGTCCAATTTCCAGTATCTAATGAGTCAAAAAATTGCGCAATGCGAAATAATTCTTGTTCTAAACCAATTCAATTTAATAGCAAAATGAATACTTTCCTTATACAGGGCTTGCCAAACTCTTTTACCTATTCAAAACCACTTTCACCAAAAAAGCTTGGAGAAGTTAATAATCATTAGGAATTAAGTGCGCGTAATTTGAAATACTATCCAAGTTGCTTCGTGTGAAGTCGCAATACAAAACAAGTTATTCATTCTCAAATTTCAAATCAAAGAAAGTTGGTGAAAAGGCGAAAAAGAGGGGGGNGGGGAGGGCATCAGTTCGGGTAACATTGTATACCGAAATGTTCATTAAAATTTTGAAGAGTTCGGATATCATTGTATACAAAAGTGTTCATTAAATTTTTCTTTAGTGAAAATTTTTCACTGAAAATGATACTTTCTGACCAAGTCAACGCATCATTGATTTTTTATTTCAGGCTCCACATGACTCCCAAACTAAAGAAAATAAATTTTTTTTTAGTTTTTCAAAGTTTCATAAATTGTTTTAGCATTGGGTTCTAAGAATTTCCATTTTCCCAGTGACTCTGCTAAGCGAACAACAGCAGAAGGGATTTCGTTTACAGCTGGATTACATTATCATAGGTCTCTCTCGCAACCAGCTGTAACGCTAATAGACAAAGACACGTATCTCCACGGTTACCACAGTCGAAGACTGAAAAGACAGGGGGTTTCTATAGGCAGAGAAAATGGTTCACTTCAGATCCTATGCTACTGAGAACATGATGTTTTATCCTAGGTTCTCAAAATATAAAGGACCAATCTTTCCCTTCCTTTTTGCCTTCTAGTCTAAAAATCCGATTTTTCCAGCTTCACAACCTTATCATTCCCAGGCTCATCTGTCTAGAATGGAAAATAAAAAGGTACACGAATCCAAATTCAAACGCAACGTAGTCAGTCTCGAATCCTGAGAAAAAGAACCTGAACCTTTTGTTTTGACGAAGGTGTCCCGTTTCTTATATTATTTGTCCATTGCTATTCCAGTTAAAAGGCAGAGAGAGAGAGAGAGGAGAGTCTGGCCTTGTAAAAATGGGTAAATGTCCTACAATGACCGAAGACCAAACTATAAATAAATCACTACGACCAAAGCTTTTTCAATTCTAAATATCGTATGAGCTCCCTGGATAACATAAAGCCCTTAAGTCATCTATTGCCTTGTCACAGAAAACGGAAAGAGAATATAACATGACACTATAAAGAAGTTTATGCCCTTAAGCTCTGTCTGAGTATTTTCAGAAACGGAAGGGAACAAGGGAAGTCTGGCCCTTATAGTGACGATATGTCAGAGAGTTAAATTTTCAACTTCTTTGTTACATTCTCAGAAGATATTAACTTTGAAATTAAATGATCATATTTCTTAATTAACAGTCTAACTTGAGACAAATCTAGATTAAATTTCAATTCTGTAGAATCACTCCACCAATTGACTTTAGATAAAAAAAAACTATTATCAAAACAACCTTTGAACTTTTTCTTCTACTATTTCATGTCCTTAATGACTTTATGAGATTTAGATTCCTAAACGAACAACAAGTGCATGTCACATCAATAACTGCACTTTTTTTAAATGACGTACAGATCGATAATACCCAAGAACAAAAAGACAATATATAATATATTCCAACATTTACTCATCACGTCATCACTAATTTCTAAAGTGAAAGTAATGACAGATTGAGTGCTTTCACTTTTTTTTTTCACTAAAACAAGTTAGTGACAGGTCAAGATGTAGTTTATAAAATATTGCATCATAAAGTCCTGGAAAATCAATCAATAACCGAGGATTTTTTTTATAAAAATCATAAATTACAATTTTGCTACTTTGTAGGCTTTCATTTGAAATACCAGATATTGAAATGAAAAATACATAGAGATACGCTTTAGAACAACTATTCAGAGATTCTTTTGTATTAAGCTTGAATTTGTAATTTGAATAAACCTATACAAATCATTTTCTTAGTAAATTTTTACTTAATAAAAAAATTTTTAATTTACAAATAGTCGCCAGGTGAAGTAAAAAGCTTTTTCTTAATCTCATATTTGAAGTTTGAACTAAGAAGTAAAAAGGGTAAGCGAATAAATCAATTTCTTAGAAAACTTGTATTTTTTTCATAAATTTAAGATACGATATTACGAAATCTAAAAGCCTACTAAGTGCAGCCTACACTTTATAAACTTGTGATTATCTAGACAGAGAAATAATTCAAAACAAATCAATGTCATTTCATTTGTCTTTAAATTTTTTACTTCAGAGAAAGCAAGGAAAATATACCAAAATGACCATTCTAAACATCGAATCAACATGAGTATATTTTGTTCTGTTCAAGTATTTTTTCCTCGTAAGCTAGCATAAAAGTTTAAAAAAAAAACAACAACATAAAATTAAAAGCAGGTTTAATAAAAAAATTTAATAAAAATTTATATCTAGATTTTTCAATGGCGCCTTACTTTATCATTAATCAATAAATAAGCAAGAAAAATCAACAATTCACTCAGGAAGTGATTCTAAAACTTGAAAATGAAATAGCATATAATTCACTATCCGTTGCATAAATTGTATGAGGGTTGAACTACCAAAAGTTAATTTTACCAAAAATTAACAAAAGAACCAGACATTAATAAAAATGTGATTTCAGGGAGAAGAAATAAAGAATAATGTGTTGAGTGAACTTGAGTAACAAATCTATGATACTTTCAATAGCACCTATAAAATTCAAATTAAGAGAAAAGACAGTGTTAAATAATGGAATGGACTAAAAGAACCTTAGTATTATACCTAGTTATGGTTTTGGTACTCTATTAACCTTGGTTCCGGCCAATGCTTTGGTCCTCGTAACGTTGAACGCATAAAAAAAATTTCAGAGTTTTTATGCAATTCAAAGGAGAAGACAAAGAGATCTCCTCTGACTAATATTATGACTAAATAAAAATTTTTTAAAGAAAAAATTGGAAATTACCACATCAGATGCGAGTTCCTTCATTCTTCTTACACATTAATTACTTATTAACCACAACTGACACTATATATAATTTATATAAAACCGGAAATACCGAAAAAAGAAAGATTATACACGATGATTTACAGAGAGAAGGACTACAAGAGAAATTTACACAAGTACAGAGAATTGTACAGAATCCGACTGATGCCGGCGACGCTTGTCTGATATTTTTACTTCATTTCAGAACCACTCTCTTTCCTCGAGACCCAAGAGCTACAATTCCCCCTTCTAAAAACTCATGTTGCCAACTTAGATTCCCTGGGCAAATTTCCCCTCTCCCTATCTTTTTCAAGACCAGTTCCAGTAGAAAGTCATTTCGGGTAACTTGTACAGAAAAGAACCAGCCTACTAAACTATAGCCTATAAGTATACATGTGCAAGAGGACCAACATCACGATCCACAAAATAAAATTTCCTTTACGTTTACTCTAAACACCAAGAAGCTAAGGAGATAGAAAATTCACCAGAAACTCTAATGAAGCGATAAAATTACACCAAAGAAATGAAACCTGAAAGCTAAAGACAAACTCATCGGTCAGTTTCATAATAAAAATGAAACTTTCATTAGTCTAAAATCTTAAAAAGTGAATCAACTGTTAATTTTAAAATACAGTGAGACCCAATAAGAAACTAAAGTTTCCGCGTTTTCTATTTTTTTGAACATGGAGGAGTCTTACAGTATCTCGGAAAGATAATAACCTGAATACAAAAAATTCAATTACAGCATCATCGAATATATCTACGGTGAAAGCATAACGAACTACGAACATTCATAATCATAGACTTAATCAGTATTCTATTGATAACCACTCATAATACTGTATGAATTTAGAACACAGAGACAAAGGTAATGTTAAATTGAATAAGAAAAATGCAGCAATGGATGCAGTTTCCAAGCAGAGTAAAAACCTTATCATTTCTAGTTATGTGAAAAACTGATGGTAAAAGTTTCCCCTTTCACTTTCTTTTTAGTTCCTGTTCCTGCGCTCCACTCAATCCTTATCCCCTTCCTATTTCACTAAAAAGTAACCAGGCTTTGATTGTCTCTAGGTTTACGGGAAATGGAAGTCTATCCGAAGTCCTCTTCATTCGAAAGAACTCATACATTCACTACATCCAAAATTAGAGCTTATTGGTTTTGGCTAGCTCCTAGTTTTCTAGTAGTCTAAAACGAACTAAAAGAACTAAAAACTAACTTTTCAAGGTTCTATTCAAAATATATCCTACTCTGCAACCTGTTCAAAAAGTTTTCTTTGACGAGAAACAATTTTTGAAAGAATTACAACCCCTCAGAATATAGAATTCTGAAGAAATGCAAAAAATTAAACCAACCCTAAATGATACTTTAGTCTATTTCAGATAGAATAATATGGATTAAGAAACAAGGAAAGCCTTCTATCTGCTAAACTTTTAGCTTGATCACATTCTGTGGCCTCCTCAACCCTCATAGTTAAGATCTACGTACTATAGAGTAAAGTTAAACGCTTATCATCAGTGTTGTAAGCAAATGCTTCATAAGAAGTAAGGAATGAAATACACATCGACATCATGAAAAAAAAAACCCTATACACGCGACCTTACAGTTCGTTTAGAGGAAGCAGAAGACATTTCATATAACAGAAGTTCAGGAGGATTTTTTAGAACATGACGCATGGTAATTCCGATTACCAGTACTATAATCACTCCGAAAATTCCCATGACTTTTAGAGAAAGTAAAAAAGAATGAGAGGGATCTCCAACATTGAATTTTGAGCTGGAGAAGAACCGTCTAGTGTAAGTAACATCAAATTGAGTAACAAAGGAAAATTATACTTTCGAAAGCAGTTGGTGTAAAGTTTTTCAATTAAGAAAAACTTTCATGAAGTTCTTTGGAAAAGAGAAACGTACTTTACTAAATCCATCAAGCATATTGACACTTGTCAACTTGTCGCCTAACCAAGCCTATCGTAATAAATTTTTCCAAAAATTTCTAACAAAATAAAACTAAAACTACAGCTACAATACAGTCTTAAATTAGTTCAATTCATTATAAAACAAAATCTTACCTCTTTGTCATCTTTTGCACCCCACCACCGGGTCTTGGACGGATTCGTGTCATATCCATATGCTCCCAATGATGGCTCGAAAGACAGAGTATTATTAGCATGAACTTTCATTAGAAATCTGACCATAGTGAAGCGTTCAACTACTAGATTTTGTTGAATAAATTCGTAGACTGAATAACACGAATTTCCTTTAAAATAAAAATATAAAATCTTGATCTTAAATGTAAATTATTATCATGGTAAATTACTAATCACCCTACGGTTCCTTGTTACCTTACTGCTCAGTTCAAGTAGACTTAATTTTTTTTTATCTTATTTTTACCATGATTACATTTCGTATCAACAATAATTCATAATTAAAAAGAATTCACGATTGAAATTACTTACTGATAAGATAACTCAAGGTTTAGGAAGATGGCCTATTCCGTAGTTAAGCTTGATTATGTAATCCAAACAATTTTTTTAATTATTGGACCAGAAGGTTAGGTTTACGATTGTATCCGGATTCATACAACAAAGGAATTTCGTTTGGTTCTTTCTTATCTAAGACAAATACATTGAATGAAAGCCGAATTAATACTAAGGAAATAACCTTCGACTTACAAACAGATTAAGTGATAGATTTAGGGTGGTCAAAAGTAGAAATTAGTTACACACTTACACAATTACGGAGGAGCCAGGTTGTGATAGCCAGTTGGAAAATCCTGTAGTATCACCTGATACTAATTACCAAACAATAGTTGTCAAATGCTTGAAACTTTTCAATCCTCCACTTTACCCAAACTCCTGAGTGACACTGACTACTCACGGCACGGTGCTAAAAATGTTGACCAAATTCACTGTGATAATTGAAATGGCAACCGTAAATCTTCACTAAATTTTTAACTAGAGTTCCGCAGCGTATAAGCAGTAGCGACAATGCACTGAAAGCAGTGTTTAAAACTGAACAAAATGAATGTAAATGTACTAAATCAAGAAAGCAAGCGGAATAAGCTTCAACAATCAGCATAAGCGTACCGCTGCCGCGGAATGAATGAACATCAAACTGCAAATTTCAACACCAGTGTCAAAATAACCAATTCTTAACAACAACCTCAACCCAACCTAAAACTTGAATTTACAAACACTCGAGTCAATTTTAAGAATCTACTGTTGGATTATTTTAAACTAAACTTTAAGCTTCCCATTCTGTTTTATACTCTGGCAATACTCCTAAGCAAAAGATTTCCTTTGTTTATACATACAGTGCGTTCGAATAAGAAAGCGAATTTCCCGCGTAATGAAATCACAAAAAATTCAAAATTTATAGACAGTCAGACGTTTGTACCGCTCAAATGTCTGACTCCGCCGCTGACAGTNTTTGTACCGCTCAAATGTCTGACTCCGCCGCTGACAGTTTATCATTCTGAAAATCATTCTCGTTCATGAAAATGATCAAAATTATCATTCTAATTTTATTTCAAAGTGAGCAACACTGTTAAAACACTGTATATCTCGTATTTCGGATTCAAATTTGAAATATTTCCTAATGCTGATTAATTGTTGTCTAAGTAAATCACCGTATGCTGATTGCAATTAGCCGTAAGTATCAGTCCATTTCTTCTAAGCAAATCAAACTAACGAAAAATCTTAACACTAGCGCAATGGGTTGATAAAATCAGCGGACGGTGTTTCTCTCCCTACTAAAATTTACCGCTGATGAATACTTGCTTTGTAAAGATGTCCTGCAGAATTAATCCAGCAAAACCAGAATCTAAATTGTTAGGTCGATTCCGCTGATTCAAATAAAAACTGTCCTGAAACAATTGATTTCAATTGTTTTAGGTAACTAAACTAAGAAAAGATTTTAACTAAAGTTAAAACAAAACGATGATGGGTTTGTCAGTAGATGAAAACAAATTGGACACATAAAATTTACCTTGCTCTACTCATAATCAAAATTTACATTGTTGGGCATCGCAGCAAACTTTGAATTAATATGATTATCAAAAAAAATTAGCTTTATGATATTGAGTTGTTACGTAATTGTTACACGTTCTAAAGTGTACTAGAATTTCTTCGAAAGAGTTCAATGAATTTCAATTTTAATTGAAATTTATTTAAATCTTTCGATCAAACTTGAGTATAATAATTAGACTAGATTATGCATGTGGAAATAACTTAGCTAAATGTAACTGAAACGGATGAAATGGAAGAAAAGTATGCTCATGAGGTTGGTAAGCATGGTAACTCAATACTTCAATGATCCATAAACAAATATATTATTATAATAAACATTAACAAAATTAGTCTAGTTTGTTAATTTTTCCAGTTAGGTTTAGTCTCTTATTTCTTTTAGTAATTTCCAACTTTTTTGTGAGTTTTTTGCAAATGAAGGTGTACGAGTAATGCATTTGTAAATTTATAATATTTTCCCCAAACTATTTCACGGGAAGTTCGCTTTTTATTCGAACGCACTAGTTATTTCCACATGCATATTTAAACCTAATTATTTACTCAATTTTTGATCGAAAAATTTAAATAAACTTCAATTAAAATTGGAATTCATTGAACTCTTTCAAAGAAATTGTAGTACATTTTAGAACATGTAACGTCTACGTAACAACTCAATATCATAAAAGCTAAATTTTTTTGATAATCATATTAATTCAAATTTTGCTATGCCCAACAATGTGAATTTTCATTATGAGTAGAGCAAGGTAAATTTTATGTGTCCAATTTGTTTTCATCTACTGACAAACCCATCATCGTTTCGTTTTAACTTTAATTAAATTCTTTTCTTAGTTTAGTTACCTAAAACAATTGCGATCAATTGTTTTAGGACAGTTTTTATTTGTATCAGCTGAATCGACCTAACAATTTAGATTCTGGTTTTGCTGGATTAATTCTACAGGACATCTTTACAAAGCAAGTATTCATCAGCGGTAAATTTTAGTAGGGAAAGAAACACCGTCCGCTGATTTTAGCAACCCATTGCACTAGTGTTAAATTTTTTTGTTAGTTTGATTTGTTTGGAAGAAATGGGCTGATACTTACGGCTAATTGCAATCAGCGGACGGTGATTTGCTTAGACATAACAATTAATCAGCATTAGGAAATATTTCAAATTTGAATCCGAAATACGAGATATAGTGTTTTAACAGTGTTGCTCACTTTGAAATAAAATTAGAATGATAATTTTGATCATTTTCATGAACGAGAATGATTTTCAGAATGATAAACTGTCAGCGGCGGAGTCAGACATTTGCAGCGGTGCAAACGTCTGACTTTATAAATTTTGAATATTTTGTGATTTCATTACGCGGGAAATTCGCTTTTTTATTCGAACGCACTGTATAGTATACACACAAAATCTTGAAAAGTTTCTATGAATCTGCCCAAAATTTACCTTCGATTTTGTGATACGATAGTGACTAACTACGATTACCGACAAAATTTAAAAAAATTAATGCTATCTAGCCCGAGAGAAGAGTGGCGAAGCCGTGCGGATGCGAACCAAACCTATGCGATTAAATTTACAGTGAAATAAAAAATTTCCTTTATCTTGTTAAAATTTTTTTTTGTTAAAAATTACACCCAATTTATCCTAATTTAGATTTCAAGCAAAAATAGAAATTTTCTCGTTGAGGGACAAGACCAAACAAACCCAAACTATCGAAAACATTTATTATTAGAAACAAGACAACACTACAAAACAAAAGCCTATGAGTTTCTGATGATTTCTAAATCAAACCAAACCGCTTAGTTCGAATTATTAACCTTCGAAAAAAAATTTTTTTTTTAAAGTTCCGTCGAAGTATTTCAATACTTACATTTCTACTCCAAATTTGATTAATATTTCTGTATAGAGATAGCTTATTTTTTGGTAGACTTCGTGTCTTAGATCTAATTCTGAATTATTTGAAAATTTCCAACCCAGGATTTCAACATTCGTTTCCTAAATTGGGTTGGGTTACGTTGAATTTATTGCTACGGTGAGATGTAAGTTTATTTCGACTGCGGTAAAATAACTCATTATTGACTGCATGCAAAAATGCATGTGTTGTCTGTCGTCTTCCAAAACAAATACAAAAAAAATTAAAATTCTTTCGCGCTTCGACAGGTAAGTAAAATAAGAATTGGGGTAAAGAAAACATAATGGAACATAAACAAACCAACAATGTCAAATTATTTTAATTCCAAATTAATTCCGTTAAACATTGATGACATCCAATAGTTTTAGTTATAATAAGTGCTGGAGAATTTTGATGATGAAAGACTTATGCTTGAAGACTATGACTTGAGGTAGACGAAGTGAGACGCAAAGGGTTGGATACACGAAATATATTTGGCAGCATTTCTGCCAGTCGATTGAATATGTCCTCAGAAATATCCTTAAAATTATACTTTCAAATTGAAATCTCTCATTTAATTAAGAAAAAAAGAACGAACCTTTGGAGCTAAGAATTGTAAATTCTTCATATCTGCTCCGCTCCAGGATGTCATTTCAATCATGAAACCCTTGACACATTTATAAACCAGCTCTGCACGCCGATTGCACCACTGAACAGTCATGAACTAGAAGCAGAGCACAAAATTAATTTTTTAGTGGGTTTAAGAACACTGACAGCAACCTAATAAGAGACGAAAGTGACAACTGACCTCAACCATTTCGTGAGCTAGCAATGCTGGAATGGTGATGGTCGTGATATCATGGAGACATGCTGTCTTCAAGATATTTCTCAGACCAAGGATTACTGGATCTCTCGAATTTATTTCCACTAAAGGAACAAGAATGAACCAAATCAATGTGGGAACTCTCAATAAATAACAACTTTTTATCTTAAAAATTATTGATTAGTAAATGAGTGCTTACGTTTATTGAGTGCTTGGCGGTCTATAACAAGATGAAATATCACATGCACTCCGTTTAGATTGGAATGTCTGGTCACAAAGAAATCCCCAGCTTTTAAATCATTTGGACGAGATTCAAGTTGCATCTCAACGTTGTCGAAGTGAAATTCGGTCGTTTGTTGACAAAGTTGAATTAGATCTAGAAGTCATCGAAAATCAGTTCATCAATAACCAAAAGTTAATCAGAAAATTTTTTTCGGAGTTTGGATATCTTGAAAATCACCTTTGGTTATTCCCGAATACATGGAAAAATCCGGTTCGACTAGTTGAACTACGGCAGAAATATCCGTAGAATATAGAGAAATCGCAGTCTGTAACCTCTGTGGACTGATTTCTCGGGAGCTTTCATTTTTGAATCGCATAAAATCAATCGGATGACAGGAGAGGAGACGAATGTTATACATTTGTTTCATTTGCGAACCCAGGTGAATTGTGAAACTCTCTTGTAACATGTTATCATCGGATGCACTGTGTCTCTCTTCATCTCCATAACTGATCATCAATGAATCATCGAAACGGACAGAGTGCTTTTTCTTCACTTTTCGTTCTTGATTTGGAGAGAGACTTTCCTCATTTTGGATATAAAACTGTTCGTAGGTCCCGACTATCCAATCTCGAAATTCTCTTTTTTGTTTTAAATTTTCACTTTCGATTAAACTTTCCCATCGTGTTCGGACTAAATGAATATCATCAAAATGTAGTGCAGCTAAAGCATTTACATCTCTTGTGGTGCTTGTGTCGTTCTGATTCTGGTTCAATGATGCGATCGCGCTTGACATTTCTTTGGTTTGCCTATACAAATAAATTTTAGTAACGGCTATTCAAACAATAAGTAATAAAGATGAGTTCGACATTGTGTACCTCTCTGTTAAAGTAGCCAGTTCCAAGTATTTCAATCTGTGCATTTCACGAATTGTAGAATTCAAAGCACTCTCCTTCCGAAGAACTGCTCCCAACATTGGAGAATGAACTAAGGCATGATATGCTTCTGCAAATACTTCACTATCCCCAACAACTTCCGGTGGATTATATTGTAAAGTTTCCTGAACAAAACATAATTCATAAACTGTGATAGTTAGTTGAAACATTTTTCAAATTTACTAATTCGTATTTAGTAATAATAAATTACTTCGGTAAATGCTTTCTCCCAGGCAGCTATTCGTTCTTCCATTTTATCTGGATCTATTCTCACTGAATTGATTCTTACTTGATAATTCCCCTTCTTAACAAACTCTTCCAGTTTCTCTGCTATTTCTACCAATTCAGAACAGAAATTTTAACTATTGATAATACATTAGTAGTACCTTATTCAAGATGTTCTAAAAACCAATACCTTCTTCCACATACAAGGGTAATTTGAAAGATGTAATAATGAGCTGGACTAATTCAGGAACTCTCATTTCTGGATACGGGAGGTGAACAGGAACTTCCAATTTGACACAGTTGTTCTGTATCCTCAGTTGTATTTTGAAAACGTTATCATTGACTAAATCAAGATCTTTGGATTTGTCAACTTGTCTTTTAGCTTCCTCTGCCATCACACCAAGGTACCCCACTAGAAAATTAAAAATATAATTAATACTTTAAAAACAGATTAGAATGCTCAATTATTTACCGCAGCCGCGCACTGTTCTGAAACTCTTCGAACCATAATATCTTCTAATTTTATGAACTTAAATCCATAATAAGTTTTTGTTCACACACACAAACACACACACTGACACTAGTACATAAATACACACTAAGGTTTGAATCTAATTAATTATTCCACTCACCGGATTCTCCAAGCGACGTGACTTCGCGTGTCTACCAGTCGATTTATTTATCAAAAGAGGTAAATTAATTGAATAATATTGAATTAGAGTTCAAAACAAAGTTCTTAAACTGGAGTCAGAATACCCGATTTTGCACCGAGTCCACATCATTGAATAACCCGAGCACTCGGAAACGTTACTGAAAATATACTCAAAATAAAGAAAAAATGATATAAATGAATAATTAAGGTAATGTTAAAAAATCATAACGCGTGCTCCTAATCTAATGAACAAAGTGACAAATGTTTTAAGGTTTTCCAGTTTCTAAGTGCTTGTGTTATTGTAATTAGCTCGGGCTCTGTAAAAACTCGGGTATTTTGAATTTAACTTTTATTTGATGAAAAATCAAACTGTAAACTCCCCTCCTACTTCCCGCCAAAAAAATTTGAATTATAAATGCAGAGTATTGTGCCAGCTGTTCATTGGCTCACGACAACGCACTACATGGGGCAGTTCAGTTTTACCTTTATTTAGCGCAATTTTTCAAAACATGCAAAAAAAAAACGAAAAATAAAAATGACGCTATTCGACATTCGACGTCATTTGTAATTCGTCAAGACTCAATTTTTGCGGCAGATACTCAGTGGTAGAAAGTGAAAATGCGAAAGAGTGGTTTTGGTTATCCATGCTAATAACTCAACAAAAACACTAAGTGAATGAACTAAAGGATATATTTGGAAACCTTCGCACTTTGATCCGGTCAGAGGTTTTGTGATAATTGTGTGACGGACGAACGGACAACGAAATAGATCTAATAATGTCTTATGTTAACATAAATAAACTGTTTTACAACGTTTACCGAAAAATTCAGAAGAATTGACGTTTACGAGCATTTCAGTAAATTATTATGCTTTTTTTTTTGTAAATGAATGGTTCCCGATTATTATTAAAGTGGTTCAATATTTTAAAACTTTGTCAATAATGTTTAATTTTTGATTATTTTTCTTAGAAACAAAGTTGAAATCAGAATGAGCTTTATCATTCAGAACGACGTTGTCTCTGAAGGAGACACTGTGATTCTGTTTTTATCCGTAAATTCAGTTCATGCTGTCGAAGTCTGTCCAACAGTTATTGGGAAACATGGACATCCAATCGATAATAAATTCCAATCACCCTACGGTCCAATCCGTGTGATGGACCTAGTTGGTACAAAATATGGGAGTAAAGTCAATTTCCCAAATGGATGGGGTTATATACTTCAACCGACTTGTGAACTCTGGACAAAAACTTTACCACATAGAACACAAATAATTTACACACCGGATATCAGTCTTATCCTAATGGGTCTTGATTTAAAACCAGGATGTATTGTTTATGAAGCAGGTAAGAAAAATTATAATTTGATTATAACGTAAACTTTATCATTAAATTCGAATAGCCTTGTTATGTTAGTAACTAATTTATAATATTTCACTAATTTTATAGGTACAGGAAGTGGTTCCTTGTCACATGCAATTACCCGGACGATTCAACCAACTGGTCATCTTTACACTTTTGATTTTCATGAACAGAGAGTAGAATTAGCTCGTGATGATTTTCAAGTAAGTAAAACTCAATTATTATTAAGTTACATAAAAATGATTTATGTCCTAAATTTCATGTACTTCATCATCTCACATGAGAGTAAAGTACTAAATTGCGAAAAACAATACCGATTTGATAAGCACCTTCACATAGTCATAATTTAAGTAAATGTTAATAATATACAAGACTAGGGAAACTTTTATAAGAAGCCAACTTAACATCTTCTCATCTAAGATAATTCAAATCACATTTACATAGACTATTAAGTTACTTAGACTTTTGTAGTGTAAAAATTTAATTTATTTTTATAGAAACATGGACTACACCAGTGGGTGTCTGTAGAGCACAGAGATGTAATTTCAGATGGATTTCCAAATTTTGGTAAAGAAGCTGATGGTGTCTTTCTTGATTTGCCGAGTCCATGGGAAGTTGTTTCTCATGTCCAACGCACCTTAAAACGAGGTGAGCAAAATCTTAATAAAAATTACCTTTACATGATCAATCAACTAAATGATAATAAGATAAACTTTTCTATCTACAATCTTCTTTTAAAATAACAAAAAAATAACAGTTGGTAGCTTTGGAGTTTAAGACTTTCACCTTATAAACTCTTTGTTCGTGTAAATTGGGAATAAATTCGTCTTACTTCAATAATCTTTTGAGAAAAAAAAAATTTTATAAAACTTATCGTTTAAAGTTAGAATCAGGTTATTAAATTGGACTTGATCGATTTCTTTTTTGACATACACTATCCCTGAATTACAGAAAATTATCTTTGGGAAATCTCATCTTTAAGTTCCAGTTTCCTTCGACACTGGCTCCAGACAACTCTTAAAAAAAAATTTTTTTTTTACACGGGTACTGGTAAAGTAAAGAGGGAATGTACCCAGGATATTTAATTCTAACTTGATTCTTCAGTTGAGTTGCATATTCAAAGTCGAAGAGAAATTACTTGTTGATTACTGTAGTTGAGTTGAGACTTTGATGTTACGAGACAAAAGTTAGAAGGGTTCGACCCTTCAAGTCCATTCAAAAAGAAGTGGGCACCATGCCTTATAATCTTACCTGAGATTATAACTTTTAGCTTGTCACTTTATTCCAATTATTAAAATATTCAGTAGGTTTTATAAAAAAAAAACCTTTTGTTAAAATTATACTAACAACCTAAATAATCTGAATTAATTAACCTAAATATGTCAAATTAGGTAATCTAATTTCTGTCTTTTTTGATTATTAACCCCTTTCTCCACCTTTCTTCCGTTAGCGTCTTCATCAAGAAAATAATACATTATTACAATTATCATTGTTGTAAAAACCTACTCTACTAATTATGGTACACATCAGTATAAAACAAAATTTTCAAAGAATCTTTAAAAAAAAAGAATTTTTTTAATAGCACTATGGTTGGGAAAGTAAGTTCAGTTCTTAAAAATCCCATTTGAAGTGTGAATTTTTTGGCAATAAATATAGCTTTTAGAGAAGTCATTCAGTTCTCAAAAAGCACTGGAGACAGACTGTCCGGAAAAGAATTAGAAAGTAAAAGAATTGTAGTAATCTAAAGTAGTTTTTGGATATAAATTGAAAATGTTGTGAATTACAATTAATCAAGTTTAAATCATACACATTAAGATTAGGATTACATTAAAAGCCGAGAAGTGCCTTTCCCTTTCCGTCTTTTTCGGCCGAGTGGTTTGATTTTACGATAAAATAGGCATTATAAACTCTGCCCAAAAAATTATCACTCATTGTTTCGAAACCACTTAGCTTGTTATTAAATGACTCACCCAAAACAACAATGCTTCCAACAATATGCAATGTGAAATACAATTTTTGTAACTTCCTTAAAAAAAATATCAAAATTCTAATTCGTCGTCTGTAATCATGTAAAGTCTTTTATCATCATTTTCGGTAACTTCCTGTTCTTCTTACTTCTATACAATTAATTTTCGCATTCACCAAAAAAAAANTTTATCATCATTTTCGGTAACTTCCTGTTCTTCTTACTTCTATACAATTAATTTTCGCATTCACCAAAAAAAAATACATCAAAGTAAGTAAAAAAAAATTTATAGGTAACGTATGGCCGATTAATTAATTATAATTCTTGCGTTAAGGTTAGTTTATACTTCTTACTGGAGTAATGTATTTTACCGTGTTTCTACTCTTTCAGCTATCTTTATATGTTTATTCTGTAAAATGAAAATTTTCGTTATCGGAAATCGAAATCGAAATCGTAACTTGAGTATTCTAGGTGTTGTATGAAATTTTTTAGATTTTATAATTTATAAAATTTTTACATTATATTGTTAAGTTCAACCATTGACTACCCATTATCACAACAATTTGGATGAAAGGTGTCAAAATAAGCCGTTGGCACCTTGGAACCAATCGGCTTACTTTTTACTTGTAATTTAAATTTCGGGAAGAAATATTTATAACACCCGTAAGGAGATTCAGAGCACGTGCGAGATTTTTACGCCGTGCGTAAAAAAAAGAAACCAGGCTCTAAAATTAAGATAGGAATTATATTTGACATTTTTAAAGGCTTGGTTTATACTTTATAGTAAGAATTGAAACGAGAATAATTAAGAAAAAGTCAATAAGTTGAATCTGTAAGAATGATGAAGATGATTGTTATTTTGTAATTATTGTAACTTGATTCGAATTTTTAATATGAACGAATTTAGGTAGAAAAATAAAATATTTTGGATAAATGAAAGTACCTCAACTGTCTTAACCAGTTTTTCTGACAACTTTTTGGCTCAAGTTAAAAACACCACCATTATAATCATTTACATTATTGTGATTAACGTTTAATAATTTTTAGGTTTTGAAAATAAGTTCTTGATTTTATTTTATAACACAAGAATGGAGTAATTTTCATTTGGAAACTTGTATTGAGCCTCACCTATTTTTCTGTCGAATGATTTTAAGAGAATCTTCACCTTTTCATTTCATATTTATAACACCTTCAAAAAATATTTTTTTTTTAATTTTCTACTGTATATATTGGATATTTACTTGTTGATTTTTTATGACAAAAATTAATAAAAGACTTCTAAACATTATAATTAGTAAAAATCAACAATGAAAATTAACCAAACCGTTTATTGATTGGGGTATAATGTGTANTCTAAACATTATAATTAGTAAAAATCAACAATGAAAATTAACCAAACCGTTTATTGATTGGGGTATAATGTGTAATTTCAGTCATAAAATTTTTTTTCTGTTTTATGATAAATAATGGTGAAATTCGCTGGAAAGTACCTCACGATAAATGACCACTGAAAATACGCCTTATGAGGGATCGCGAGAGAAAATACGGTGTGAAAATTACGTCACCATTTAGGTCTATAAATTATCAACAATTATTTAGAATTACGTATTTTTTTTTAGAATTTAAAAAATAATTTTTGTAAATCATAATATTATTTTTGATTTTTCTCATTTGGTTTATTTTTACTGTTGTAATTTTCCGCGGTATGCTTTCTCTCTCCTTTTTTCCAATCGGTGTTACCATCTTCAGAGATCATTTCACCCGGTTCCAATAACAATAAATTTTTATTTTATTTCTTATTTTTCAGGTGGAAAACTATGTACTTTCTCACCTTGTATTGAGCAAGTACAAAAAACTTGTGAAGCACTAAAAAAAACACAATGTTTCATTATGATCAAGACTCAAGAAGTTCTCCAAAGACCACTTTCAGTTCAATCGAAAACAATCAACTCCATCGATTTTACTCGAATTCAACCAGTAAAAGGAGTAAAAATGGAACCTATAAATCGAAATCCTATTAAATTTCGATCATTGCTTGCTCCATTACAAATACCAGGTCATACAGGTTACCTCACTTTTGCCACCTTTGTCCCTCTCCAATCTATATAATAAATAACAAATTATACAATCAATTCACAATTCATAAATAATTATAAAAAAAAAACTTTTTAAAAATCAGTTTAAGCCTTTATTCTTCTCTACAAAAAAAATTTTTTGGTTTCGTAATTTTATCTCAATTTATAATAATATAAATTAAATTAAAGCTATTCTTCATTTAATTACATATATTTTATAAACTTATATAAATTTTACATTTAAATTTAATTTGAGTTTGAGTAGTAGCATTTCTCTCCTAGTAGTAAAGCTTATTAGTTTGGTGAGACTCTACAAAACTTAAATAGCTTTGTAAAAGAACAATAATAAATATCATTGTAAAAATAATCAAAATTAAATTACACTTCCCATTAACCGTTCATTGTCCGATGACAAAGTCGTCATCGTCATTACAATTACAAAAAAAAAATTTTTTTTTGTAATCAGTTATACTTTATTCCTTTATCCTCAACTTATTATTTACTCCGTTCCTTATGGTTTCATCAATTGAACAAAATTCATCATGATTGTATTCTAATCCTTAATCATTTATGAGATGTGGACGGAAATAGTTATTCTAAATTACCACACTGTTTTCATTAAAGCTTTCTTAACATCATAGTATATTTCGGTGTAGAAGATTTCATAAATTCATTTATCATCACATCACTTGGACATATCTTTTTTTTTATTCTTATTATTCCAAGGAATTATCTACGAATCATCATTTATGATTCTTCTACCCTTAAAAACTTATTCTAGGATGGTGTTAAAAGTTAGGTAATTTGTATAGAAATTGGAAGGTAAGACAAGATTATTGGACGGATTATGTAATTCACAAGTCACAGGAGAGAATCTTTGTAATTTTCGAAGGCCACCCTATCCGTTCACTGACAATTCTACTCTGACAATTACCCCCCTCTTCACTTTTAAAAATTTCCGTTCGATATATTTTCCACCCTTTTAAAATTTTCTAACTCTTCTATAGGGTTAAAATTCTCATAAGGGTGGAATTTTCATATAGAAAGAATGGATTTTCAAATTGAGGGGGGGATTGTCGGGGATAAATTGATGACGTAATATTCAAACTAACGTTTTTTTCTCCCTTTATTCTTTATTATTCTTTATTCTTTACAATTTCATGGAAAAAATAATGAGACGTATTTTAAGGAAATATTTATGACTTTGGCATTGGTTAATCAACACAGGAGTATAGGAGTTTCAATTAATTGGTAAGGAAAATAGTTAAATTTGTTATAGCTCACTGTTGGAAGCCATAATTAGTAAGTTATTGTAAAGTTATAAGTATTGAATAGTATACAGCACAGCTAGTATGAAAATTTACCTGTAGGAAGTAATCAGTAGTATTAATTTGCGAAAAAAAAAAATATTGCGAATCAATCTCAACAGGAGGGGGCAGGGCGACTGAGATAATGATAGCTATAAGCTATTATAGTCATCGATAAATCTTTCCAAAGTTACCATCAATTTTACTATTTTTAGATAAAAATGACAATGGGCGGAAGAAAAGGTAAGGTACATTACTAACATAAGAACAAGAAGAAGAAAAAAAAACATAAATTTTTTTTTTTTTAAATGTTCCTTACTCTTTTGAAAATGTCCCTTACCCCTTTCTCTCCCATTTAAAGGATTATGTCACCACCGGTTGTAAAAAGTAATTCATCTTTCTATATGGGATCATTAGAGAGATTTGTCCCTCCGACCTAATGGATTATTCATTTTGGGAAACTATAATTATTATATTATTACATAATCTATTGTTAGAATTCATTGATTTATTTAATTTTGATGTTTTCCTTTCTATTATTCAACAGATCATCATCATTATGGGCGGTAGAGCATGAAAATTTACGAAAATAATAGTGTGGGAGAGAAAGTAAATATTTTTCTTGACAAAATCCCACCGACAATGCGGCCCTTGGTTCTTCATCCTCATTCTCATAATAACCAACTATTGTTGGTGAAGAACCATTGTTGGAAAAGAAAGAAAATGAAATGATATCCAGATTTGATAAAACTTGACACTTGAGAATTATTCATTACTGAATTTTGACCGTCTGGAATTTCTCATCAGGGGTGAGTTTGAAGTATGACACATTGTCTCATAAAGTCTCCCATTTTAAGGATCTATTTTCTTCATTTTCTGCAAAGAAAAAAAAATAAGATGTCAAGATGAGATTAGATTTTAAAATTAAGACATCACACTACCAAAATGTTAACTTATCATTTTTTTTTTCATTTTTTATTACAAAAAAAAACAAGATCCAATCAGTCTCAAAAACTTGTACGTACGATGTTACCTGTCTAGGTATGAAATTATATATTCATTTATAAAAATCACGCAATCTTGGTCTTTTAATGATCCAGTTGATTGAATTGAATCATTTAAAAACACATGAGATGGATAAGATGATGAAATTTGATGTTGACCGACAATTACCCACCGCCCCCCCCCCCTACTCCCGCATAAGGCAATCTTTACAATAATTCCCCATTTGGATTGGAATTGTCGTTAGATTTGAAATTGATAGATTTGTGTTAAATGAAGAAAATCGTTTTTACTAAAGTTTTACATTTAGTAAAAGCGATTTTCCGTCACTTGGTTTTCCTCTGTTAACTTGTTAACTACTAGTTAGAAATAAAATTTATTTCATTTTAAGAAAAAAAAACAAAATTTTTTTAAGCATCACTTGAAATAGGTATAAGTTTTTGGTAACCCGAGGTTAGATGATGGTATTAGATAATATTCCATGTGAAACCTAACCCCGGTAAATCACCACCAACAAGAAATTAGTTATATCATATCTTAAAAGGTTAATATTCATAAAAGTATTATTATGAATATGATGAAGGAGGTATAGAATTATTGCTCGACTGTACTGGATCTGATAAGTAAGTGGCGTGTACCCGTATTTATGCCTCTTTATAAAAGAATCTGTAGTTTCCTAGAGTAGAACTTAAAACAAGAGGTCAATGAGGGTGTTTCTGAGGGTGATGAACCGGACGTTTCTCTTTCTTTATAATTTTCATCTAGCAGAAGCGAATCCACAAACTCATGGATCCGGATGACCCTAACTCTCTCTTACAGGTATTTAAAGATAATTAATCTTGGCTCAGATTCTTATATTTTTTAGTATAACCCTTTCCCTATCAAAAAAAAAAAAAAAAAAAAAGTAAAAGATTGTTGCGTAAAGTGGAAAAGTGGGTGGGGAAGGACGAAGAAGAGGATCTTCTCAGTTGATCTTTAGAGAGATGAAAAGAAAAGGCTTTTGGTAGAAGGTAATTCTGGAATGTAGACCGTGGGAAAGGTGCTATTTTACCAACTTGTGTAGAATTTTTAATCTCAAGCCGGATTTTTAGTAAAGAAAAAATATTAGAAAGTACTCCAATGTGTAAAGAAAAAAAAAGAAACAACATCCATGTATTAGAATCAATGGGGTTCGCCCACTTTTGCGCTCCTCATAAATTATATTTCGGCTACACTACAACGGACTCTGAAGGACGCGGATCATATCTTACTCATTTACTGTAAAGAAAGAAAGGGCTGGGCACTGGAAACATGGTATAAAAGTACCTCCGATATAATATTCAAAAGGGTTAAAGTCAATAACACAGAAAATTTTCATATTTATTGTAAGAATAGAGTAAGGGTACCACCCCTTTTCAAAATTTTTAAAAGTTTTACAAGTCCAACCAAATTTACTTTTGATAAGTTTGTAACTTTACAATTACAACGCACAAAGTTTTGATATACAACAACTAATAAGTTATATTCTATTTTATATTGAAATCGCGACAAATGGCGGATGTAGGACTTCGGATCACGAAGATTTTGACCCCCGTTAAAAAATAAACTTTTTTAAACTTATTAGAAAGTGTAAACTTAACCTAAAGAAAACCTATATTTTCAAATTTTAACGTGTATTGGTAAATTTTTTTTTAATTTTTTTTACCGGGAAGGGGGTGATTACTGGGAGCTAGAGTCCAGGGCCGAAAAAATACAGTGTAATTCAACTTTGAGATTAAATTAATTTACTGTCTGTTGTATAAGATTGAATAATGTTTGTGTGATATGTTTCATAGGATATCATGAGTATGGTAGATTCTAATGTCACCGTCAATCTTTGACCAAAGTAAAGCTCCCTGCCGTCATTTTAAGCTAGATAAACTTCCCGCAGTACTTGAACTGATAATATAAAGAACTCGATCTCAATCAGACTTTCCCATTGTATTTTTTCTTTCTAGTAATCACTCAAGATGAATTGATCTACATGGAGTTAGTTGTCCAATGAAAATCAGGTTTTCATCCCCATGTAATGTTTCCCTCTTATTTTTTTAGTTTTTACGCTTAGTAATTGCAAATCAGTACGGTACGCTCTGCTTACAAGAAATAGAGAGTGATGGGAAAACTGTTTACAATAAGTTATGTGACGGGCTTTGTGAACTGCATCTCAAGTCTTTTTAAATAAAAAAAAATTAAGAAAAAAAAACTTGATCTGAAGGTACAACTTCTCTTGTATCTTGTCTACCCGAAATTGGTAAGAAACACCTTCTTCGGGTTTACCCTTGTATCAAGGGTTTCTATATATCCCGTTGAAATATTTTACCTCCATTTCTATTGGGTGAAATGGGTAAAGTATTATATGAATGCTCAGTAGAGCTATAAAACATTAGTAAAGTCATCTTAGTAGATTAGTATGGGTTTACTTAGCATTTTCATAGTAAGTATTCTAATGTTAAATTTCAATAATAGAGCGATCCGTTGAATAGCAATTGAAGAAAATGTAACATTTGAAATCAATAATCAAATTGGTTGTTTATGGTCAAATTTGTTGATTTGTAAAAAGATAAATATACAAAAAAAAATTTTAATTTTTTTATTTAGTCCAATTCCACCCGGTTCTTTCAACCGGGTTTATGCTAACCCTACTTATATCTCAATAGGCAGTAGTTTAGTAGATTTTTGGTTTTAAAAGCGTTTTATTTTAAAAAACTAGTCAAGTCAACTCTGCATGTGGTCACTGTGTATATTACTCATGATCCAAGGCGGCGTACCCTTATAGTTCTCAAATCTTTAAGTACAAAAGTACACTGCCGTGTTTCCTTTATCAACAAAGTTAAAATTAAAGCTTACCGAGATAGCTATAGAGATGCAGTCATGCATTCTAAAGTCAAACCCAATTCATTACTTTTAATAAAGAATCCTCCCAACAATCAAGTTTTTTTTAATTGTTAAGAACTATTAAAACAAAGGGTACTCACCACCGTCATGATCCGATGACTCGGGTGTTGGTGGTAACCGATTTTCTTTGTTTGGACTTCCAGATTCTAATAAAATTGGACCTGTCGTCAAACCACTTGTACCATAGTATGTATATCCAAAACCATAGCTAGCAGTAGGATTCGAACCACCAACTCCAGTATTTGGATTGGAACAAAATGACAAGTAGGGTTGATAAGTGGGAACACAATGGACAAGTTCTTGGGTCATTCCTCCAAAGACTCCTGCGGTATTTGTGTCACTATAGAGATACAAGTCTGGTACACGCTGAGTTTGTCCTTCCCATATTGGTGAAGGGGTCAGAGGGCAAGCCATCATTCCCATACTTTCATCTTTTATCGAAGAGATCCCTGAGTCCTCATCACTTGTCCCAATCATTTTGTACAAATTTCTTGACCTTGTATGGTAAGGGAACAAGGTGCTCATTGTAGCGACAGTTGGATCACTGATACCATTATTTCCTTGATATGAAATTCCAGGTGAATAGTGTCTCCGATGAAGAGTGCCATCTGATAGCAATGGTGGAGAAGGTGAATTTTCATTGGTTACTTCGACAGTCACTTTTTTGGTACGCTTCCGTACTGAAGAAACGTTTCTTTTATTTGAGCTACCACTGCTAGGACTAATATGACTTGGATTTACTGAGATACTTGAAGAAAGGTTTCCAGTACTCAGTTGCTGATGCTTCTGTGTCGTACCCTGTTGTGTTGAAGTAGATCCAGAATTGCACCAATTCTGTGGAGAAGTTGCAGAAAGTGAAACTGTAGAAGATGGTGATCCTTCACTAGCTCTACTTGTGTAACCACTGCTACTATGATATTGAGGATGATGATGATGTGACCAGTATCCAGTTCCACTTACAACAGGATAACCACTATTGCTAGATCCCAAGTGAAAGTCAAAAGGTGGTGGTATTGGAGATCCAGCTAAACTAAAATCTAAAGGACTTTCTTTTTTGATTCCATTGTTACCACTTGTAACAGTTGTAAAAGTAGCGACGTCGTACGTATGACGATGGTGATGGTAGCTGTAGTGATGTCCTGGGGTCCCAGGATAATGTGGTGTAGATGTCATTAGAGGGGAGGATCCATAAGCACCATTGGATGAATTGTCGGGTGAAATTTGATGATGAGGAATAATTGATTGGGGTTGATGGTGAAGGTGGGGTTGTGGTGACGGTGTCCCGTAGTGTAACTGTTGGGTTGGGAAGTAAGCAGTGGCTGCCACGAGTCTTGCGGCAGCGGCTGCTTGTGATCCTGATCCCACGACACCGGCGGGACCTCCATCAGAGTATGCTAGCCCATATTGCAACTTAGTTTGAACAGTATAATAATGGTAGATCCATGCATTCGCTCGCATCACCGCTGCTTCTCTGTCACTAACAAAAAAAAATATATAGAAATAGATCGATCATTAACCTTGATTCACATTACGTGAGACAACCATTACAGAATATCCAATCGATTCGATTCCTTTCCAATTTTGAATTGACAAATAAGAAAATATTTCCAAATCTGATATAATTTGGGTGGAGTGCTATTGCGTTTGCGTCATTTCCTTTGGGCCATGGCGATAGAATCAAATGATTCTACGACAATTCCACCTCCCATTTATTTCCCTTTTCATGCAATTCAAAAATTGGCTGAAATGAAATTCTCGTAGGTTGGATTTTTGTTTTATGGAGATAGAATTTTCGAAAATGGATTGTTGGAATTTGACTTTGCTCAAGAGAAAGATGTTATGTCACATTTGAAAAAAATTTAGTAAAGGACCTTTCTGTTGATTTTGAAAGAATAAGTTCTCGTTAAGTGACACTTGGGGGTCCTTCCTGCTTTTCATAATATTTCCAGCCTTTATCCATATTTTTTTTTCTTTAAATTTTCCAAACAGTCCAATTGAGTCCAACAATGTGGTGTGATCAATTCGGTATCTTCTGGATAGAACCAAGTGCCTTTTGAAAAGAGAAAACTCCCTGAATTTAAAGGTGGGGGGAATGGGGATAATTGAGGAATGAATAAACGATGAAATGGCATAAAATTGAATTAAATCCTTTTTTCCTAAGATCACACAGGTAGCTTCATCTTCAAGTCTCTCCTATTGTTGGGCTTTTAGTAAGAATGCTTCTGGGATGGATACTCTTCTCAACAGTGTTGAATACTTACAAAAACATTGTTTCTTTCATCTCTTTTTTTTTAATCTTATCTACCAATGTTCATTCAAACTGACTTAAAATCATTACAAATTAACAAAAATCATGTTACTAAATGATCAAATCTAGTTTTGTATTACTTGAGAATTCGGAAATCTGTTACAGATTACAAAATCAGAAAAAAGAATTTAACAAAATTTTATTAGATTTCTTTTTCTTTTACTGTACAACAATGTACCTAACCTACTGAATGCTCCCTGTTAAAGCAGCTTTGAGGAACCTTGGAGCATACCAAGGGGTGTCATCGCTGCTGGTGGTAAACCATCATCCATGTCAAGGTACAATTCAAATTCACGACTACCCAATATTGTAATTTTAAGTAAATACTGCAGGGATCCGATCCCGGTGGTAGTTCATAAACTTTTACAATAATGTCTGTATATGGAATTATTTTGAATATTTTGATTAGAATCATACCTTAAAACTTGATTTGTAGCAACAATGACTGATTGTTGAGGCTGTTGGGAACTGGTATTGCTCCCACTCGATGTAGAATCTGAACTATCTTTAACTTGTAAGACACAATGGACCCATATCCAACTACCGCTTCGTGTTTGCAGCCTTAGAAGCAGAATACACGACTTTTCTTGCTCTGATTGACTTACTAGAATTAAAAAATAAAGTAACAATTAATTCTAAATCAAACATTTTGAAAACATTTTACATCAATTTTTATTATCAATTTCTGGTACTGGTTGTTCGATTGCGAATAAGGTATTTTTTTAAACCTGAGAGAATGTAACTGTGGTTTGGATGGAAAAACTCTATGGGGGAAAAAATTCCCGCCGATAGTGGATTCAAAAAATACCTTATTCGCAGTCAAACAGCCAGTATATTTTCGAAGATACGTGATAACTATACAGGGTTAGTCAAAATTTTTGATCTTCCATGTCGTCGGAGTGAAAACTTCAATTATTGATTTAACAGTTTTATAAATTAGTCTACTCTACAAATGTTTAAGAAATTGGTTCAAATGAAAAATCAAAATTTTTGTAAATACACAATAAAAATTTATTCTTTACAGGTGAAGAAGATAAGGAGCCATTTCCCAAAATACGGAAGGTAAAAAAGTCCGTATATGAAAAATCTAGTCGTAGAATATAAAATTTAGGCTCACGACTTAAGTCGTGATCCACACTCGAGAAGGTCATGACCTCATTAGTTGGAGCGTCACAATTTAAAATACCCATATCAGTATTCAAGGGTTTAAAGAATCAATTACTTAATCGATGTTTGCTTTGAGCTTCTCTCATGTAATTCCAGTGGATGAGTTGATACCACGAAATCCCTCCGAGCTCTGAACGTGTGTATCCCAAATAATACTCCCCACTGTAAAAAAAAAAGAAAAAAAAAGTTTTTTAAATTATACCTTTTAAAGACAATCAGATTAATTAATTTGTTTACTAGTTCACTCCTAGCTTAGTAATTTATTACATTAAATTACCTAGGATCACAAAAAAATAGTTGACTTTTCAAATTCTAATTCCAATTTTTAAATATTTTTTGTCTAACAGATTTTATCATCCATCATTCACTCACTCGCTTTTACTCATTTCAGTGAAAGTGGCGAAAATATGGGAAATTATAGCTCATTCACCCTGTAGAAACTCTTTCTAAAAATTTTTATTTTTGAATTCACACCTTAATAAAGGTTTATTTTATTAAAAAGTTTATAATTGTTCTGAAAAATATTCCACGCCTTTCATTAATGATTCTCTCTCCTTATCCTAACTTTTTCAACTGAATGTGTTAATCTATTGGCTTTGATCTAATGCCGACGACCCACGTGGTGAATCAAATCTTGAGCACAAGTTATGAATTTATTAATCTTCCAAGTGTCAAATTCAGGTAACAAGCATCAGAAGATTCCATCTTACCCTATGACCTTCGTTAAAAACTTTTTATATCATATTTTAACTATATACAGTGGGAGTCGGCTGCATAGCTTACAATTCCAGGTTCCTCAGAATATACAATAGCCGAGATCCACTGTATACTTGGGTTCAACCTGAAGCAATTTTCCCTATTGATTCATCAAGTAACTTGACTTTCAAGTTAAAAAAAAATTCTAATAAGACTTTATGTTTTGAGAATGATTTACTTGCGATCAATGTGCATAAATTTCATGTCCATGGAATGGATTGTTGTAAAGACGTTGGTGGCTCCTTGTACGACACATTCGCGAGTTTCGGGCATTGCCACTGGGGTACAAGTTGCGACAAAAACTGGTTCATTTCGTGAACACAGTGGAAGGTAAGATAAGTAATGACCCTGGAGTAGCACCACCTAAAAAGTTACAAAAAAATACATCAAGTTTCAAATTGTTATTACACTTTTAAAAATTTTCACTTTCTGTAACCATTTTACAAGGAATTATTACAAAGATTCACACTTTGACTATGTAATCTTTATGACGGAAGCCAAATATTGAGCACAAATAGCACCTATACGGTAACGACATAGTAGTAGGTATACACTCTCTAACAGTCCTTATGGGGTATAACACCACTGTCTAATGACAATAATTAGTGAAAGTTATCCTTTTGTTAAAATTATCTACCTATACAACAAAAATGGATTTTCTTATTCATTTTTGACAAGTTCCTGTATGAAAAAAAAATAATATTTAATATTTGAGTAGCCCACTTTTTATTAAACCATTACTCTAATTTTTTGTAAAGTTTTAGCTTTAGCTTTAGCTTTACCTACTTTTTAAGCTATAATTCAGAATTCAGAATGTTAGAGTTATTGAAAATTTGAAAGGTCATTAACCTCTTGGTAGCTATTCATAGGTTCATAATTGGCTCTAAATTTGAATTTAATATTTATTTTTTTCTCTTCTTACTTTCTGATCACCAAAACGCATTTGTCTTCTAGCATTCCGTGAGACATTCATTCGACATAAAAATAACCGTGTCTCATCTCCAGGTGAATTTGGTGTATTACTAGGGTTCCTAAGCAATTCGGATTGGACAGTCCCATGGTCTGCTTTGTCAATGATATCATAGACAGAGTCGCCATGAATCAGCAGGTCCTCCTGTAGGAAAACAAAAGAATAAAGAAAATGTTAGGATTATTAAGATTTGGAGATCATTTTTTAAAAACATATCCGACCCTTGTTTATATTTTGATACAATCAAAAAATCATCCATTTCACTCAGTCATTCCCATCAGCTCCATTAATTTAAAAAAATATCAATACTCGTCAAATTTCGTTCACACTGCAGGAGTCTACCAAGAATAAGAAAAGTTTCATAAGACTAAAAAAGTTAGATACTAACTTAAAAAATAATAACTTGTAAAATTATTTATAACTTCTGAAGTAGACATCAATAATTTTTAGTTTTCAAAATCAAAAATAGTTAAGCTACTACAAACCGAAAAGAAGATACCTTAGTGACGCCGTGACGGCGCAACAACCTAGGTGGTCACCAATAATATCACAGAAAGACATCTTCCCAGACTGTCTTCAGAAACCAAAGAGATCATTTATAGTATTAATTTTTTGGGTTCAAAATCTTATAAATTTCATTTGTTTTTTTAAAGTCTTCGTTTAAATTTTAAGGATGGGTTCCGTTTCGATTTCTAATGAAAAGTTAGCTTAAGAATAATAAATTTTTATTTTCTTGAGAATGAATGAATCTTTGATAAATACTTAAAGATTGATTGACAAGACTCCTTTCTCCTTGAGTTTAATAATCTTCTTATTTTTCACTTTAAGCTTCTTTTACAGTGTAGAGGTATCTTGTATGATACTCCCATTGTTATGAGACTTGGAAATATATTATACCTGGGAAACTCTTTTTCTTATCGTCCATACACTACAGGACTCAGCATGATATCGACGTGATAAAAATAGCTAGCCTTTAGAAGACAATTTTTCATCTTCCGAAATCCTTTCCTCAAATAATTAATCTACTTCGTGTTCAAAATGAAATCAGACTAAAACCAAAGGTTGCTATTATTATAGTCTCTTCATGCTATTCAATCAGTACAACAAAAGAAATTAGAATAACATCAAAATTTTGATATGGTTATAGCTTTGCAAAATTCGGATATAGTGAACTCGGATATAGGAAATCCGGATATAGTGAACTCTAATATAGTCAATCCGGTTATAGTGAACCCAAGATTGAATTTCACTTAACTACAAAATATGATACTTATATAAAGAATAATTTTTTGAATTTACGCTAAAGTATACAAGCTCTAGGGAACTTTGATTCAACTTGAGTATTTTTTCCTAGAGAAACTCACTATAGCCGAAGTTCATTGTTATGTTATGTTATGTTATGGTATGTTCCATCGAAAATAAAAAATTAACAAAAATCTACAGGGAAAGTCAAATTTCTGTTATAAAAAAAAATTCTTTATTTAGGACTTCTTTCTCTTTTAAGTTGTGGGAAAGAGTTCGCGTGCCTAAGAATGAACTTGTTAACTTGTAAAACGTGGTGATTATTTCTACAATTCCTTGTTGGAAGAAGAACAAATAAAAAGAGTTGAGCCTCAAAGGCAGGATCCTGTTAACGCCCAAAATGTAAATGTCACTTTGGATATGTATTTTAACTGGAAACATAAATATTAAACGCACCAGGGGTGGCTCTTAAGATAATTTCCGTATCTTCGGCCTCTCTGATGAACCTCTTTGTGTCGGTGGATGAACCTGAACTTACATGATTTGCTGAATCAATTTTTTATAAATTATTTGTTTATCATTTTACCGACTCTCTCAGTTCAACCAACCGAGTTGATCTAATAAGATAACAATGGGAAAACCTAGGGAACTTGATCCGAACATGATAGCTTTCGTGAGCCATCATTTGTTACTAATCCTGTTTACCTCAAATTCAGATCATTAATTATATAAAGAAAAAGAAGTGCGTTCAAAACTTAATAAAAACTTTTTCACATTTTCAATTAATAACTCATAAAAAAGTGAAAATCTCAAAATTTTATTGTCATTTCAACAATCCATTCAAGTAATAACTTGTTTGACTATGGTTAAAACTTAACAAAAAAAAAAATTTTTTTTCAGCGATCTTCTTAAGCCATTACACCGTACTTCGGATTCCGGAATTCGAACTTCGGATTCCGAATTTCTGAAATATTTTGGGAGTGTAAATAAATATAAGAACTTTTTCACCGCTATAACAATAAAATACCATTTTCAACTCCATAATTGACTTAAATTATCCCACTTTCTCAAACCTTGTACAAAAAAACAACAACAATTTTAGTTTCACAGTTTCTTTAAAAAAAAAAATTGAAAAACTTTCTCTAAAGTTTCACTTTCCTCTTATTTTACACACTTTCTAAATGTAAAGCCAGATCAATCCTTTTATATGATCTAAAGATTACTAAAAGTTTTAGTAATTGATAGGCGTAAATTCAATGTAT
The DNA here is from genome assembly GCA_002738285.1 of Holacanthella duospinosa. Classification (NCBI taxonomy): domain Eukaryota; kingdom Metazoa; phylum Arthropoda; class Collembola; order Poduromorpha; family Neanuridae; genus Holacanthella; species Holacanthella duospinosa. The sequence goes on from NIPM01000096.1 coordinate 307,449, forward strand.
AAGATTTCTGTCTTATTATAAAAATTTAAAGAGCCTGACGAACTTTTTTGTTGTGCTGGAATAAGAAAAAAAAAAAGAAAAAAAAAAAGCCCCTTGGCTCATTGTTATAAAGACAAAGAGTGTCGCAAAGTCATGTTGAATTGTGGTAGCCAGATACCATAGGTCCATTGGGATTTTGAATTATGATTCTGATGACGACTCCTTGATGTGATATGAAAAGAAGAATAAGTATTTTTTTATTTTGATCCATTGAAGTGCTTGGGGTAGTTTAATTGAATCAATGGAGAAAACTGTGGAGGTGCCATGGATGTTTTTGATACTGAAGCTACCTGTAGTTGTAGCTAATAATAATTCTCTGAGGATGTCTAGATTATATAATAATATGAGTCTTCCAAAGAACAATAAGATTACCAAACACTCTTGTTCGGCTCCTTCAAAATTCCTAATCCTAAACAATACCGATTCCTAATGATTTCACACTCCTCAAGACTTAATGTATAAAAAATATACTTTCCCATACTTATTTTCACCATCAAAACAAAAGGATTTCAATACACACCGAGGAGTCGAGTCTTGTGAATAAAAAAAAATTAAAAAAAAAAAAAATATTATATAAAAACCCCCCACATCGTACATAATTGATCCACAATAACAACAACAATAACTTTACAGACACACAAGAAAAAGGAAGTCTCATTGTTTATTAAAACTTTGCCTTCTCACTGTCTAAGAGATTTAAATAATTCAATGTGAATTTTTATTCATGAATTTAAATTAAACTTTTATTTTCGTCAGGCCCTCAACTCTACTATAAAAATTTTTCATCATCAAGTATACAGCAAAGCAAACTTTTTAAACTAAAATTTAAAGATTTATTAAAAAAAAAAAGGTTATGAAACCGGTCAGTTTGTATTCGTTATGATACCACCGGTTTGAGTGGAAGTCGGATTTAGGGAGTATGAATACTCCTCTGAAGTCACTGATTTCGATTCTCGAGAATACTCCCGAGAGTCAAATAGAGAATATGAGAAAAAATCCAATTTTAAAAATTAAAATTTTTCTTTCTTTCTATTTTTCAATAAGACATAGGAATTGTTAGTTAAGGAATAGGAATATAATTTGTATCAAAATTAGAAATATTAGATATAAGTTTTTGGTAAATTGAAATGTAGTGGAGGAAAAAAGATGATAAATTTGAGATATACTTAAGGAAAGATAAGAATCAAAAAAATTCTCTTTTGAAATCAGTAATTACATGTGAAATCCACATAAAATTCTTAAAGAAAGGGTTAATGATAATGATTAAAGGGGTAAAATGATATGAAAATGAAGGATATTGAGTTGGTATTGCGTATATTATGATATCATTTGACTGTCTCTCACTCCGCACTCTCCATATCCCACCACTACAAATAACTATAGTCAAATGAGACTCTAATTGTAAGCTTGACGAAGAGGAATTCTTTTTAGCAGGGCAGAGGTCATCTTCCAAAGGGCTATGTCGTGACCAATTCAGACCAAAAGATATCATCTCCTACAGAACTACAAGAAAAAGAGAAAAAAAAAGTGTGCGGCAATTCGAGCGGGTTTCCTGATCGAATTCACTGATCAATAATGAACAAAAGAACTTACCATTCCATTATTCCGTCAATTCCAACAATACATTATTATATTTAATAAAAAAATATACTTAAAGTTCTTATTCATATCGGTAAAGTTCACTTGATAAGAAATTAACCATCTGTACTTTAGTAATCTCCGTCATCTCCAATAATTCTCTACCCTGTCCATGGCAATCTTAATTCTTCTGCCTATGATTATGATTTATTCTTCCTTTTGTATCCACTCATTACGGTAAAATATTAGATTTCTTTTATACTTGCAAATTATCAAGAAATTTTTACTAGAAAATATAGATACCATATATAGTCGAAGTCTTTATGTACAGGATGGTTAATCTTTTTTTTTTGTATCCTAGAAAGTTTGCCAGTTTTATTTTCATCATATTTTTCACGCATGAGTATATCATCTGCCCAACGGAGGATGATAGGGTAAGAGTCATTGGAAATTTATATATTTTGGGTAAATTGAAATTTATGTAAATTGAAATTTATGTAAATTTCAAGTGGTTTTATATTTATTTAAAAATCAAACGCAAGCGAACTAATAAGAATTTTTTTTTTTGTAAAATTTTTGAAATGGCGCGGTTTTTTTTTTCTCTTTAATTTGCGACTTGTATTAAAAGTGGAGTAAAAAAATTGTATCACCTTGTATTTCTAGCAAAATTGATCTTGTGAGTTATGCTTTAAATGATATAAATTTACTTTTAATAAAATCAGGACAAGATTCAAGAGGGTAAATTATCATATTATATTAGTAACTTTGGACTCTTAAGATGTCACCTGTAATCTTCCAATGTTATCTCCGACACCAAAAGATGATGATGGATCGATTAGAAGAAATTACGTTGACTTTATCTAAAAGCAAACAAAAGAGTTGACATTTAAAAGTAAAAGTGACTTGACAATTGAACAAGAATTTCCTCTTTAAAATATAAGCATTATGAATTTTTTTTTTTGAAAGATCCTAATGCAATTGCTTTATTCTTTTTAATTGTGACGAGGATTGTACGTTTAGAATTATATAAATTTTAAATTTGGAAAAAAAAAAGATTACAATGGAGAAAGGATGGTTCAAAAAATATAAGACATTGTATAAGTAAATTTTAACACGCCCCATGCGACCACAGTGGAAAAAATGTTAACAAAATTTACCAAATCTTTTTCGAATATTTTGAAATGCACTTGCTTTTTCTAATTCAGTAAAGGTATTTCTAATGTGTAAAATATTTCCAAAAAATTTAGGACCCACTTAATTCCCATCCGAATCAATTTTCTTAAAATGTTCGTGCAGGTAACTTTTTTTTTTTTTAATTTTTTTTGTTCGATGTGATTATATAAGATTAAGTTGCTAAAAGATATTTCTCAGCGTATACCCCATTAGAAATTCATTGTCATTGACCAACCATAACATTTGTAAGCGTTGAAGTACAACCAAGACCATTTCACTAGGTTCATTAGACCGTTAACTGTAACTTCAGGAAAAAAATTCGTGAAGTGTGGGTGTCGTCGTCCACGTCCATGTAATAAAAACTTAAAACCTAAGCACGAAATCTAGATGATTTTTGGTTACTACGAAGACTCGCGTTTAGCTCCTGGACATTTTAAAATTCATTCACAAAAATCAACTCTGGAGTAATTTAGTTGAGTAAGATATTTCATTCAAAAAAAAAAAAAAAAAAAAATTAAAATTAAAGACTACGGGCTACTCATTGTTTTCATTTGCATTGATGATTGAAAAAACTCTTGACAAGGTGCCTAATAGTTTGGTTGAATACAACACGGTCCATTTGTAATGCAAATTACCTATATAGCAATTAATACTTCAACACCTGGTGAGTTAAACTACAATGACTTAATGAATTAGTAGAATTAAAATCAATTCAATCACAAAGGTAGTAACTCCTTTGATTGATAGCCACTAACACAAAAATTTGATAAGATTTAAATAAATTTTAATAATTTTTACGCAATTCAAATGCTCTACCTTACTACAGTAAAAATCGGCTAAAGTAACACCGATATACATTTTGATATAATGAATTTGAAAATTAAGTCAATTTATAATATCATTTGTTTAAAATTTCCAAACATTTGTTAATATTTTATTATTATACTTTTTAAGAGAATTCACATCAATTCTTTTAAAATTAAATATAAGGACAAACATTTTCGTTGACAAAAGGAAGAAAAAAATACTCTAAACAATGACGGGTTAAGTCCTTCCACATAATACAAGTACTTAATTTTCATACTTAAGAATAACATCGGTAAATAGGTTTTTTTCCCTACATATTTCAATTGTTTTGATCATTACAACTACAAAAAAAATTTTTTTTTTACGAACAAAGGGAAAGTCATGGGATATGTGATTACGTAAAAATCATGCAAAACATTGTAAAAAAAAAAATATTTCGTATGCTTGTTAGTTAGTATTGAGGATTCATTCAGTTTAATAATGACTCAGCTTAACTCTTACAACTGTTTTGAACAGTTTGTCGTATGTACCTAGAGACTACAAGGCATTGTTTCAAATGAATGGTATTATATTATGTAATCAATACTTATAAATAGTTCAACCTGTAGATACTATTGTTGAACTGGATTTAGGAGGGTTAATTTTTTTGAAATGTACAGGGTGATTTAACTTTATAGGTACCTTAGAAAATTGTTTTTTTTTTGCCCCGTTTTTTTATCCTGAAATAATCTGACTTTACAGTTAACACAGTCAAGTAGCTACGAGATAAGTTTTTTTTAAGTTTGATTTAGCACCTGAATTTTGAATTTCACACAGTTTTTGCTCCACTCTAGCCCATAGTAGGAAAAAGAAACGTAAGAAAAATTTGGAGAAAGTGAAGAAAGTTGATACCAAAAATCTTAACACACCCTATGGGAACTGTTTAAATCATTTCATCTGAAGAGAGTATTACACTTTTCATTGTTGTACTCATGTTACCTCATATAAAAATCATAGAGATAATTGACGCCACCAACGAACGTTTTAGATCAAATCGATATAAATTTTATTCTTTAAAATTTGCATAGATTCATGGCGGGTAGATTGGTACCTTACCGCCCTCAAAATGAACCCACCAAAAAACTAACTGAACAGCCTACCTACCTAATGATAATCTTTATCAAACCAATATTGTACGGTTACTTACCATTATACTACCTTTTATAATACTATAGTATGTGTTAATAAAATTATATTCATAATACATAGTTTCTCCCTGTGTTTTAACTAACTAAGGCTCTCTATTCGTATCCAAAATTTTACTTAATCTCAGGCCCACATCATCATCTTATTCTTTACAGCCAAACCCAGGATATTAATTCTCAATTCACCAAAAAAAAAAAAAAAAAAAATTACTAACCCTTTTTCCAAAGAGGGTGTAATATTTTTATATATTAGCTCAAAAAACTGGAAAGTCGACAGGTAGAGGAGACTGGACTAAAGCTATTTTTTTTCTGACCATAGTTTGAGAGAGAGTATTGTTCACACACCCCTTTTACCTTAAAATGTCAGGATGAGCATCGAATTGTAATGATTTGTGAATATAATCTAACCAATTGTTGGTAGATTTATCTTAAACTTGAAAAAAAAAAAAAAAAAAAATTTTTTTTCAATCCCCAACTGGGGTGATACAGAAAAGTCAACTTGGCTCAGACTGACGCCAGTCCGGTCCAATCCAATAAACACTCTAACCACCACCGGAAGTTAAATAATACAAACTAAAAGTTAATAATGTATCAAAAAGATGAGTAATTTTGATAATAATAATTTCATTGATGAAAAAATTTCCATTCACTGGAGCCGAGTCATTTTGTCAATGAATAATAAAATTTAAAAAAAAATAAAATTTTTTTTTTGTCAATTTCAACTTGTCTTAAAGAGAAATGTTATATAATTTTTATACCATGTAGCATATAACCTTTAAATTGAAAGTGCTAAGGTATATAATCTGGAAAGGTTCCAGGCGGCGGTGACTACTTAAAAAATCTTTGATTCATTCAACAATCATTATAATCATTTTAAAATACCAGAATAATAGCTATGTATATTCTCAGACAGTGGGGACTTACGAGAGAGTTATAAAAAATTATATATAAACTTATAACTAGTATAAAAAAAATTTTTTTTTTTTTTTTTTTTATATATACACAGAATTTCATCAGTTCTTCTACTGTTCCTTACTCATTGTGATTCATTGTAAAAACTTATATTTAGCTTAAGCGTCTTATATCCTTCTGTCCCCTTATTAAAGTCAAATTGTTGAATTCTTTTTACGTAATAGGGAAGATGACAGAATTGGAAATAGCCAGAAGATATAGCATCCGTATACCATAAATACTGTTGAATGAAAAATAAAAATTACAACAATTCCGTCGACTCATTGAGAATGATAGGTATGGAAATAGCCGAAAATAATCACAATGGCGTCATTCATTAATGGTCCTATGTCTCCTAGCTACTCTCTGTATTTTACATTCTTCCAAAAAAAAAATCCCCCCAAAAAATATTATAAAGAAACCTCTGTATAAATACATATAATATATATAAAAAAAATTTTTTACCTTAAAAAAATTATTCAGATTCACTGATTTTGGTAGATGTTCTTTTTACCTGACTTGTCATCATTTCCTTCGTCGGCGTCATTATAATCATTTTAAAATATATATATATATTTTTTTTATACTCTAACAAATTCAATGTCAAACTTCTCTAAGGGTACTTTTGAATCATTAATAATTCGCATGTCTGAATTTATAAGAATATAGTAGTCATATTTATAAATTAAATTGAAAAAAAAAAAAATGGAATCAAATAGTTCATTACTCATTCTGAATTAGAAATAATTTTTATCTACTAGTACTCTAGGAGTAGTAATTTAAAAAATTAATTATAATTATTTCTTCTCAAGTGGAGCAAGCTCAGGTAAACATATAAAAAAATTTTTTTTTTTTTTTGGTAAATTTTTAATCAGGAAGAACTAGTAGTATCGTATAGTTATAAAATGGGTAACTTTAATAACAGGCTTTTCAATAATATGTCCCATCACTACCATTATCATCAACTTTTCCTAAAAATCATAATGTTCAACCATGAAAAATGATTTAATGTCTACAGCAAGGTGTTGGGGTAAAAAAAAAAGAGAGCCTGTTGTAAAATTGCATTATCATAATTCATATTGAATAATGTAAATGGGATTTCAATGCTCTGCAATATGCATACAGAGTGTTTCATTCATTTTTCTTTTCTCTATATATTATCTATAGAGAAAAAAAAAATTTTTTTTTTATTTTTTTTTTTTCATCAAGTTTATGAACTTACCATTGAATGTCCCAAGTACTCGGCAGCATTGTCAGAGATGTACAGCAACTTCCCGTTTTGGGTCATCATAATCAGAAAACCACTCAATGCCTGTAATACAGGTGAGATTTTTTTTTTCAGAAAAAAAAAATTAAATTATCATCATTTTAGTCCTTGATGGACTCATGTCTGATTGTTATACTCTAATTATTAGGTGTAAAGAAGTTAACAAACTATCCTCACTTCATAAATTTGAAAAAAAAAAAAATAAAAAAAAAAATAAGAAAAAAAATTACAACATGACATACGGACGGACATGGGTTAGGAGATAAACCTTGTCAGCCCCACTGTCTGCGGGTTCGAAAAAAAAAACTTTTTTTTTTGTGTAATTATTTATTGAACTAATCGTTATATGTGTATAAAGTATAAAAAACGAAAGTAAATTTTTTTTATACAGGGTATCCGTTTAACTTTATAATTTTATAATTTTGGTATAATCAGAATTTATTATATAATTTATTATTACAGGATTTAAGTTTATTAACAAGAAAGACTCATTATAAGGGATTTAATTACTTACATTTCTTTATGAAAAACTCACACAAGAAGCTTGTTTTTCTACCTATGAAGATGGGGATTCTAAACTGACAAGATTTCAAACTTAGTTACAAACTTTATGGATTTGAATGATGAGTTTTGTAGTTAATATTTCACAAGTTTGTTACATTAATTGCTCGTTTAGTTGAGTTGATCTTATAATCTCATAATAAAAACTATGTAAAACACTATATAATCCTTTTTGTTTTTGTTATATATTGGACAGTTTCTGTCGATGAGTCATTACAAAATTTATAAAACTTATTATCAAATTTATAGAGCAAAACTTATAACATTTAATGTCACATTTGGGACAAGTTATATGAATAGTTAAAATTTTTGGTTATAAGATGAATGGAATGAAAAATATAATAGTAGTTATATAAGACTGAAGATTGAAGATGTATAATTGCATTTTGATTTCAATTTATATGTTAATTCCGATGATTTTTTAGTAGATACTTTTATATCTTGTTTCCAGTCGTTACATCTCAATTCAAGTAGCAATCATTGAGTTGACAGGTAAAAGGTAAAGGTAAAAGGTAAAGGTAATAGGTATAGGTAAAAGTAAAATTATTTTAACGTCTTCATCAGAATTTGACAGTTAGGACTCATGGGAATCATTATAATTGAATATAGATTAACTTTAGTTTTTATTAGTATAACTTTACCTCTATATATCATCACTTTTATAGGTTAGAAAATTCTATCGGTAGTATATGTACCACTGGTAAGGTTAATAGACTTCGTGATTTCTGAATTGAACCGAAAGAGCGTCAAGTTGAAGTTATAATGGTATAATGTATAAATGTATAATATTTAGTTTTATTTTTAGTTATATTAGTTTAGTTATACTACTGAACGAGCTACCGTCGGTTATAATTGGGCTTTTTTTTGACTTTTTTTAGAGCCAAAGTTATTCACCGGATATGGCTCTTCCTATATTTAGAGCCAGAATTTGTCTTTTTTTTTGTATTTTTTTTTTGTATTTTTTTTTAGAGTCTGAGCAATAGACTGAATTAACTTACAGTTAGGGACTAGTACAAGAATTATTAGATAATACTCTTCTTACCTTGGAAAATCCAATATTTGGTGTTGAGTAAGGATGGCCCAATTCATGAAACCGCTTGAAAACTATAACAAAAATTATCATCGGTTACTTTGGAAACATACACGGTAATAATGGTTTGTTAAAACAAAAATTTTCATAATATGTCAAAACGACAAAAAAAAATTTTTTTTTTCTTCATATTTCAAAGTCTTGACTGAAAAACTACAATAATCCAAAGAAGTGTAAAATTTTTAATAAAAATTTCTCTACTACCGACTTATAACTATGTAAGTTGAGTTCAAATTATGTATTTGCAGTAAGTTTAATATTATCTAATATATATTTTTTACTGTATACAAAGCTTAAGAAAAAATGGACAGATTCACAATGAAAGGCGTTTTGAAGGGATCCATATTTATGGTCAACAATTTACCACTCTTCCTTCTAGTGTCACTTGTCATTGTCACTGTGGCTACAATTTTTATGGATGACGACCATGCTATTCTGGCTGTTGTTGTATCAATGGTATCTGTTATTTTAATTTGCGCCTGCGCCGTTGCTCTATGGTCTTAAAACATTCAATAATCTTAAAAAATGTCTCGGTTTCTTTATAGTAACTTTTCGTTATAATTTCATCAAATTTATTTATAGCATTCGACAAAATTTTAATGAATTAAATTCAATACGAACTTGTCCATATTTAGTCACTTTCCGTGTTCGTATTCAATAAATCAAAAAAAAAAAAAAAAAAAACTTTTAAAAACCTGCGTGCGGTTATACAAAAGTGTCAAAATTTTCTATTAAAGTAGACTATGTATTCAAAATATGAAGTGTCACAACTTAACTCCAAGTATTTTTTTTAATAAGATGATCTAGCAATTAATTTTACCTTGAGTAAATATGAGTAAACCTACACATACTGTAAAGAAAACAATAAAGCATGATGACAGATTGTTGAGATTTGTACAAGCGGTTGTTAATGCATTGCTAATTTAAACACCTTTATCATAATTATACCCCAAGTCCTCTTAAGGTGATAAGAATCTAAACTTCAATTTTTCAAAAAATCATTTTACATGATAACTCAACCGTTTTAATAGAATTTAACACAGCGTGAACCGTCTAATAGGGAGAAACAAAACCAGCAGGGTTGTGAATGAATACCTAAAAGATATTAATCATTTAATATATATATTTTTTTTTTTTCAAAAAAAAAAAAAAGATATAATAATAACTGATCCTCATTACTCAAACAATTCCTTTGTGTACAAAATGACACAAAGGTATAATTCAACCTAATTCAACCTAATTCTTAACAATACTATTTAATAACTTTAAATTAACCTAATACTTTATTTTTATTTTTATTTAAACCAAATCTACCTGATGATAAGTATACACTCTTCTCTACCCCTTGTCTCATCCTCATGTGTGGTTAGTAATAATTTTCCTTTATTTTTTTTTGAAAACAATAGATTTTCCAACACTTTGTACTGTGTGGGTGTATTTAAGTCTCATAAATTACTAAAATGGAAAATTAATCCATCCCTCTTTATTCTTCTCATTTAATATTTTTTCCTTTCAAAATATCCAAAATTGACCAACCACATAGGCAAATATGGAATTAGATCCAATTATATTATTTAATAGATAAAAACCTAATTCTATCAAGGTGAAGTTAATTTAAATTGTTTAATTAAACCGTAGCATTAAGTTTACAAGGCTGAGATTTTCAAGTTTGTGAATATTTTATCAACAAATAAATAAATCATTTAGTAGTTCAACTATTTTCATTGAACTGTGAAATGAGGGGAAAAAATTCCCATAATTATGAAATTAGTAAGCAAAAAAAATTCTTTTTTTTTTTCGTTTTTATGTAAAATAAAGTTTAGTACACTTTTAGTCAAATTTTTCCATTGTCATTTCATCTTCTTTGCTTAATTTGCAATCGCATCCGTCAATAAATATATAAAAAAAAATCAAGAAAATTGCATAGTTACTTGAAAGTTATTATTGAGTGGTAAGAAGTAACCTTGAGTATCAGGAAAAACATCTTTGAAGATAATAGAGATGTGCAGACAATTATAATTGATAGACAATAGACTACAAATGAATGGTGTTGAAGTGCTTAGAATGAATATTAGAATATATTTTCTAAGCCCTCCTCTTAACAATAATCTATTGTCTTCTTGATTGGAAGTTTAGTTGATTCCGGGTTGGTTGGGTTTGAGAATAAAAAATAAATTAAACTTAAATTTTAGAATAATTATTATTTCCATTCTTTAGTATAATTATTTTCCTCTTAAAAAAAGTTCAAACTTACTATTCAATTAGAATTTAATCACATTTGAACAAAAAAATTATTGAGATAAAATTTTTAGATTCAATTTAAGTGTATACGGACGGACGGACATGTGAATCGTATAAACTCGTTCAACTTCACTGTACGGGGAAGGTTAATAAATAATAATGATGCTTGAGGGTTAATAAATAAATTCTATTTTTTTTTTAATTAACCTGTTCATATTTGAATAATTAAAAAAAAGTTTTCGATTATGAGTGGCTGAATTAGAAAATTATATAAAAAAATCACAAAAAAAAAATTTATTTATTTATTTTGATCTTCTTGAGAATATAACTTACTTCTTATACTGAGAAACAAACTTGGTTACATCAAAAACTTTACAGAAAATTTGAGTAGGAAAAATATTTATACAGTAATTGTCAAAAAAAAATTTTTTTTTTTGTTTTCCACTACTGTTGCATTGAAAATGATGTTACCAAAATGTAAGTATGGAAAATTCATTTAAGCGTGTAACATTAGAAATAAGCCATGACTTTCAATCTTGTGGTTTATTTTTTTGGTTTTAGCATTTCATGTATTCAAAAAAGCTTGAAAAAAATTATATTAATTTAGTTGGAAGAAATAAAATTCTGCTCTATTTACAATTTACCGAGTTTTTCAAAAATTTAGAATCAAATTACCAATAATTGTATCTCAATGAGAGTATGAGCCGACGGACAGATCTATCGTATAAACTCTTTCAAATTCGCTATTCGTGGGTTAATAAGAATAAAATGTTCTACAAAAATTGAAATCAAGTCAATCAGAGTCAAATACAACTATTTTAATTTTGAAATCTAATCCTTTGAATTTGAATTGTTAAATTAGTTAGTTTTTAAATAGTATAATATTTATTGAGAAATCTGGTATTTTCAATCAACTTTCTTTTGATCAATTTTTACAGTTAAAACTTATTTCTATCTTTACTACACTTTTAATTAGTGAAAAAAAAATTATAATCATAATCGTGGGAAATTTCGGGATTTTCTCTCATTAAGATCCAGAAACTTCATAAGTATCATAATTTTCAAAAAAAACCCAAAAAAATTAGATCAACGTTAAATTATCAATTTTAGTTTGCGGCAAATCCTTTTAAGTTCCAAACAATGAATTTCTTATTTAATTTTTTCATAACTTCATTTAAACTGAATGAAACTTAAGACACAAGACTTCATTATTACCGTCATCAATATTCACTGCCTTGTTGTTAAAAAAAATTTTTTTTTTTTTCAAAAGTTAAAGAATACATGTAAAAAAAAACTCATTCACGAAATACTTAATTCACATCAAGAGTCTCATTGTTGTACCCCTTTCTTTTGCCTAAATTTCGCTCTCATTTCATCTAAAAAAAATAATTACTTATTATTCTTTGAGCCAAAAAAAGAACTCCACTATTAATTAACAATTTTTTAATTTTTCCAATAAGACCCATTACAAAAAGCTACTTTATATCGTGGGAAAATATTTAAGAGAAAATAAAAAAAAAAAGATTTTTTTTTCTACTACTAAATAGGTATTAACAACAGGGACCTGACAGATTAAGTCCTGATTGTAATTTATTGGCTAATTCCCTATACATTTTAAATTCTCTGATTTTTACAAAGATCCATTTTCTGTACTTTTCGTTTTCATTACCAACTCATGTGTAGTATATGGAAATGAGCCTAAAGATTTCATCCGATACATTTACCAAAGAGTTTTAAAATTTGGTTTGAAACAATGGATTTTTTTTTCCCTTCCTCGCAGTAACAATAAATCCTTGTATCGTTCCCATCGAAATTCAAACCATCCCAGACAAAATTTTCTTCAACTGGCGCTATGGCGTCATTAAAAAAAAACAACATTGCAATAATGAATCCCGTTTTCAACTCTGAATTTCCAAATTAAAAAAAAAAAAATTTTTTTTCTTAAAAAAAAACCGATTGTTTGCAAATCAGTAATTAAGGGAAAAAATCTATTATGAGTATTTATAAGATTGTTTAAAGTTTGAAAAGTAGATGCGAGGGAGTCGGAAACAATGGGATGTTCAAAGTATAGTCTGAGTAGTCAATAAAATTAATACTCAACCGGCGGCAGAGTAGACAACAATGATAAAATGATAAAAACAGGTAAACAATTTATACAGACGCTGAAGTATCATTATATAAGTTTAATGTGTCTGAATGACCAATTGTTAAATTGTTTTGGGTACAAATGACGGAGTTATTAAAAACCGGATTCTTTAGCTTCAGAGATGAGCTCATTGACAGCTCTTTAAAAAAAATTTTTTTTTTTTTTTTTGTGTCCATACCCAATGAGGTCATTTTTTTTTCGGGGGTAACTTTTATACTTTTTATATACTTTTTTTCCACTTTAAATCATTTGTTAAATTGAATTAAAATTTTGTTGTGGTTGATTAAGTCTTACCTTGTTGAAAGTAATTTGCTTTTCGTACATAGACACAGACGAGTGCCATGAGTTGTAGTTGTGAAAGTCGTTGTCTCGTTGAAGATGGTAAGGGCAAGAGGTCACGGAGATTTGCAATTTCTCCATTGATTAAGTCTCGTCTCAACTTACTCGCCCCTTTCGTTGACTTGTTAGAATCAAAACTGCTGTAAATAATAATTTTTATAAATTAATATTTCATTTTTTTTTTAAATTATTGATATTTTAAGATCAAATTTTAAGATCCGAAACTTTCAATAATTTGATTTATTCTATTCGAATCAAAGTTCAAAATGTTAAATTCAATTTGATTAATAAATTTATCATGATTCACGAATAATTTAAGTGACATGACTAATAGTCATAGAGGAATGATATAATGTACAGGGTGGGAATTCATTTTTCTTAAATCATATAATGTACAGGGTGAGAATTCATTTTTCTTAAATCATATAATGTACAGGGTGAGAAATCTTTTTTTTTTAACTCACTTTATCAACTTTAACCATGAGTCCTCCCATTTTATGTCAAAACTTGTTGGTAATTTGAGGGAAAATGCACTAAATTTGAGTTTTCAAAAGTTATTCCTAATTTCGTTCCAATTGTCTTTCTTCCCACCAAGTACTACTTTTAAACTTTTTTTTTTAATTTCCTGATTGCCTTTCTGGTCGCGGTTCTACCGAACAAATTTAAAAAAAGAAATTTTTTTTTTTTACATCATGCGATTAATTATGAAAAAAAAATTGACTTTTCCAAGGGTCATTTTACTATATGTCACTATGAAAGCAGGATTTTTAGGATTGAGAAAAATAAAGTATTCACTCTGTAAGTACAGGTGTAATAAGTATCCCATGCGGGGTTACACCCAATATGCGCTAAACCAAGTATGGGCTAAACAATTTAAAGAATATTTTTTAGATTTTTTTAGGTTTATTTAACACTTATTATTATAATTTTTACATTTATTTTTACGATTCGGTTATTGGAAGTCTCATTTTAACTTAATTATAACTCAATTAGTCAAATTTTCTGATTTGTGTTTGGAATGCGCATATTGAGTGTAGGTCTTATTGGTTTGGCGCATGGAAGCAAGTACAGGGTTATCTAAAATATTTTCCTCATCGTCTTAGCCTATTGATTTTAAATATATAATGATTTGTCAGCTTCAGACATTGGTTAAAATATTAATTTATTTTGAAAAATAAAACACTATCCTTCAACTAATTCAGGAATAGAAAAAATTTTTTAGTTGCCAAACCTTATACTTTGTAAAATTACCGTTTGAAAATCATGCGGCGACGATAAGGGGTAAAATAATTTGGATAACGTTGTATTCTGTTAAATTCAATAAAAAAATAATTGAATTTTGTATTTTGTATTTTGTATTTTGTATTTTGTATTTTTGTAATCATAATATTTATATGTTTTACAAATTAATAAATACTTTTTTTTTTAAATTGTAACACCAGAAATAATTAAAGAGAATAAGGACAAAAGGTATGGAAGTTAATGAGAATGACACCTTTGAATAATCTATAAGACAAAGCTTCCTTAACTCATCAAGGATAAGTATTGTTACTGAGTGTCCTAATGATAAAAAAAACCGTCCTATTGTTATGAATTTCAATCAACTAATCATACTACTAGATTCTATTCTTCAGTAGGCAATCAGATTAAAATTGGTCATTAATATTAGCACTTCCGAGTAAGGGAATAAGGAGGCTATGGAGCTCCTACAATAATCAAAATTTGCAAAACCCTACAGCCAAAAAGATAAAAAAATTCTGACTATTTGATACACTTTATTATTCCAAATTGTCTAAAACAGGAAAACTTTACTGATTTAACATTAAAAAAAATTGGTGTATTTTGTATTTTGTACACTAAAGGTCGTGTGACGGTACTTTATGACTCCTATGAGCCCCGTTCAATTTCTTTTCTTATACTTCTGACCCACACATTTAAATTTAAAAAAAATAAAGTACAAAGGAAAAAGAGAGTAATAAAAAGCTCATAAAATCTCCCAAATTTTTCGTCAATTGCCCCCAAGGAGTTGACAGATCGTTTGTCTTTTTGGTACTTGGTAGTGAACTACCTCCACATAATAGTAGTTATCTTGGATCATATTTTTTTATCCGATCTCAGGAACATCTTCCCATGTATTTTTAAACTTTCCTCTCAACACAAAAAAAAATAGGGGTTAAGAATAGCACAAGGAACTTGAAAAAAATAAACTAGCACTAAAACTACTAGCACTACTGTACATAAACTGTACGAACCTTGACTACAGAACAACAAGACTAACTCTAACTGAACCAATGTCACTCTTACTAAATAACACTCTAGTAGTAACACTTTTTCATCAATTTACTACTTATACATGTATAATCTGAAGCAGAAAATTTACAACCTAAACTTCATCATTTGTAAAAAAAAAAAAAAAAAAAAAAAAATTTCCTGCCAAACTACCTGTAGTAATAACTAATAAGAGTTGTATAGGATTTGTCCTTTAATTTGCGTACAAACAAGCCACCCCCAATTCGTATTCCTAAACATCATATCCTTACAGGTAATTCACAATTGGAGCTAAACAATACTAATAAGTTAACAATCAAGTCGAGTATCAAGTACTAAATTCTAAATTGCACTTAATAAATCTCATAAGTCTGCAAAATCCAACTACTCTGTATTTATCAAAAAAAAATTGCGTGAAATTAAAAAAAAAACTTATAATTTATAATTTTAGAATTATATGATTAACCAAAGGTTAACAAAAATTGTTTCTATATTATTTATTATCGAAAACTTGAAGTATTTTTGCTAAATTTTGTTTTTGAGGTTTGAGTTTGCCAAAATTTGCATAACCGCGTTACAATAACAGAAGTAACTTTATACAACCGCAGAGAAATGTGTAGAGCATGCGAATCCATTTCCATAACGATCTGAAATTAGACTTTATAAGTAAGAATTGACTGTTGTTACTTTACTTGAAAGCACATGTTATGAAACGCGTGGTATAAGAATAAAAAATACATTTTTCGAAAGACTCGCATCACTTTCGAATTACAAAAGGTAACATCTTCACCTCGACAACTTGATATTATTACAAGGTAACCACAAGATGAAAGTCGATAAACTCAAGAAGAGGTAAATTGAAAATGAAATCTGTGAAAACCACAAAACTGTAAGCTCCAAAAGTTTCGTGGTTTTCGTACACAATAGGGAATATAAAATGTACATTTTATTTCTCACAATAATGAAATTTTTAAGACATATTATTCTGGTCAGTCAAGGTTTTTGAATCTGTCAGTCAGTCAAAAATTTTCTAAATTCAACGTGTCCGACTCCAAGGACCAGGAGAAGGGGTAAAATGAAAAATGAAAAATGATTTTACTTACCAAATATAAAAGTATTATTTATTATTCATTACAATGAAAATATGAAATTAAGTTTACATTCATCATAGTTTATTCATAGAAATTTTTAAATAATAATAACTCCCTATTGACCGCGAACAGCGAAGCTGAAGGGGTTATGTGATTTACTGAATGT
The DNA here is from genome assembly GCA_002738285.1 of Holacanthella duospinosa. Taxonomy (NCBI): domain Eukaryota; kingdom Metazoa; phylum Arthropoda; class Collembola; order Poduromorpha; family Neanuridae; genus Holacanthella; species Holacanthella duospinosa. Next base: position 324,350 of record NIPM01000096.1, read on the forward strand.
CCGTCTGTCAATATTTTAAAATAAAATTATGCCCATTTTTTACTTTTACTGAACAAACAAAGCTATCCATAAGTTGTAAATATCAATTAGTTGTATATATTAATAGTTATATATACAATTTTTATTTAACGTTTTACAAAAATCTGACACGAAAAAGCCAGTTTTAAAAATCTAGTCCCGAAAATTCCACTCGAAAACTGGTTAGAGAGATTCAGGTACGTTTAAACAACCTTGATATTGAAAAATGCAAAAAAAAATGTTAACAGTAAAATCTGATTATTAAGTTTATATTTTTGATTACGTTGAAATTAAACCTTATCATTGGTTTTAATTTTTTGAAATGTCTGATAATAGTTGGAGTACATAATTCAAGGAAAAGTATTCTGTGTTTTTTGAACACACTGTAAAGGACAAGTAATATTTGTTACTAATGAGTGTAGTAACTTCATAAATCTCAACAACATGTGGAATTTTGAACCTAAGAATCTAAAGAGGTTTGAAAATTTTTGCAGTGAATCTGAAAAAACGAATGTCATTGTCATTATCCAGGATTACGACTTGTCCTCTATGACTAAGCATAACCATTTTAATTGAATTAATCTCATTGCATAACAAAAAGTCTTCCTCTACTCCTTGAATATAATAGTGTGTGAACTGAAGCATTAAAAATATTTTTTTTTAGTATGCTAATCTATTCCTTCCATTTAAAGTGTTTTCAATAATTCTTTTGAAAATTTTTCTTCAATTCCATCATAGAACCAAACGAAATCATGCCAACAATCTAACGTTTTCTGCCTTCTCATCATTTATAGAAAGAACAAAAGGTAGAAACCAAAGGGCAAAACTAAACTCTTTAAAAATAAAAGGATATACACAACAAAGGATAGTATATTGTTGCTCATTTTCAAAAAAAAAAATTTTTTTTTTTGTTAATCTTGATTTTCAAAATCAAATTAAACTAGATAAATAAATGAAAAAGAACAGAGTTGGGCAGTTTATTTGGAAATTTATTTACATATTCTCAATATACTCTATGTCCAGATAAAAATTGATATGATTGAAAACACACCATATGGATTAACTTGCTTAGAAACCTATCTAAAAGACTATATGCATTGATCATAAAAAAAAAATGAACGAATTTTTTTATTCCACACTGTACAGAAAAAAAAATCTATTTTTCTACGACGGGGGTACAAAAGCGAACCCTAAAGTCTTGATAACTTTTGACGAGTTTTGAGATCTCATTATCGCCTTTATCTTCTTTTGTACTCTGCCGAGAATTGTTTCTTTGCCTTTCAGCAGTTTCTTAAGTAATTGAGTATACATTTACTTGTTTTTTTTTTCAAAACTAAAAAAAAATATCCGACAAAAGATATACGTAATTCCTCTTACAAACAAATAATACGGTAAAGTTACTTTTTAATTGTATATCCTTCCCTGTCCATAGTGCTTTTAAACAATAGACTGATCTACTCATGTCTCTTTATTTCAGTCAAAAAGCGGTGTGTTTGTAGTAATAATACACTGTGAATCACTACTCACTTTATGACTCAAAGTCCATTGTCCAGAAACTTCATTGTCAAAAAAAAAAGAAAATTTTTTTTTGGTAATTTTTGAATGCTAAAATTTTTTAAGACATAAACTATCGGTATGGAATTCCCAAACGTAAAAAGGAACGTCGTTCATTTTCAATTTGCTAAAATACAACAATCAAAATTTTTATATCAAACGAAATTGACATAAAAGATTGAAAAAGCATTGTCGTTGGTTGAATAAAAAATTCTATTACGACACTTTATTTTCATTATTCATTTTTATGAATATAAATAAGATTTGAATTTAAATGATTTGAATTGGCGAAAAGACGTGGTTTTCATTAAGTTTTTAATCATTACTCATAAATAGTGAAGTTAAAGAGATTTATGGAATTGATTTCTCTGTTTGCTGCCATAAAGCCAACTTTTCTACTTTCTTTAAATTTGTGCATATTTCGTCTGCGGGTAAGTTTAACTTAAGAATTTAAAATTAAAACTAAACATAAACATTAAATCATGTTTAAATTTACAAATAAAATGAAATCCCAGACTCTTTCATTGTTATTGTGAATGATCTAACTTCTATTTTTATTGTCTTGAGTACTATGTGGGGGATATGGATATGATGTAATGGAACAGGTTGTTTGGGATGCAAAGTTACTCAAGTTCCGGCTTCTCTGGATTCTTGATCTTTTGAATTTTCATGATTATTCACCTGGAGATCAAAAAAAAAACAAAAAAAAACTCAAACTCCATCAACTGATCTTCTAAAATGGCCTGGAGCATTTTCCCAGGAGCTTTTGCCTCCAAGTAGTTCTTAAATACGCTCCCTCGTAGTATTATTATTAAAATAATCATTATTTCAGAAGAGTCTTGAAAAGTTGACTGTGCGGAGATATAAAAAGTCTGAGTTGTTCTTAATGACAAGGTATCATAATGGGCATGTGGGGGTTGTCAGGTATAGGAATTATCTTATCCTCTAGATTACGACGCGATTTCACAGGTAACCAATAACAAGCTAAATTATCTACTCAATTCCCAAACACATTCGATTTTTACAGCATTTACCTCATCCCACTTTTTATATTTCCCAACATCATCAACAAAAACAGTTCAAAGAGATCGAAAGGATTTGAAATCTCAAATCATTCAACTCTAGCTTATCCAACTATTCAAATCCGGTTCCTAGAATATACACTTCAAATTACATAACTCTAATTAAAAACTATTCATTTTGAATTTCAATGGAAATTTTTTTTACCCAAACGCTTAATCTGTATCGAAGTAATTAAAAAAAAAAATTTTTTTTTTGAAATGAAGAAAAATGCTGTTAAACATAAAGAACAAAATTATGACGACATTTCTGACCGCAGACAGCGGAACTGAAAAGGGTTATGCAATGACTTTGTACGTACGTATGTGTACGCGCATTTTTTTTTTTTTGCAAAATTAAAGCTAGAAAAATTAAATTTTTTTAATAAGTTTCGTTTTTCGTTTGATTTGTTGGTCCATGTTATCTATATCTATTCTACTTCATCAAATGAAGTGCCATTTAGAAGAAAAATGAATTCTAATAGAGACCAAATTGTTTTCACTGAAACTCATCACCATCATCGTATTTAGAACTTCCCTTTGATTTTCACCGCTTTAGCCGAACCTGCTTATTGCTTCTGAAAAATTTTTTTTCTTGAGCATAAGCACAATGAAAGATGATTATATTGTTGTAACGATTATTGCACCCAAACCAAAACTTGTAATGAAGAGATATGCAGAAGAGACTATGTAGAAGTCAGAAAAATCTGAAAATCATTTAAAAAAAATATCTGACAAACAATATAAGTTGTTTTTTTGATGAAGTCTAAAAGTCTTGTTTCAGTATGTCGGACATTCAGCGTCAGTAGTAGTGAGTAGTGACTGGTGAACAATGAAAATTTTAATTTAATCATTTTACAGGATGAGCTAAATTTTTTCATATCTACAATATAATGAGCAAAAACTTTATTCGTAGAATTAACAGTGTTATAGACATTATTCAAAAATGGTTCTTCTTGTATCTTGATAGAGAATAAAGTACAGAAAATTCGTATTAAAAGTAAAAGAAGAAAATAAAAGTTCTAGCATTAGAGCTGTTTATGAGATTATTGGATTCATGCCTTTAATCATACAAAACACGGAAATTTAGGAATTTTTAAACTTATTGGAGTATCCATTAATTAATTAATTGAAAATACTTAGTTGAAAATTTTTATTTCACTTTTTCATAATCCATATTATTTTAAATTCTCTTCTTACTTTCTACGACAGTATCCAAAACTTTGATTAACCCTATATATACAAAAAACAAAGAAAATAAGCTTAATTAAAAAAAACGAGAATATTATTTTCATAATATTTGGACATTACTTAGTAGTAGAAATAAAAAATTCCATCGTCACTGAATGTCGAATTGCTCTATTCAGTGAAAGCATGTAAGGTGTAAATCGTGAAACATGTTTTCGTGATTTCAGCGGCACATATATTCACTTTCAAGTGTCGAAAAGTTCAAAATCATTTTCCCGCAAAAATATGATTTACATTAATCTATCAATCTTGATTCTACTAGGAAATTGTTGACACAAATATGACTAACTTACTGTATATTCTCGAATAAATATTTTAAATAATTTTAAATAATAGTCCATTTTAAATAATACAGTTTGCTTCTGAAAATTTTACTTATAATTATTTTCGCATTTTTACTTCGCAATTTTATTCCAATTTTCGTATTTTTAAGAAAACAGAAATTTAACCCCTTCCTACCCGTTTCCACTGCTTTTCATCCCTAAAATCCATATTGTCTAAAAGTGTGCGGAGTATAATTCAAGAATACATGGTAAATTATATTTAAAAACTTATGCCCAGCACCCTCCTGGAGCTAGTATTGTTACCAAAATAATAATATAAGAGTTAATATTATTAACTCATAACAATAGCATTGCCCAAATTCCAAGTACTAAATTTCCTTAGCATGGTAAAATGAGACGAGAGAATGAGATTCCAAAGGCTCAATTATTTAGGAATCAAAAGGTTCCTACAATTTTCTAACATTATTATGTCGTCGTCAGATAGAATTTTGATACCAATTTGTACAAAATTTACTTTATATACCTCTTGTACTACATCCTATTGTCAATATTTCTTGTTCCTTAACACTATCCACACCATCCTTGGGCTATGCTACAAAAAGGGAGTGTACTAGTTTAAAAAAAAATTATTTCTTTTTTAAATTTTAAGACCTACAAATTTTAATAAGATATACTGTACTTGGATTGATACCTGTCGAATAATGAAATTAAGCGTGTCAAATTGGCACGAGACGATTCTCCTTTCAATTAATACTGTAGAAAATGAGGAATTTAAAAATAGTACCAAAAGAGCCGACGGCAGTGGTCCTAAAAATACTACTATTCAATGAAATTTTTAAGAAATATATCCGCTNAGTACCAAAAGAGCCGACGGCAGTGGTCCTAAAAATACTACTATTCAATGAAATTTTTAAGAAATATATCCGCCACACTACTATATGTATTACACTCTAATCATTTCTACAAGGTTTTTTTTTTCTTCTTCTTATGACATGGGCGTTGTCACTGTATCATAATTGATATCATCGTCAAATCCNAGTACCAAAAGAGCCGACGGCAGTGGTCCTAAAAATACTACTATTCAATGAAATTTTTAAGAAATATATCCGCTACACTACTATATGTATTACACTCTAATCATTTCCACAAGGTTTTTTTTTTCTTCTTCTTATGACATGGGCGTTGTCACTGTATCATAATTGATATCATCGTCAAATCCGTTCATCATCGGGTCTAATTTTCTATCGGACATTTTACTAACGAGAACGAGACTATTGAAACACCAATTTGAGGTAAATTTATGATCTCTTAAAATGGTTTCAAGGGGGTTAAGATAAAATTTACGACATACACTTATTTACAGTTAATTTTACAATATAATTTTAGTTAAAGATTCGACAGATTCATTTTTAGGATATAAGAATAAATATAAATGTAACTAATCGTTGATTCTTTTCAAACCTATTAAGGGAACAACAATGAGAAGACATTAAAGTTTTAGAAAATTACTACGAAAGCGTTAAGCGGATGATTAGAATAAAAATTGTAATAATAATAATAATTTTAATTTGCCTCAAAGCTAAGTTTGTTATTATAATAACTTTGAAAACCTAAAAGTTTGCAATAATAGTAAGAAATTTTGCAATNGATGATTAGAATAAAAATTGTAATAATAATAATAATTTTAATTTGCCTCAAAGCTAAGTTTGTTATTATAATAAGTTTGAAAACCTAAAAGTTTGCAATAATAGTAAGAAATTTTGCAATTAGTTTTATTTATAAAAAGGTAAACTATTGGATTTGTAATAGAAGGAATAATTACTGTTGCAATAAGGTTTAAATTACAGAGTTGTAAATTTTATTTTTAACTAAATGATTATTAATTGAATGACTAAAAATGTATTAAGGTATAAATCTATTATGTTTAAATTTAGGAAATAATTTAGCAATGAGCTATTTGGTATTGTTATCTTTTAAGGTAGGAGCTGTCTGGTGACAAAATGGCGATATAAACTTGATACTTTGCGACAATTGGTTGTTGAATTTGCAAAACTCTAAAGACTATCACATTGTTGTAGTCGTTGGTAAAAAATGGATGTTGTATTAATCGAACCATCACGTTCTAGCTCTTAAGACGTATACCATCCAGTTCCACTAAACATATTAACTTAAAACCCAACCTTTTCTTAATTAATTGAGTTTAGACGAGTTTTGAATTTGTAATTTTGTAATTTTGTAATTTTGTAATTTTGAAATTTTGAAACTACCATCTATATATGATAGTTACTTGTTTCTTAATTTCTTCACAACTTGTACTAATTTCAAAATGTCAAAAACTTCGGGAGTGGATTTTCGGTATTGAGTTTACGGTACTGGGATTTCGGGACTGATTTATCGGTATCCGATTTTAGTACATAGAAAGGATTTTATAAAACTTTTCTACTCACGATTTTTGAATTTTAAAATTATTAATTCAATCAAATAATTTTGCTAAACATACATTATGTAATTTGTAACGAATAATATATCGATTGGACTCAAAGATTATGGAAATTAACAAGTAGTTCATTTAATAATCCTTAAGTGCATTGTGTACTTAAGATTAGAATTGGCTACATTTGGAATTTACAATAACACATGGTGAAAGTTAAGCTCTGACGTTGATTTAATGTCAAAATTTTACCAAATTTTAGATTTAGTTTTTTGAATTTTTGATACTAAAAGTTCCAAATTGTGAATTTGTATTAATAAAAATTTAATAAAAATAGAGTAAAAAATATCCGAATTGATAGTAAAACTCAACCTATGATGTATGATGAATTATTTGAAACTGACGGTAAAAGAATCCCAAAAAGTATGTTTACCTTTTCGAAATTATATTGATGTGGTGAAAAAATATAATAAAAAAATTTGCAATTTTTATGAAAACTTAATTTTTTTTCAAGATTGCGTGTTCTTTAATTTTTTTTTACATTCTTTTTCATCATTTCATCAATTATTTATGATCCCGTATTTTTTATTCGGCATGGCTAAATCCTGACAGTTAGACACTAGGATAACGTTGTAAAGCCACGCANTTTTTTTTCAAGATTGCGTGTTCTTTAATTTTTTTTTACATTCTTTTTCATCATTTCATCAATTATTTATGATCCCGTATTTTTTATTCGGGCTAAATCCTGACAGTTAGACACTAGGATAACGTTGTAAAGCCACGCAGTCTCAAAAAATTTCTTTAAAATATTGAGTCAATTAATTAATTTGAAAATCTATGCATCCACCTTCTATTGTCTGTACAAAAAAATGATTTCTTTGAGTTGAATTTGGTAAAAAAAAAATTAACGAATGTATTATAAAACCGAAGGAGGTATTTACCAGTTCAACAACCTATTAAAAATTAGCTTGTAATACACAAAAATTACTAAATTTTACCAAAAAAATAAGGATACAAAAGTCTATGTAAGGTATCATTAGATTATGGTATATTAGCAGGTATAATCTTTAAATTACTGAAACTTTTGTACACAAACAAATCATCCAAACTGGTAGAACAGAAACTTTATTTTTCCAAACTTTACAAAATTCTAATAAAAATGGCTTTTACTTTTGGTACTTTCTTCACAAAATAATTTACAATAATAATAATAATAAAACTTTGTATTTTTTGGTAATAAGTGATAATTTCTAAACTCCTCCATGACTATAGAGGTCAATGACCTGAGTACTAAAAACTAATAATCACAAATTGACACTTACCTGCACATTTGGATGACTTCCTGCATGCCACTCTCACTTTGGTACATTTAGAAAAAAGTATAATTTCCTTACAAACACTGAAAATAACTTTGAGTTTCAATGTAGTCAATAATCGAGCGGCTTTAGCGACTGGTTGAAGCACTTTTTGGCAAGATTTTTTTTTTCTATTTCACTTTTTTGTTTATTAGCTTCACTCGGAAAATGTTTAAAACGAAAATTAATTGAAAACCGGCTCTATTAATATTTTTAAAGATGATAATAATACTAATAAAACAGTATTATAAACTAAATCCATTTGTTTTATGTTAATGAAAAAAAAAATTTTATTTTATTTTCGATGCATCTATTGGTTTGAAAGGTCTCTTTGACCACACCGTTGACGTTGGCATATACGAGTAAGTAAAGACGGCTCCTAAGGAATACCTGTCAGTGATTGTTGGTAACTTAACCCTTAATCAATTATTGTTGACTATATTGTTATTGTTGAATATATATTAAGTTTTAATTTTTTAAAATAATCCAAATTTTTTAAATTTTGAGAGAAAGTATAGTAAAATGAAATGACATTTGTATCGTTTGGGTGATTGTGTTGAATTATCTGATTGTTGTAAACCCTAAACCGTCTGAAGCGTGACTGACGAGACGAAGGATAGTGGTGAGGGGTAAAACTTGATAGGTAAAAATGATGAGAGATTTACCTGTAGATGTTCAAATTCAAAACCATTGTTAGAAAGACGCATAAGAAAAGAATAGATGGGTGGGATTTGGGGGTGCAAAGTCCTCGAGGATCAATAGATGAAGATGATTGGCTCATAATTATCTCATGATCCGCCTCAGCTCGAGCTGAATTGGTTGCTTGACAATCATCTTCCCAAGATGAATTACTCAGGTGTAAATTCTGTTTCAGATGATTGACTTTATACCATTATTTCTACCGACTACCTTTACAAACACCTCTGTTGTTGAGAATACAGAAAATAATCAGAAAATTGTGGAAAACTTTGGAAATCTGTGTAAAGAAAGATTTTTTTTTATATAAATTATCAATAATTATTTCAATTGGCTTCTTTCCTTGAAGTAAAATTATTAGGTTCAAAACTAACAGTATAAAATTGATCCAAAGAAACTTGAACAACAAACATCTTACTGAATAAAAATGACAAAATATCGTGTATATCTTTGAATTAGAATAATCAAACACTAATTGAAAAATTCAGATTCAGCTAATCGGATTGAAAAAAAATTAAAAAAAAATCTAGTTTTCTCAATTTTTTATTTCTTCGCCATACTTATTAAAGGACCCGGTATATATACAAAACGAGATTAATATAAATACATCTTGTATAATTTTAATTTTGCAGTGGCACACAAAAAAAGACTTGCGTCAAGAAATTTAAAAAATATTTAAAAACAAAGTTTTAATAGGAAAATATTAGAAATTTAAAAAGTATTTCATTTATATTTAACTTGTAATTTCGTTGTAAAAAGTAAGATTAAGTATTCTGATTGTTTAAATTTTGGTTATATAACAGTACTATTATTTAAGAGATCCATTTCCCGTTATTTGATTTGTATCCTGTAATTTTTTTTTTTTTGGCAATAATGGATTTGGAATGATAAAGGAAATTGATTTAAAGATGAAATGCGCTTCTTGAAATCGTGATTTCGTGAAGAACACTTTTGAAAAAGACAAAAAATATGGTTTACTTTATATAAATGATTTGTTTTGATAATAATACCGTTAATTTTGAATCCGGGAATATACTTTTTATCATTAATTCACAAAATTTGTGCTTACTACCGAACAATCAAACAAATAGTTATTCCCTTGTATTATTGTATTTATAGATCATTGAAGGTAAACCAGTACTGATTTATCTTTTTTTAAAGTTGAATTGGCGAAAATTTTGATTGTTTCTAATGTACTTGTAAGGCAATTAGAAAGGCATGTAACGAAAATTTAAGGTGAAAAAATTAGTGCAAATTCTACCAATTTAGGAAGGCACTTATCTTCAATTATTTAAAAATTAAAAGGGAGTTCTGAAATTTTTCGATATCATTTAAATATCGATTATTCGTTAAGATTTCCTAGTTAACATAAATTTATCTACTGATTTCAATTCAAAGCTTAGACAGTGGGTTATTAAATTTTGTCTAAAAAAACGGCAATTCTTACTGAATTCATATTTACATTTATTCCAAAACTTTTTTGATAATTTACTAAAAAATTCTGGAAAAAGTTGTTTGGNTAGTTAACATAAATTTATCTACTGATTTCAATTCAAAGCTTAGACAGTGGGTTATTAAATTTTGTCTAAAAAAAACGGCAATTCTTACTGAATTGCCGTTTACTGAAGTTTCGTTTCAATCTCAAAACATTTAGTCAAACTATTCAAATTGAAAATAGTTTATTTTCTAAGTTTACAACATAATTTAATCTGTTAAATGAAATTGTTATGCAGTACCACTGCCGCTGCGCACATTTTGCTGCCCAAGTGAGTTCGGAGCCAACGGTTTCAACGGTTGTTCATTTTCCTCAGAGGTTTCATTACCTTCTGAAAAATTTTTCAGTCCAAGAGCCCAAAGTAACGCGTCCGGTGATGGATCCCTTCCACGGAATTGTCTAAAAACTTCACTCGGATGATAACCACCACCTAAAGAAAGGTGACTGGAACGGAATCTATTGAAATATGAAATTCAACATTTCACGTCTACTATTTCTTAAATATGAAATACCACTCAAACCTCGCTCCTTCAATTTTCCAATGCTCTTTATCATGCCCTTCAGCTACAAAAGCTCTGTAAATATCTGCTGCGAGCATTTTAGACCAAAGTGTAGAGTAATATGCCGCGGCGTAATTTCCACTAAATATATCCAAAAAACCACAGGGATGTGAGTCAACTTTATCTAGCAGTAGGCCAGCTGAAGATTTATAAAGTGACCAGAGTCGCTTCGTCACGTCCAACCAAAACTCTGATCTGTTAGGAAAAGAATCAGATTAAAATAGTTAATTCGTAAGGACAATATATTTGACTTACGTAGAATAAAATTCGATGTCAAGGTCAGATAAGTACAATTGATGTGATAAATCATATGCGGCAAGGTGTTTCCGCGACCTTAAAAGGTCTCCTAGGTTTTGATCAGGCATTGGATCACCAGATTCAAAATGAGAAGACAAAGATGAAACAAAGGATTTGTTTCCCAACCTTGAATTTAACAATAATTAAATAGTGCGGGACCAAACATAAATTAGCGACTAATTTTGACTGTTGGGTCAGTACAAGATAATAATTTTTTTTTTTTTTTTTTTTTTTTTTACAAAAAAAAAACGCATAATTTGCAAGGTGATGTTATTTTTTTTAAATGGAGTCCAATGAAATTGAACCTCAACAGCGAAGAAGCACTTACCACATACTCATAAATTTTGACGCAACTTTTATAGCATCCCATTCAATATTCGTAGTACCAGCAACTTCAGGGTAAGGTATCGTTGTTAGAATATGTTGAAGCATTTCTCCAAACTAGAAAATTGAAATTAAATATCAAACCTTTTCGTGGTCATCGATGAATATTTAACTTACTCTTTCAAATAATGCAGAAACATCGTCAAATGATAGTAGACTTGGTTTACCATACATAGGCGGTTTAAAATTAAAAACCAATGTTGCTAAAGGTGTTAAATCCAATTTCCTAAAATTTATCCTATTTCCTAGCATCCACGAACCTGCAAGCTTCTGACCGGGTCTGAAAATTTGAATCTCCAAATAATTTTAGTACGAATTAACTAATTAGAATATAGATCTAACCTAGCGTAGGGATCAACAAAAAAATGCCCAATCAGCCCTGCTTTATCAAATACAGCATAAAACTGAACATCCTCATGCCATCCGCGTTTCATTTCCTTGCGAATTTTGATACCAAGGATATCCGATGCAAAAGTGAACAATCGTGAGAGTACAATCGGAAATGGGAAATATGCTTCGGTAACAGTTGGATCAATACTAAAGAATTTGAATTAGTAGTTATACATTATTTGTACCAAGTGTAGTGCACATAATTTCTAAACCAAACGCAATTTCTTACTTATACAAAGATTTTGTTTGTTTTCTTCTCCAATAGGGAATATCCCATAGTTTCAATTTATGCTCAAATCCACGTGAATCTGCAAACGCCTGAAGAGATGATAGTTCTTCTGATTGTTTTCGATTTGCTAAAATATTAAAAGCAATTTTTTTTTGTCTGAAATATTCGTTACAAAATTCATCTAGAGAAAAATCTCACCAACTACAAACAGACTTGCTATCATGGTTTTGACATTTTCTAAATTCCCAGCCATTTTGGTCACCATAGATAAATCGGCATAAGTTTCGTACCCTAAAAGTTTTGCCAGCCTAGCTCTAAAAGTCATAGATTAATTTAGTTACTTTTACAACAACAACAATATACTTTGTTTCCTACCTTTTGGTTCTTATCTCTTCTATGTGGATACTGTTGCTAATAGTTTTGTCACCTGAACCCGAAGCTCTGGACTCATGTGCTTGCCACGTATTCCAACGAAGGGCTCTTTCAGGACAGTATTCCAAAAAATACTCATAACCAGGGGATGTAAGTCCTACTACCCAAGGCCCTCTATTGGCACTCGTATCAGTTCTGTATAATCAGTGGATTATTAAAAATTATTCTACTTGAGCCGAGACAGATCAAATTAAATTATACCAATAAATCAATCTACCGTGATTTAGATATCTCGAGGAGACCTTCGTGCGGCATGTTTCCAACATATTTTGGATCAATAATCAAATGTTTGAACCTGGAGGTTGCACTGGACAAATTTTGCCTAAAGTGAAGTTTTTCTTGTTCAAGAGTATTAGATGTTTCTAAAAATTCAGCCTTAGCATTTCCTGTAAGTTGAACTCCAGATAATGTGGCTTCTGTCAAGTACTTTGAAATAAGCCTTGACTGTGGAGAACTTCCTGAATTTGATATTTTTGAGATCTCAAGATCCTGAGAAAATAGAAATATTGTACAATTGAAAATGTGCTTTTCATGCTGAATGTTTTACTTTGTCTTATTACCCTCCATATATTATATAACACGTCACTGTGAAATTTTGTTCTTCTGGCAACTTGTGCTCTTTGATGAAGTTTGGCATATCCTTCAGACGATATTTCGTCATTTTTCACTATTGACATTGTCTTCAAAAGAGACCAAACAAAGTCCAAAGGAACAGAAGCAGTATCCAATGTATTTGAAACATGATCCAATGTTGGAGGAGTCGAGGGATCTGGAATTCAAATTGTAAGCCATAACCCGACAAAATAAAACTAATTATTAAATACTTTACTTGATTTCACTTCCTCTTCAGTTTTCCATACGGCTGTTTCAAATTCCAGAGAAAGTTTCACCAACGCATTTCTCCAAGCTACAGTACTTATTTCGTCAAAATTGGGTATTTCAGAAGGCTTCAGCAATGAATTTGTCTCTGGTGTGTCCGGTGGGACTTCTGGAAGTCTACAAATTCAGATAAAGCATAACTTCCAAAACTTTTGACTGAAGTTTTAAAACAATAAACGTCAAATTGGCTTCAGTAATTCATCTTTTGTTTTCTTACAGAATGACATATCCAGTTCCTTTCTGTGTTGCAGGTGCAGAAGTTGCAGCACCTCTGAAATTAACTAATGTTATGAGATAACGCTTGACACACAATAGGGCACGAGACATAGCTACAATGGGTTATCTATCGAAACATCATTAACAATCTCTTAGTTTCAAATTAGAACAATAATAATTATTAGTTTGATTGAAAATGGAGTTGAACTAAACACAATTAATTGAATTAATTGACAAACGAAACGATTATTCCTCAAAAAACAAAAATGAAATGATTCCAATTTTCTCTGTAATCGCGCGTAAAATATTTGAATTTGTATGCTGATGCCCCAAACCAAAACAGTAAGATATTTTGTATTTCGATGAAGTTGCATTCTATCGAACCTCACGGTCATTCGATAAACATTTTTAAAGATTTATTTATTTTTAATCACAATAATTGCTTTAACAATACTGATTTGATGATTCATTCGACAGTAATATAAATTGTGAAGGTTTCGTCACAAAAATTTGTGACGACATGTGACTTTGGATTTTCGATTCATTGTGTATCTTTGGTTACATTTACCACTCTTAACATTAACTTTAAAATTAAATACGCTAGATCACAGATTTTATAATTATACCTTCACTCTAAAAAGGTGGTCCGACCTTGTTTGTTGAAATAGTCGTAATTGAGCTCATATGTCAGTCCAGAGCATATGGTTTTCATGATTAAAATTCAGCATTATGAAAATTATTTATAGTTTACGATAATGGGTGAATGAGAAACCTGATGTTAATCCATTTTCGTACTGTATAATCATCACTTGGTTTGAAACATGTCTAACCTTTGTTAAGGAACTGGCTGAAATCATTAACCTTGGGTTTGGACTTGGCTTTCCATAATTTTTCTTCTTTTATAATACGACGAAAATTACCCAATTCATAAATACTTTCGGATAATCTAGAAATAAATTTGAAAGTATTAAATTAGGTTAGAGAGTACTACTACTATGTTAACTTACCTTCCAAAAGAATTCAGCAATGCCACAATTTCATTTCGTGTTACGTTTTCAACTTGCTTGTGATTGAACGGTTCTGCGAACAGAATTTTCAATGCTGTACCCAAGCCTTTGATCTAAAAGTATGAAACGAGGATAAGATTCATGTAGTTCCATACCTTATTTCTATCAACCCTATTTTAGAAATAGATAAATTAATATTGCTTTACCTGAATTTTACCCCAAAGTTTACACTTCTGACATCCAACACAATCCATAATTCTTGTGATGTTGGTGAAACGCTTGTGATACTCTGCTCTCAGTTTCGGAGCATCATCTCTAGAGAATAGTATCGTTTCTTCGAAATGTGATGGAAATTTTTGAACAACTCCTACTAAATCCAGAATTGCCTTTAAGACATCAGAATCATCTTCTGCGTCTCCAGTGTAAAAGTTAAAACTTTGTAAGAACGGTGACAATTTCGAAATTGCTTTTAGTTCCAAAAGGTAGACAAAGTAGAGATTCTTCAACCATGAGGAACCTTGACCTTGAGTTAACCTTCCATCAAAATGTTGTCGAAACTCAGTCAAATTAGGACCCCATGCCACTTCTTCCTTCGGTTTGATAAAAATCAACTTTCTAGTGTCTGAAAACAATGGTGTATAAGTGAATATAGAGGTCTTACGAACTTAAAATATTAATGATAAAAAAAAACAGATTTATGAGATGGCATCTGAAATTAATAACAGTCTACCTGTAAGCAGATACTTTGCACTGAGATGAATATTAATACTAGCGTGCAATCCAGATATGACACGATAGAACGTACGTTTTTCTATGCAAAACTCTACAAAAAAAGTAAAAATAGATCAACACTTGAACGGATCGATAACTTGAATATTGTTGTATTCTACCATCTTCACTGTCCAATTGGAACGGTGCCATCAAGTTACTTGCTGAACTCCGCCTAGAGAAAGAATTGAATAGAAGGACAATGTAACTGGAAATGATTATAGACTTTCTTGGTTGATTTACTTGAAGCAATTCTCAAGGTAAATGGATTTCCAAATTCGATGAGCTGATGGTCCAGCATATCCAGTAAATCTTTCAGGGTTCAAATGGAGATCAACATACTGAAGGTCAGGATCAATGTTGTCTTCTCGAATAGAGCAAAAATCAACAAGGGATTTATCATACAGCTTCCATCGTTCAAACCCCTCTTGAGATTCTTCACTACATTATAGATATAAACATCCCTTAACTGAAGCTTAGACTAAAATTTGGATTCTGAGTAGACAAATCTGAGTTCATGTACCTGATTGTCGTGTTGATATGTCCGAGATCATGGTTACATGGACCAATGTCAATGTGCTTGTTCTATACAACGCCACCAATATTTCATCTTATTTTTAATTATGATTAAATCTCGCTGGGCTTACGCAACGATTCCTTGGTTTCTGCTTGTTCCGATTCTGATTATGCCATTGTCCTTTTAGACCGTATGGTACCTCATCCTAAGCAGCCAAGAAAATTAAAATACTGCAACAGAACTTCGAACTGAATAAATGATGATCATTTATTACAAACTCACTTCACTACATTCTTTTACTTGGCAGGATTCGAGTGCACATTGACCGTCATCAGCCCAAATCGGACATTCCTTTTTCAAATTGACCTGCAAAATAACAAAACATCAATTAGTATTGGTGAACGAATTTGAAATTCGTTTCCGAATTCATGTAAAGCAAACTTCACGCGACAGGTTAATAACTTATACCTGAAAGTATCTAAAGTAGTTCTTCGCCAGTAATGATTGTAAGCGAGGATGAATTTTATAATTGTTGAAAGTATCCACCGTATCGATTTGACAAGTACAATCCTCAATGGCTCCTTTCAGCTAGTAGGAGAATATAAATTAGTGAGTATTGAATAAAATTATTGATTCAACACATCAATTACCTGACAAAAACATTGGTCTTCATTCTCCGGTTTGGAGAAACTTGCCTCCTCCGGAAAAAAGTCTTTAATCTTCCCAGGTTTATCGATTCTAATTTTTTCAAACTTATAAACATTTTCAATAGGTTTGTTACACGAGTTCATTTTAGTTCCTCCAAATGTGCACAAATTATATGCTATCCCTAACCCGACCACTAATATCATCACCAAAACTGCTAAGTTTAATTGTTTATACATTTTAACCTCTCTTGATTCAAAGAGAATTGATTTTGAATTAGATCAATTACTGCTCTGATTGTTTCATTTCAATCCAATCACGGTGTGTTGTTTCTATTATTAGCCTCCATCTCGATAAGGGATTGTAAACATTTGACAAAGATTTCCACCATAAACTTCACTGATTGTTGTTGACGTAAGGTATGTAAACTGAAAATTTTTAAGAACAGTAATAAATTAATGAAAGGAAACTTGATTTTTTAGGAAGTAAACCTAAGTAAAGAGTTATCGGTAGTGACGAAAGCGATTATTTATAGACTTAAGAAATGCAAGATGAGATGAGACTAATAAGTTCTTTTAAATTATAACATCTTACTGTCTACTCGGTAACTGTGACTATAATGTCAATGTGTAAAAAAAAATGCTNGTAAACCTAAGTAAAGAGTTATCGGTAGTGACGAAAGCGATTATTTATAGACTTAAGAAATGCAAGATGAGATGCGACTAATAAGTTCTTTTAAATTATAACATCTTACTGTCTACTCGGTAACTGTGACTGTGACCATATTTTCAATAATGGAATGACAATATAATGTCAATGTGTAAAAAAAAATGGTAAAAGTTAAGGTCACTTACCTTGAATTCCGTTTGAAAAGGTACTTTACATAAGAAAAGTTCAGATTTTGAGAAAAAAAATTTTCGATTCTAATCTAAAAGGTATAAAATAATGTAGTGAACAGCTGACTAGTCGAAGAGGTGAAAACTGCCTTGTGTTTGACTTCCGAGTTCCGACTGTCATCAGTCTCTCAGTGATGATGGTCCTCTTTCTAGTCTTCTCGACGTCACTTCACTTTCTAAAAATTCTACAAATAAATTATTTTCTCTGTTCTCTTTATCCACTCTTCTCAAAACTTGCTAAAGCTTAAGCTTACGTGGACTTCTCTGGTTGGATTTGGAATAGAATAGAGTTAATCTAGTGATTCAATAAGGTTGTCTTCATTTGTCATTAGTGGCATGGCATATTTGGATTCAGCTGAATATTTGGGTTCAATTGGCTTGACAATAATTGAAGAAGAATGAGTGTTGCTTAAATTGTGAACATCAACTCATTCAGTTGTTGTTTACCAAAGTCTTAATTCAGTACAACCACCACAACCAATAATGAAACAACCCACTTTTCCAGCTTTGTCTTATGTAAACCTTGTCTATAATTTCTTTTGGATAATAATGAACGTGCTTAACACCTGCTCTTTACTAAATTGGTTGCTATGCTACGTTATCACAAAATTAACGAAGGCGCTTGCCCAACACCCAACCTGCACTTCACATCTATTTTTACGGACTAACGACGGACAGAATTGATTTTCAAAATTTTCAATTCTCCATTTTCAATTCTCTTTTCTTACGACATGCTCATAAATGGTTGCGCCATAATTTCGTATTTTGCCTTTTGGCGAAAAAACATGTCAAAATAACCGAACTCCTCAAATTCTGATGCAAAACATAAAAGCCCACAAAATCTAAGAACCTCGTAAGGATTTACGCAGCGGATGTTCATTGTAAACATCAATTGTTGTTTAATTCAAGCAAGATTTTAGGAAGCAGACCCGCTCTTTGTCCGTCGAGATTTAAAAAATAGTTTTACTTAAAAATAGTGGGTCTGCCTATTTAGTTTTATATGGTTACAATGAGATTTTACAACAATCAGCAGCCGCTGTCTAAATCCAGCCCAATCTTTTTTTCTTCTAAAACCGTTTCCTCATCTAACGAATCTAGTTTCTTACCTTATAGCACGTATTTCCGTTGATTNTGTCATTAGTGGCATGGCATATTTGGATTCAGCTGAATATTTGGGTTCAATTGGCTTGACAATAATTGAAGAATGAGTGTTGCTTAAATTGTGAACATAAACTCATTCAGTTATTGTTTACCAAAGTCTTAATTCAGCACAACCACCACAACCAATAATGAAACAACCCACTTTTCCAGATTTGTCTTATGTAAACCTTGTCTATAATTTCTTTTGGATAATAATGAACGTGCTTAACACCTGCTCTTTACTAAATCCGTTGCTATGCTACGTTATCACAAAATTAACGAAGGCGCTTGCCCAACACCCAACCTGCACTTCACATCTATTTTTACGGACTAATGACGGACAGAATTGATTTTCAAAATTTTTCAACTCCATTTTCAATTCTCTTTTCTTACGACATGCTCATAAATGGTTGCGCCATAATTTCGTATTTTGCCTTTTGGTGAAAAACATGTCAAAATAACCGAACTCCTCAAATTCTAATGCAAAACATAAAAGCCCACAAAATCTAAGAACCTCGTAAGGATTTACGCAGCGGATGTTCATTGTAAACATCCATTGTTGTTTAATTCAAGCAAGATTTTAAGAAGCAGACCCGCTCTTTGTCCGTCGAGATTTAAAAAATAGTTTTACTTAAAAATAGTGGGTCTGCCTATTTAGTTTTATATGGTTACAATGAGATTTTACAACAATCAGCAGCCGCTGTCTAAATCCAGCCCAATCCTCGGAATTTTTTTCTTCTAAAACCGTTTCCTCATCTAACGAATCTAGTTTCTTACCTTATAGCACGTATTTCCGTTGATTNTTTTTTTCTTCTAAAACCGTTTCCTCATCTAACGAATCTAGTTTCTTACCTTATAGCACGTATTTCCGTTGATTTATTATTTTTTTTGGTTTTAATTTAGGGGTTTTAGTAAAAGTTTAGTATAAATTTCCGAAGTCAGCCTCAGTCTGTTTAGTTATCTAAATGACTTGGACTTTGGAGTAGTATTATTTTGACTGTTGGTGGTGCTTACAACTACAAATACTGATTTTGAATTAAGGAATTTTGAAATAAGAATGTAGCTATGGCTCTTCTGGAGAAGTGTTTCTAAAAGTTCTATTTGTCATCATTTTTAGTTCAGGAAAATGAAGGATTTAAAACCTAGACTCAATGCATGAAATTAATATTAATTAGATTTTTAATTTATAAATTCTTACAAAATGAAACCTCAGAGGTAGACATTTTGAATGATGGTTTTAATTCTAAAGAGACTATCAATGGTAAACTAAGGCAAATGGTAAGAATAAGGAATGAGATTTTTTTTCGTTTAAAATTCTCACTCGATTCAGTTGATATTATTGTCCTTGATTCTTCATGATTTCATGAGGCGTTGTATTTCAAAGGTCACTGGTTGTTACCTTTAGTGTGTAATGTTGTGGTAACAGGATCAAAGTTTCGAAAAAAACAAACGATCTACTTGGAAATTTGAGAGTATTCTAAGTTAGTCACAATGATGCCAGATCACAAAAAAAAATTTTTGAGTTTGCGAATAAGACAGGAGTATCATTCGATTGTAAGAATAAGATCTTCTCCTTCCAATTTAGTTCCGTTTTGAACATGGAGTTTTGTCACCTTTCCGGAAATTGGAGCTTGGACTATCATTTCCATTTTCATTGCAGAAATGACAACTAGTGGTTTTCCTACAAAGTCAAGAAGTTTTATCACACCTGAGAATATAAATTCTGATAGTTTTTGGCTAGAATGATAACATACCCTTCTCAACAATGTCACCTTCTTTAACACGAACATCTATGACAGATCCAGGCATTGGTGCACCCACAGATCCTTTCATCAATTTGTCTGCTTTGGGATGAACATGGAGTTCCTAAGTAAAAAGATGCGTGTTATAAACTAACCTGATGTGTGTCGCCGTATTCTCCGTTTGCCCTAAAGATTATGATGTTACCTTCGAGGCAGATTTGTCAGTAACAAATACTGATCGAAGTTGACCATTCATTTCAAAGAAGACTTCTCGCTTTCCATTTGCTGTAAGATCTTCAGCCACTGCCAATGTCTTAACATGAAGAGTCTTTCCCTTCTCAATCGTTACTTCAAATTCCTCTCCAGTCTTCGAACCTGTTAAAAACATACGTGTGCTGAAAACAAAGAAAAAACGTAATAAATATTGGAGGGGAGGAGTGTGTAAAGTATTTAATAATTCAAATGCATTATACTTTATCTTGTCCACTGGGCCATAAGTATTTCGAAACGTGAAGAATTCCTCCGCCACTTTTGGGTACATTGCGTAACTCATCAGATCCACCTCTCGAATATTTCCAAATTTTTCAGTAAGTTCTTCTTTTGCTTTCTTGAAATTAAATGGAGGTAAACTTTCACCAGGTCTTCCAATTATTGCAGGTANAGTAAGTTCTTCTTTTGCTTTCTTGAAATTAAATGGAGGTAAACTTTCACCAGGTCTTCCAATTATTGCAGGTAGGCCTTTCAAAATCTGTGAAATATAAAAACTTTCAATTGAAACCACCAAAGTATAACACTATTATGATAAATTACTCTGGTTCGTAACGGTTCTGGGAAACCTTGATAAGGTTGACCAATTTGACCTTGCATGAACTCAACCACTGATTTTGGAAAGCTCAAATCTTCGGCCCTTTCTTCGACATCTTTCGCTGTTAGTTCATTCTGCACCATAAATTGA
Source organism: Holacanthella duospinosa (assembly GCA_002738285.1). Lineage (NCBI taxonomy): Eukaryota > Metazoa > Arthropoda > Collembola > Poduromorpha > Neanuridae > Holacanthella > Holacanthella duospinosa. Next base: position 345,546 of record NIPM01000096.1, read on the forward strand.
GCCAAGTCTCCAACAACTTTTGAACTTGGAGTCACCTGGAGTACAAATTTATATTATTATTTCATTACGAANAGCCTTTCAAAATCTGTGAAATATAAAAACTTTCAATTGAAACCACCAAAGTATAACACTATTATGATAAATTACTCTGGTCCGTAACGGTTCTGGGAAACCTTGATAAGGTTGACCAATTTGACCTTGCATGAACTCAACCACTGATTTTGGAAAGCTCAAATCTTCGGCCCTTTCTTCGACATCTTTCGCTGTTAGTTCATTCTGCACCATAAATTGAGCCAAGTCTCCAACAACTTTTGAACTTGGAGTCACCTGGAGTACAAATTTATATTATTATTTCATTACGAATTGAGCGGTTAATAAAGAAAAAACCTTGATTATGTCACCCAAAAGTAAATTTGCTTCACGATATGCAGCTTTAATCTCTTCGAAATGTTCAGCTAGTCCAAGTGAGTATGCTTGAAACTGCAAATTGGTATATTGGCCACCAGGAATTTCATTCATGTACACCTGAAATCCCGAGAAAAATTTTCGTTACAAGCCTCCAGAAATTTATGTAATGTTAACTTAGAATCATACATCTGCATTCCCACTCTTCATTGTGGTTGCGCACTCAAATGGCGCATAAAGTAAGCGTGCTTGCTCCCAATACGCTGAATATTTGCTGATATCTTCCAATTTCATCTGCGTATCATAAGGCGTTCCTTCAAGAGAGGCTACGAGTGCTCCCATCGACGGTTGGGATGTCCTATAATAAAATTATTTGTCAAGCTTTGACGAAACTAGTGTGTATAAAATTAACAACTTAAATACAACTTACATGCCACTCATAGAATCAACAGCACAATCTACAACGTCTGCTCCTGCACGAGCACCTGTAGAAAACAATTAATTGTACACTAGTGAAGCGACCATAAAAACAAGTTAAGCTTACACTCAATCATTGATGCTACTCCAGTACCAGAAGTGTCATGAGTGTGGATATGAATAGGAAGAGAAGGATATTTCTCTCGAAGAGAAGAGATAAGTATGTTTGCAGCTTTTGGTTTGAGTAATCCTGCCATGTCTTTTATGCAAAGGACATGGGTTCCAGCTTTGACAAGTTCATCAGCAAGGTTCATGTAATATTTTAGATCATACTTTGTTCTTTTTGGATTTGAGATGTCACCAGAGTATGAAATCGCAGCTTCTACTACTCCTCCAGCTTTGCCAACTGCTTCCTAAAAATGAATGACTACCTAATTTAGTGATACTTTTCAGCACGTAAAGACTCAATATCTCACCATCCCTAAGATCAAATTCGGGAGATAGTTGAGTGAGTCAAAAATTCGAAATACGTCCATTCCGCATTGAACAGATAGGTCACAGAACCTAAACCACAGTATAATAAATTTAAATTCAATTCTGAGAATTGGTTTCCTAAATTCAAAACATTAACTTACTTATAAACAACATCGTCCGAGTAATTCGTATATCCGACAGCATTGGCACCTCTTAATAACATTTGAAATGGAATATTTGGAATGAGCTTTCGCATTTCTTCGAGTCTTTCCCATGGACATTCGTGCAAAAATCTACAATAAATTATGTCAAATCCTCAAATCCAAGCCAAATCCAAGATAATTAAACCCACCCACCATCCATCACCACTTACCTCATCGCTACATCAAATGTAGCCCCGCCCCAGTTTTCCAAGGAGTATAGATTTTGAAAGTTATGAGCAACAAATGGTGAAATCTTGAGCAGATCACGAGTACGAACTCTTGTAGCAAGTAGGGACTGATGCGCATCACGAAAAGTTGTGTCCATAAGCAAAAGCCCTTTATGATTACGCACAGCTTTGGCAAATCCTTCAGGACCTTCCCGCTTCAGAATAGAACGAAGTCCTTCTGGAACAGGCTCTAGTTTTTGGTGAAAGCAATAAGATTAACTCAAAAATGATATTGTTGATTAAAATTTTGATTTTCTAACCCAATGGAACAGAAGGAATAGCGGGAGCAATTTCAGAAGGTTTGAGTCCGGTAGCCAATGGCGTCATTGGACCATTTACGATAACATTTCCCAAGTAATTCAGAAGCTTTTGAGCTCGGTTCTGGCTTTGAGCAAATTGGAACAACTGAGGATTTTCATCAATGAAATACGTGTCAATTGTCCCATTTATAAACTTTTGATTTTCAAGCACATTAAGTAAGAATGGAATGTTTGTCTTGACACCTATAATTCGAGACATTGCTAGAATTAGTAAAGGTTTTAGTGATAAGGTGATGGTCAACATCAAATAAATAAAAATTGATTGACTTTAGTAAATGTGAATAAAAGGTTGGTCATTAGAGGAAAAAAGTTAGGAGTGGGCCAATCACCAAAAGCTCTAATAAAGTGCTTGAAAGTAATCAAAAATATACCTCTCACACGGAACTCTCGTAAAGCACGAATCATTTTCGCAGCTGATGAAGGCAGATCACTTGCATGTGAGATTACTTTTACCAATAGAGAATCATAAAATGGAGAAATGATTGCTCCTGAAAATCCCGCAGACCCTAAATCCATCAAAGTTTAATTATATTTTGAATCAATACTAAAACAAATACTATCTAACCATCTAAACGGATTCCCATCCCTTCACCACTACGAAATACTTCAATCCTTCCAGTATCAGGTTGAAATCCCTTAGCAGGATCTTCAGTTGTGACTCTGCATTGGATCGCGCATCCATCTACTTCTATGTTTTCTTGACGCAATCCTAACTCGGGCAACGTTATGCCCTCGGCAATTCTGATCTGTGACTGCACAAGGTCAACTCTAAAATATATATATATATAACTTACCCAAACATTTGAACGGGAAATAAAACTCAATAATTACCCAGTAACTTCTTCGGTTACTGTGTGTTCGACTTGCAATCTGGCATTGACCTCGATGAAATAGAAATTTCCTAGATTGTCCAGAAGGAATTCAACTGTTCCTGCATTTTCATAACCGACGGATTCGCAGAGTTTTATTGCAGCGGCAGCCATTTTCTCTCGAACCTTGGAAAATATCGAATCGGTTTGTCAAAAATAAAATCGGAACTCAAGAAGAAATAATATAACGGCTTACATCTCTATCAAGATTTGGAGCAGGAGCGATTTCTACCACCTTTGAATCAGAAATTGTCAAATAATTGAGGAATAGTTTTTAATAATTTTTACCTTTTGATGTCTCCGCTGAACACTACAGTCTCTTTCGTAAAGATGAATGACATTTCCGGCTTTGTCTCCTAACATTTGTAGTTCAATGTGTCTCGGTCTCTCAATAAATTTTTCAATAAACATTGATCCATTTCCGAAAGCTGACAGTGCCTCTGAACTGGCCAACTTGAATAGTTCCTCAACTTCCTGACAATTAAGGCAACAAACTCAGCTTAACAGAATCACACAATATGGTAACGAAGGATACATCTATAAAAAATTAAAATACCTCAATTTTTCTTACAACGCGCATGCCTCGACCGCCACCTCCAAATGCAGCTTTGAAGATTACCGGAAGTCCATGTTTTTTACAGAAATCCAACGCTTCTGCAGTTGTATTCACAGGACCATCAGTTCCTTGGACAATTGGCACTCCTGACACAACCGATTGGAATAATTAATTCCAGAAGTAGAAAATGAAGTTTCATAAAACTAACCAGCGGCAATTGCAGCTTGTCTTGCTGCAACCTTATCTCCCATTTTTGCCATAACCAATGGTGTTGGGCCAATAAATCGAATACCATTATCGATACATGCTTGCGCAAAATCAGACCTCTCAGACAGGAAACCTAAGCAAGGATTAACAAAATGACACAATTTTCTTGAAGTCATAGTTCTCTGTTAAATACCATATCCAGGATGAACAGCATCAACATTATTTTCCTAGCAAAAAAGAAAAAGTAGTGTCACCATGATGGGTTCCTTCATTTTTAGCCAACTGAATAATACTCCAAGTCAAACCTTAGCAATTTTGATAATTTGTGGAACATTTAAATACGCCTGTACAGGTGGTAATCCTTTTCCAATCAAATACGACTCATCAGCTTTCTGTCTATGCATCTGCATTTTGTCTTGTTCCGAATATATCGCTACCGATTTAATCCCGAGTTCAGAGCATGCTCGGAAAACTCTAACAGCAATTTCACCTATAAGAATAACGAGCAAAATAATAAAATAATCCAAATCAGTTGTATACACATCAGTCCCGATTAAAGAGATTCGTATTAATTAACCTCTGTTCGCCACGAGGACACTTCGGATGGGGTTNATATACACAACATCAGTCCCGAATAAAGAGATTCGTATTAATTAACCTCTGTTCGCCACGAGGACACTTCGGATGGGGTTATATTCCACCCTGGATGAATATCGTCTATACTGGACTGACGATATGGGTGCTGAAAGGCCTTGAAGCTTTCGGAGACATAGGAACGATTTAGGAAGAGTTGATGATGTCAACGTTTTCACCAGTGATACGTGACCCATTTTTCACCGCTACAAATTAAAAATTAACCAAATGCCTTCCAAAGTAACTCTTCGACTCCTTTATCCAGTAGCGTTGCGTCGTTTTTTTTCTCTAAAAAAAAAGTAAATTTCCAAATTCAAAATTAGCTAATGTTATGCGTTAGTGACCACTTTATACAGTGACGTATGTCAAAATTTTACTGCTCCTTACCTACTCATAAACCGACTGCCTGGCACTCGAACAACGGCTCAGGATTAGGGAACAATTTAGAGTCAAGAATAATAATAATAAGAGTGAGTACACCGAAAAATTGACAGATGACCGAACGAGTCTTGAATGTCACTTACATGAAGTCAGTTTGTGTTGTTTTGTTACTAGGAATAAAAAGAAGAAGCAAATGATAAAGATTATACATTTTAATTTTAGCAGCTAAAGTTAGTGGCTTATAACGTGATTAGATTCTGGGTCCTCTCGTGACTATTCAACCCTGTCCCCGCGACGACCTTCATAAAATATCTTCTGTGNTACTGCTCCTTACCTACTCATAAACCGACTGCCTGGCACTCGAACAACGGCTCAGGATTAGGGAACAATTTAGGGTCAAGAATAATAATAATAAGAGCGAGTACACCGAAAAATTGACAGATGACCGAACGAGTCTTGAATGTTACTTACATGAAGTCAGTTTGTGTTGTTTTGTTACTAAGAATAAAAAGAAGAAGCAAATGATAAAGATTATACATTTTAATTTTAGCAGCTAAAGTTAGTGGCTTATAAAGTGATTAGATTCTGGGTCCTCTCGTGACTATTCAACCCTGTCCCCGCGACGACCTTCATAAAATATCTTCTGTGNGTGATTAGATTCTGGGTCCTCTCGTGACTATTCAACCCTGTCCCCGCGACGACCTTCATAAAATATCTTCTGTGATTAGGCCGCCGTAAGAACGAATGTTAAAGACCAAAAGAAAGTTTTATTGGCCTTGTTTTTTTATATTTGGCGATGATTAATCTAGATAAGTTAATTAAGTTTACATAACACTTCACAACTAATTAGATTAGGGGTGTCCATAAACTACTGCGTTGCTACTGCTTTAAGTGTCAGCTGCGTTTACCGATAATGAATGAATGTTTGGTAAACAAAGTAAACAATGTTGGAATTGGAAATGAATGAATGAATGAGTAAAGTTCAACGTAACGTGTCTTGCTGCAGCTGCACACACCTTACTTACTGCTGGACGTTACTGATGTTTGGCCCTTTGGAAAACCATCAAAAGTGTGGTTACTAAGGTACTTAACAGCTGACTCAAGCTGTGTATCAATAATAATTTATTACTCTGAATACTCACCTGTTTATANCTGATGTTTGGCCCTTTGGAAAACCATCAAAAGTGTGGTTACTAAGGTACTTAACAGCTGACTCAAGCTGTGTAATACACAGCTTGAGTCAGCTGTGTATTATTATTATTATTGATACACAGTGTGTATCAATAATAATTTATTTACTCTGAATACTCACCTGTTTATAAAAAAAAATTCAAACAGCTCACAGCTGATTAGTGAATTGATTAAAAATTTTTGTTTGTTGTGAATATTAGGTTAAGCAGATGCGAACGATTGATTATATTCAAAGTAATAATTTCCTCTGCCACAGCAGTTTTGTTACTTTTCACAATGTTAAATTATTTAAATTAAATTCGGACTCCTCGGTCATCGGTAGAAGTAAAGCAGAATCCTGAAACCTACCTTAGATTCTACCATATAAAATTATCACTACGAAGTCTAAATGCACAGGTGACTAACATGAAAAATTAATTAAAACCAACTCAATTAAATTTAACACCGTTCGATCAGGTTTTAATAAAACATTGTCTTTGTGTTCCTTCTTTGCTTTACTTTACAGGAAAAGGACTCACTATGAAATTCTAGGGCTCAAAGAAACCTGTTCCTTGGAAGAAATTCGACAGTCATTTGTGGCTATGTCCAAACAGTATCATCCTGACAAAAATACACAAGATCCAGGACTTCATGCCAAATTTGTACAAATTAATGAGGCCTATTCAATTTTAAGTAAGGAAAAACTACGACGCTTGTACGATTTTGACATTCGTAGAGCTCGGGTAGCCGAAACTCAACGTAGATATAATTATAGAACAAGTGGCAGCACCAGCAGCGGTGACACAATGGATACGTCCAACACAAACTTTTCGTGAGTATATTTTCATTTCATTAAATTAAAAAATGTATCAGGTATTATAAGTATTGTTTAATTGAATTATGAATATTTAAGATGGAGAGATGAATCTATTTGGTCAATGCGAGATAAAAGTAAAAACAAAGCTTATCCTAGTGACTCCTATTATGGAATCAAGGGTGTACCACGAAAACCGAACTCTTGGATAGCAGCTGCGGCGTGTACACTTATGGGTATATCGGCATTGTTTCACTACTTTGCAATCAAGTAATTAAAACTTAACACAAATGGATTTAAGCAGCGGTGGTTAGAATTACTTGTCAGGAAAAATATTGTAGCTTTTGACTCCTTGAACTTAACCAAAGAAAACCTTACATAAGTTTCTCTTTAGAAGTTACACTGAGCATCTTCCACTGCTGCCTAAATCCTAGCTAACACAATTTGAATGAAATACTTAGGTAGATTATCTTTACTGGATAAGGGAATAACTTACATTTCGCAATTTGTGCAGGCATAGTAGAACCTTCACAGAGTCAAGTCTCGATGCCAAAAGCAAATTGTTATTAAACCAACTCAATCGAGTCCGAGAAATTGCAAGAGAAAATGGTAATGATCGACAATTGAATATTCTTCAAGAAAAGATGGAGTCAGCAAGGAATGGAAAACCTGCTCAAAACTTCTCTAAAGACTGAACCTAAATGTGCTTCTATGTCATTTTTTAAACCATATGTACCTGAGGCTGCTAATCGACTCAAATTATTTAATTACATTCAATTCACCTAAATTGAATCAAATAAAACTTATCCACAAGAAGAGTTAGAATTGAACTTGTTTGCGTAAGTGGTGTCGTGTAGTCTTGTTTCCTTGAACGCCCAGTTTCATGTGGTATTTGTCACGAGTGTGTTCGAAAACTTTCTGATCCTTATATTTTCTGAAAATGAAGTCAATTACATGTATAATTTATTGTAATAAATGCTTTACAATTCAACTTACCTTTGAGCATCAATCAAAGCAGTAGAACCATATCCAATTGCACGGTAGCGAGAAAGGATGTTATTTCTCTTCGTAGCACGATGAACCAGCAATTGAGCACCAGGACGAATATACTGTCTAAAAGTGCATGCACTCTATATTAGTAATTTAATCGTCTTCGGCTCAATTATAGTTAAATAAATTATGAGTAGGACTCACTTATAGTAAATTTTCAATGCTCGGTGGCCAAGAGTAACTCCAGAGGGTAACACCAATTGCATGTTTTCGTTGAAATGTAGTGAGTCGAGTTGAAAGGCTTCATCTGGGTTTACATCTTCTCCATCAGGATAACTTGAACTGTAGTCGTAAAAATCAGTGTATTCGAAAATGGCTTCACCTTCATGTAAAATTTTGCAGTGACCCTTGTCTCGCATATGTTGCTTATAGAGATGAACGTAAAATTAGAAGGGATACAATATTTCAACATTTTAAATAATTTCATACTTGGACCGAAAGGATATCATGAAACTGCTTCCCCTTCTCATTGCACCAAAGGCAGAGAAAGCCTTCTCCAACTTTGGCACCAAAATATTCCAACAACCCTTCAATATCTGTACAGTATTCCATATCCGGAATGAAAAAGGAATGATCACGACTCATGTGTTCCAGATTAGATTCCATATCTTCGTTCTCTTTGTCACAGAATAAGCAATGATTGAGGGGTAATGGTGTGCCATCCACTTCTTCCCAATCATCCTCATCGTTTTCATCCTGAATTATACCTGAATTAGCCGAACCCATTGCTTTCCCTGCAGAAACTTTCGGATGTGCAACTGGTTCTGGAACAGGAGGAAACTTTTTTCCAAGAATTTCAACTTCTTCTTCAATGCCACATTCCTTATTGAGATTATTAGCAAGGCTGTCTGTTTTACTGTGTTCATCATTACTTGAATTGGGAATAAGTTGGAGATGTTTTTTGGAACTCAGATGATTTGTGTATGCTTTCAAATTTCCGTAACTTTTTCGGCATACTGTGCAATACCTTGAAGTATCCTTGGTATCACCCGATTGCTTTGCTTCTTGTAGAGCAAGCCTTTCTTCAAAATTTTCAGCTGTGACTGGTTCCAAGTCAATAACTTTTCTCTTGAGGTTGTATCGATGCCAATCCGACTTATAATGGTCTCGTTGAACATCAGCATCTCGAAATCCAACGCGGCAAGTAATACAAGTAAGCAGGGTTTGAATTCCTCCACTCATATTTATGAAGTAAGGTGTGGTATTTAGAAGATGGAATCTGGATCTAAGTTTAAAACTTCAATAAGAAAATACATAACAAATCAGTTTTAAACTTCTTTCATCAATGTCTACCATCGGGATTGGACACATGACTAAACGAGGGTCAATGTAAAGCACCTTCCGCTGATTGCATGCCCACTGTATCAGCCCATTTTTTGTTTAGGTTGTTTTATTAGGAGGCGATGCATTGCCTCCTAATAAAACAACCTAACAAAAAATTCTACACTAGTGCACTGGGCTGTTACAATCAGCAGACGGTGCTTCCTATCCTAAAAGACAGAAAATTCTGTCTTGCCATGGAGTATCGTGACTTGCTACAGTACATGGTTACAAGCGAAGAGGCCGATTTTGAGGGCCCTGACTAAAAAGTTGACAAAAAGCTGAGTCAGGATACCTGACCGAGTTGTCGGAAAACTCGGTCAGCATTTTGTCAACTTTTTAGTCAGGGCCCTCAAAATCGGCCTCTTCGCTTGTACCGGTTTGACAGATTCAACATATTCTCGGATTAAATAGCTGTGAATACTGACCGCGCAAAAAAATTCAAATTTTAACCAAATTCTAGACATTTGCACGAACATTTTATTTAGGATAACAGAATATTTCTTCATAATCCTTAATCATTAATATTATACAGGGTCATACTTTTTTTTACCCACCAACTGCGTACCTTTTATTTTATATAAATACCCAGTGATGGGAAAAATTCCCGAGTTAATTTCGAAATCATTATACAAATTCTTTATTACACTTCTCCATGAATTCCAGTTTGGCCTGAGTCAGTCACTCCCTCTGGGAGTCATGACAGATTTTCTAAACTTTGGAGTTGCGTTTGAGTAAGAGTTATGACTCAGACTCTGGAGTTGCGTAACAAAATAGGTAGAATAAGTGCTTTATTGGCGCATATTGGAAAAGAGTCATCATTTGTAAGTGGGAGTCGACTCCCACTTACATGTCTCTGAATCCCAACCGGAAAGGAGTCAGGGTCATCAAGTGACTCCCTACTCCGAAAAACTCTCATGTCAGTATCAGAGTAAGAGTCATGCATAACACTGCTTTATTACAATTTACTCTCAGTTTTGCGTGTGGAGTCACTGACTCTGGGAGTAATGATTGACTTACAAGCCACAGTCATTACTCTCAGAATCAGTGACTCCACACGTAAAACTGAGAGTAAATTGTAATAAAGCAGTGTTATGCGTGACTCTTACTCTGATACTGGCATGACTCTGACGGAGGGTTTTTCGGAGTCGGGAGTCATTCGATGACCCTGACTCTTTTCCGGTTGGGAGTCAGAATCATGACTCTGGGAGTCGACTCCCATTTACAAATGATTAATCTTTTACAATATGCGCCAATATAGCACTTATTTTACCTATTTTGTTTTACGCAACTCCAGAGTCTGAATCAACTCTTACTCAAACTCAACTCGAAAGTTTAAAAAATCTGTCATGACTCCCAGAGGGAGTGACTGACTCAGGCCAAACTGGGACTCATAGAGAAGTGTAATAAAGAATGTGTATAATGATTTCGAAATTCACTCCGGTAATTTTGCCCATGACTGGGTATTTATATGAAGTAAGAGGTACGCATTTGGTGGGTAAAAAAAAGTATGTCTCAAAAAGAAGTATGTTGAATCTGTCCAACCGGTACCATGTACTGTATGGAGTGCCGTAGGTGGGTTGCGAACAGTGTTCGGCACCGGTTCTCCCCATCCCTTCCTCTCCCCATCTTTTTATAAAAATTTCCTTTCCCCATCCATCCAAAAAAACGGCGTTACCCCATCCTCTCCTCTCCCCATCTTTTGAGAGAAATTCTCTCTCCCCATCCTCTCCCATCCCCATCTTCCTAAGAAATATTTTCATCTCCATCCTCTCCCCATCCCCATCCCGGAAATTTATCGCCCATCCCCATCCAAATCCCATCTTTCCCATCCCCATAGAGGATGGGAAAGATCCAGGACAGTGGGAGGAAACACTACAGAACTCTGTTATCTACCATACAGACCTCTGTATGGTAAAAGACAGAGTTCTGTAGTGTAGTGACGTAGCATACAGAACTCTGTATGGTAAAAGACAGAAGTCTGTATGTTTTTATAGCGCAGGTCAGAATCCAGGAAATGATGATTTTACACAATTGTGAGGGGAGAATTGTGATAAAATACATCCCGAAAATCGCATATAAATCCGTTTCAAGACTTTCTGAAACGATTCTGAAAATTTTTTGAAAATTTTTTTTTTCGAAAATTTTCAAAGTACAAAATTTGAAAAAATTTTTTCTAAGTCCTAAATTTTGATTATGGGTTCAATTATAACTACAGGGTTAGGCTGAATTTAGCAGACGATGGAGAAAGCATTGCTGAAAAAAGCGCATGCTAAAAAAATCCTCTATTCTCATCCCCAATCCTGCTCCTGCCAGCTTAGATTCTCGCCAGACAATTGCGCGGCAAAACTTTTTCTACTTTAACGGAAACTCATCGATTCAAAGAATTTTTATTCGATTGACTGCTAACACTTCTCACTTTGATAGTTTAATTTTTAATCATTATTTTAAGAATTATTTGATAATTCCGTGTAATTTTTCTTCACTTGAACAAATCAAGTGAACGCAATATCAGCGATTAGACTCAGGATATTGAATACGACTACTAAAGTTAAGGTAAGTTAATTAACCAAAAACAAATTACATTATTTTTGATTACATAACTTAAGCTAATAATAATTCAACGAAGAAAAAGCCATTTCGGAATTCATTATTTTTTTTTGAATGGTTGTTTATTGCATTTGAGCAAGAGGTGCGAATGGGCTGGGTATTGGGTATTACCCGGATCGGGTCGGGTCAGGTGACCCGACACGCCTGAACTGGGCTGAACTTGTACTGGGCTGGGCTGGGCTGGGTTTGTGAGTATTAATTTTTTATGGGCCGGGCTGAAATTTTAAATTTTCAATCTCGCGCAGCTGAAAGTTTCACCTTGAAAGTGAAACTCTCAAGGTGACTCAGCAGAAAATTTCGAAAAATTTCGAAAAATATTTAACTTTCGTCAACCCGCGCGATAGGATTTGAATCCATACACAGTTTTGATTTAAAATTGCAGCACCCCTCGACCACGCAAAAATCCAGGATTTAAGGACTTTGCTTTTGTTCGCTGTGCAAACAATATTGTGTTAATTCCATGTCCCAAAGTTTTCAGGTCTTCGAGAAAATCGAGACCAAAGTCGAAACCCCATTACATTATGGGTTATACTTTATGATATCGATCCGAGCCCGCACGATAGGATTTGGATCCAACAACCTGCAATGTTGCCAAAATGTACGCGAATTTCTCAGCTACCTCCACCTATGGGTTCCCGAAGCTCACCCGTAGCTTCCCGCAGGCCTCCAGTTGGTTCCCGCAGGTCACCCGTACGTTCCCGCAGCCCTCCCTTGGGTTCCCACTGGCCTCCCATAGGTTCCCGCAGTCCTCCCGTGGGTACCCGCAGCCCTCCCTAGGGTTTCCACAGCCCTCCCATGGGTGCCCGCAGCACAGCCGAGGATTCCCGCAGCATTTCCGGGAATTTCCGCAGCCCTACTGTGGATTCCCGCAGCCCTCCAGTAGTTTCCCGCAGCCCTCCAGCAGTTGCCGCAGCACTTCCGAGGGTTCCCGCAGCATTTCCGGGAATTTTTGCAGCCCTCCCCTGGATTCCCGCAGCCCTCCAGTAGATTCCCGCAGCCCTCTCATAATTCCCCGCTGTTCTCCAGTGAATCCCACAACCCTCCCGATGCCGATTTCACATTAACTTTTTCAGATGCCGATTTCATTTTCATAATATTGTAATAAAAATTTTCAGATACGATATGTGATATGTGATAGGTAAATTAAATTTTTAAGATATGTAGATTTTATAATTTCCCGATTCAATTTATGGCGATAGATAATTTTATAATTTCTTTTCAGTTCATCACTTGTTTATCATGAGTGAACTGATAAAGATTGCTGAAACATTATACAATTACGTGATTTCAAGCTTTTCCTCTTTTTGCTCCTAGTTTTCAGATTTTCTATGTAAATTACCCTTTTAATGTGTTGGTGGTGCACAACTCTAATATTTCTTGCTCAGATCAATTTTTGGTGTGTGAGCGGGAGGGGAATCCCCTTTGTATTGTCTGCTAAATTCAGCCTAACCCTGTATACTACGGATTCTTTCTTAAATCTTGCTAACGAACTAAGCCGTTTTCATGACCGGTGACTGATTATTTGTAGGATTGGCGCTATTTCATGACGATTAAATAAAAGATTTTTAAAGATTTTCAAAGATTTGCGTCTTAGAAAGAAAAAAAGTCTTACGAAAGATTTTCGGTCATTTAAGAAAAGATTAATCTTTTTTTTTTCAATGCAAATTATAAACACATTTAATTAGCAAAGAAAGTGGTGCTGCGGCGCTAGATTAAATTTACCACCCAAATTATTCATAATCTCTTAACTGCGATTTTTGAAACTTTATGATTATGAATCAAATTCATTCAACTCCTTAATGGCCCCTTTGTCTCAGTTTACTCTAATCATATCTAATAAAATTTGTCGATTCCGAAGCTTTACTTTCAGATTTTGCGTTGACTTTTAACAGAAAACTGTGAAATAATTTTTGCTTAAATAATTACGTTTCTTAATTTATTTTGCGCGAGAATCAAAATAAAACTTATTTATAAAATGTTATTTTTTATCCCGTTTCTTCAGGTCCAGCCTATCCTTAACAAAATTTTTGCAATTTTATGTAAGTTCATATTTTAACGAGAAAAAAGTTGAGAATGATTTATCTTTTTAGCGTCATTTTGCATAAAAATCGGTCTAATTCCAATAAATGGAATAGTAGCTTTTAAAGTTCACAGAGGTGCTATCTTCCATGACACCGCGTTTGAGCTTACAACACAAGAAATAATTTGTAACTTTATTCAATTACGTGAATCCAATAAAAATAGAATACTTCCTCATTTTTTATTTATTTTTAGTAAAATTTTCACTTTGACAAGAAGTTTTAGCATTTGAGCAAGATTTCGGTCATTTTTTAGTCGAAAAATGTACAAGCCCTCAACATTTTTCTAAATCTTTGTGAATTTTTAGCAAGAACTTTGTGTTTTTTAGCAAGATTTTTGCCATTTTTTAGTAAGAATTTAAGAAAGAATTTCAGTGATTTTTGGAAAGAAAAAATCCGTAGTATAATTATAACCCAAAAAATTTTTTCTAAAAAAGTTGCTCAAAATGAAAATCCAAACAACTTTTCCATTTAACAATTTTCTCTGTGGTGACCCCTTCAGCCTTCAGGCTCAACTTTTCTCCTAAATTCTTCCTCTTTTCCCCATGTTTATTTTTCTTCCAAATCATCACTTTTTTTTAATTTTCGGAATTTTTCGTAATTTGCCTTTAGCCAGTTCATAATTATGATTTGTGACGGCTTATCCTGACGAGGTCATTCTCACTTTAAGCAAAATGTGTATATTAACGGAAAAATTTTTTATGTTGAGCCATGAGTAATGGCTCATTGATATGTTGAGTCATGGGTAATGGCTCATTGATATGTTGAGCCATGAGTAATGGCTCATTGATATGTTGAGCCATGAGTAATGGCTCTGACTCATGAGCCAGCACAACAAAAGTTCGGATCCAGAGCCATGGTTTATGAGCTGGCTCACCGCTCGGGTGAGCCTTTGAGCCATGGCTCACAACTTTCGTTGAGGCTCATGAGCCATGGCTCAGGCTCATGAGGAAAATTGTTATTTGGAAGAGTTGTTCGGATTTTCATTCTGAGCAACTTTTATAGAAGAATTTTTTTGGGTTATAGTGTAACCCAAAATGAAAATTTTGGACCTAGAAAAAATTTTTCAAATTTTGTACTGAAAAAATTTTCGAAAAAAAAATTTTTTTTTTCGAAATATTTTGAGAATCGCTTCAGAATGTCCTGAAACGAATTTCTGTGCGAAAAAAACGGGAAAAAATTTTTTCGAAAAAACATTACCTTGCCCCCGGTATGGGTACTTTGGACGTTTACATTACTTTTGAATTAAAGGGGTCACCTCAGAGAAAATTGTTAGATGGAAAAGTTGTTAAGCTTTTTATTCTGAGTAACTTTTATATAAACATATTTTGTCAAAAAAGGCACCCAAAACCAAATTTTTTTAATTTAAAAAAATTTTTGACTTCGAAAAAATTTTGTACATAGAAAATTTTTGAAAATTTTATTTTTCAAAAAATTGTTCAGAATCGCTTCAGAAGGACCTCAAACGAATTTCTATGCGGAAAAAACTAAAAAAATATTTTTGAAAAAAAAACTTAGAAATTTTTACCTTGCCCCCGCCCATGCTAAATGCATTGGAAGTTGATTTGACTTTCGACCTGGCTTTTGACCTGAAGGGGTCACCACAGAGAAAATTATTAAATTGAAAAGTTGTTCGGATTTTCATTCTGAGCAACTTTTATAGTTGAAATTTTTTGGGTTATAATAGAACCCATAATCCAAAAATTTTTTTTCAAATTTTGTACTTAAAAAAATTTTCGAAAAAAAAAATTTTTCAAAAAATTTTCAGAATCGTTTCAGAAAGTCCTGAAACGGATTTCTATGCGAAAAACCGAAAAAAAAAATTTTTTTGAAAAAAACTACAATTTTATACATTGCCCCCGGTATGGGTGATTCAACCCTCTCCTCTCCCCATCTTTTGAAAGAAGTTTCATCTCCCCATCCTTTCCCTTCCCCATCTCTCTAGCAACTATTTCCTTCCCCATCCTTTGAGAGAAATTCTCTCTCCCCATCCCCATCTTCTTAAGAAATATTTTTATCCCCATCCCCATCCCCATCCAAATCCCATCTTTCCCATCCCCATCCAGGATGGGAAAGATGGGATGCCGAACACTGGTTGCGAATAGCACTCCGCCGTAAACCACGGTACTCCTGACTCCTGAGGCAACCTACACGACAAGATAGAATTTTTTGTCGTTTAGTTGCTCCCCAGTATCGGACATCCGAAAGGAATAATATTATTATAAATTGAAATTTTACATTACTATAGAGCATAGAGTATAAAAGTTACTTACTTATTAGAAAATTTGTCGATAATGTTGGTGGTTGAAGGATGAGCATGAATTACTGCACCTTGGAGTATCAATCACCATTCACCAATCGAGAATCAGAATTTTGAATTCGAAATTTTTATGACTTCATTAGCAGATGCAGAACACGTGAACTTTTTAGTCATTCTATCAATCAAAATAGCCTACTTTTACTCCTACCCCTAACGTTAAATAGACCGACCTTAAGAAAACGTAAACTTTTGCTAAATTTTTATAAAAATCCTAATTTAAAATTTAGAAAAACTATCTATCTATTCCTATCTATTGAGACGGTAATGTTTATAGATTATGCAAGCATTAGGCTTGCATAATTAAACCTATTTTTGATCTCTTTGTCTTTTGTCATCTCGGAAAAAGCCAACTGACTTTTGTCCGATTGGCTCTCCTTCACAATGTAGTTTTTGTCTTTGTTGTGTACAAAGATAAAAACTACATTGTGAAGGGATATTGGGATTATTATTGACTTGACGTCCGGTTCGTCAAGTCTCCTTCTTTTGAAGTCTCCATTCGTTGGAGAATTGGAAATTTAAAATAAAATTTATTAGTTAATAAATTATTGGGACAATAATAGCCCAGGAAATCTATTATTCGGAGTATTGTTAATTTATTTAGTAGTTCTTAGGGTCATAGGTCAGTTAGATTAGGTAGGTTAGGTCAAAAAGTGAATTTTGGGAGTTTTGATCTGGAAAGAGAGAGTGAGGAGGAACCACGGACGGTGGTTTCCGGAGTTTATCATCGTCGTCTGTCCGTCCGCTCATCATTTGGAGGATTCCAAATCGTCACACTATCTAGATAACTAATCTACTAATGAATCAAGACAAAATTCCTGTCTCCAATAGAGGTAGTAAAAAAAGGTCATCAGCTTATTTGATATAAGGATCATCAAAAATCTTTACATCTCCTAAATTTGACGAACTCAGACACTTCAATGATACTTAATACAATTAGTGACCTCAAGAAAGACCTATGCCTAAAAATTGGAAAAATCGATACTAAAGTGGATGAGCTAAAACATGAATTCACTGTTGAAATCCACAATCTGTCGACCCAAATTAATGACATCAAGGACCGAATCAAAAATAATGAAAGTTACCAATCAAAAACAGATAAGCGACTTGAAACACGAAGATTCAATTGAAAAGATACAAATTGCTCTTGGCAAAATGAACTCCATCTTACATGGGCTTCCCTACACGTCAGATGAATCATACGAATTACTATCTCCAAAGTAGAAAACGTATTCAGCTACACTTTTGGACTTAATAATGAGCTTCTGGTCAATGAAGCATATAGACTAGGAAACTCAACGCCCTCATACCCTAAGAAAACCTATAAAAATACTATTCGGTAGGAACATGATCGTGGTAGGAACATGGTAGGAACATGATCTGGTCAAATAAAATCGAACTGAGTACACTAAATCCAGATATGTTACTCAAAGAAGATATCCCAAAAACAGCTAGCATTCGTTGAGCTGTTAAATAGTCATCAAGACAATCAAGTCAATCTCAATCTTCCAGACCCCATATATACACTCAAACTCAATCTCTTAACACTACTGCCTCTAATTCAACACCTAACCGTAATAATGGGATGAATCAACAAACTTGACTATGAATAACACAAATTAACACTAGACCCACTATCAATATTACAGTTACAGCACTTAATGTATCGGGTTATAACACCAAAATTCACCTTATTGAATTACTTCTGCTTAATGAAAAATATGATGTGTTATGTTTAACAGAAACATATCTAAAGCCGACTAATCCACCGATTAAGATTCATGGTTGTGATTTCCATCACTTCGACAGACATGGCCAAATTAGACGAGTAGGAATTCTCATAAAACAGTTAATTCAGACAAAAATTATTAAAATGAACATTTCTTCAAACAATGGTATTGAGCCTATAACAATCACAGCACAAGTGAATAAGTTTAAAAATTTCATGCGTTTACAAAATCCCGAACTACTCAAACGAAACCTTAAAAACAGATGCACAAACTTTATCTGAGCTATTTCACAAAATTAACAAAAAAAAGTTAACTCAATAATCACAGATTTTAATTTCAATCAAAATTCATTAATACACCTATTGGAAAAAAATTCTCTAGCTTAACTGATAGCACATCTTGTACTCAACTAATTAATAAAGCGACACGAAGCCTGTCGACTCTGGATCTAATATTTATTAATAATCCAATAATGGTGGTTGAAAGTGATACTATGGAGCCTCATATCTCAGATCATATACTGATTTATGTGATTCTAAAGCTAGTGAAACCAAAACCTGAAAAAATTAAATTTCAACTAACTGACTACAAGAATACGGACTTCAAACTGCTTAGTGAAAAAATATGCTCTCTAAATTTTGAAAAAAATCATGATATCAATAAACTTTTTGTAGAATTTGATCAGAAATTATCTAGTTTTGCAAAAGTAGTTCCACATAAAGCTGTGAGCTTCATTAAATATCTCAAACCATTTTCAATCTCGATCAAAACAAAAAACCTAATAATGAAACGTAATCGATTGTATACCCTTAGCAAAATCAATTATCTCTATAATAGTCACTACAAAATACTATGTAATAAAGTGAAAAGAGAGGTACTTTATAACAAAAAAAACTGAATTAACAACGATATCATTAAAAGGGGCCCATAGGAAACAATAAACAAACTTGTTAACATAAAAGACCCACAAAAAAGGAATTGGAATTTTAACAGTGATGTTCAAACGACTTCTTTGTAAACATTACAACTTCAAAATTTGTTTCTACAAACTTCATTGCTAAGCTAAAATAAATTGTTACACTTATGCGCATGTTTAAGCTAAAACCAATTGGTACCTATGAACTTCACACAATTTGGAAAAAGTTCAAAAAAAAAATTCCAAAACTCAATATCTACTCAATCTTTCTAATTGGATGATAAAATTATCTATTGGCTCTCCAAATGTAACGGACCTGCTACTAAAACTTATTAATAATTCGTTATCAAAATCAATCTTCCCAACCTCATTAAGTATATATATGGTACTACCAATCCAAAAACTTAATAATGTGACGCAACTTTCAGATCTTAGACCAATTTCCATTCAATTTGAGCTGGCTAAATTGATTGAAAAATTCGTTCACAAACAACTTACCGATTTCATCAATTCACATAAATTACTCTATAGTGCGAAGTTTGGTTTTCAAAAAAATTATTCCACTTCTCATGCTCAACTTGCAATCTCGGAATTCATCTACAAAAGTCTAAAAGATAGAAACATTTGTTTATTAGTTGCTTTAGGCTGATATGTTGAGCTCATAAGGAATACCTAAAACTTAAGGAAATGCTTAATTTTCAGGAAGTCCTTAGCATTTGGTATGCTGAACGCTTCTTTAACTTTATAATTTACGGAAATCCTTTACAAAATAAGAAATTGGTTCAAGGTGAGTGCTAAGGTACCTGTTGGTAGTTCCAGTCAATTAATATTATAGTTGATTGTCTCTTTTCCACTTTCAAAATAGATCACTTCTTCAACGACAATTTTCAAAGTGAGTGAGTTCGATCAGTTGGTTCAATTACCCCATCTTCGATTTTTGAAGGTTAAGTTAAATCCACTTGAACTTACTGATAACCAAACCACTGAAAGGTTTAGATTCTCCAAAGAAAGCATACAATTACTTCTAAACATTATTCAAAATGACCTCACTGGATTTTCACTAAGTAAGAAAACGGATGTTCCACCACTTCTACAACTTCTTATTTCCTTGAGATACTTTGCAACTGGTACTTTCCAATTAACTATTGGAGATTTGCACCAGAATTCTCAATCCAATATTAGCCGAATAATTAAAAGAGTTGCCATATCAATTGCAAAACTATCAATTGAATCTATTCTTCTTAGCTTTCTATCAATTGAAACTAACTTTCTTCTTAGCTTTAGTTTTCAAATTATCCCAAAGTTTCTTCAGCTTCTCGGTTTCGTGAGGAGCTACCTCCGAATGTGCATTAAACTTGTTGGTCAAAGTGGCCCAAGTAGTTTTCTTCTTCAATTGTCGTTGTGTCACTTATCTTAGATTCCAAAGTGTCCTTGTACTTGTTTACAAGTTCGAGAAGCAAATTTTTCTCAAAATCATTGTAATGAGGTGACATTTATGAATATAAGATAATTATCTATCACACTAAATGATAAAAATTGATAAAACTAACTGAAATCAATTGATAAAAACTAATTGAAAACGATTGATAAAACAAATTGGAAATAATTATTAAAACTTGACTGTTTTTGTTTTGAAATTTACATTTGACAAATAATAAGATAACTACAATGCATTTGAATCTTTTCACGTGATGGTACGGATCATCTGATTGCTTCTCGATTTTGAGGAAATCTTTAATGTATAGTATTTCCTCCAAGGAATTCCTTCAGTAAGGAAATGTCTCAGAATACAAATTTAAGGAACTCCTTATGTTAAGGAATACCTCTTCCTTTCTGAAGGTAAAGGAACTCCTGGTATGTAGGAAGAGCTCAACATATCAGGCTTAGACTTAAAAAAAGCATTTGATACTGTCGACAAAGGATTACTACTTCAAAAATTATCATGGTATAACATCTGCCATAAGTGGTTTGACTCATATCTCTACATCAAGAAACAATTTGTAAGACTAAATAACCTCAATTCCGAAATCAAACAAACGATTCTCTCAGTACCTCAAGAATCACTTTTAGGTCTTCTATTATTCTCCCTAATAAATGATCTGGCTTTTGTAGTCAAAAATTGGCTAGTGATCATGTTTGCCGATGATACTCATCTCCTAATTGCTGGACCCTCATGTACACTAAATAATATGATCCAATTACTTAATGATGACTTTAAAAAAATAATGGAATGGATGAACAATAACCATATGTATCTGAATCTGTATAAAACTAAACTTATGCTTATCGGCTCACCTAACCTAGTAAAAAAGTTGGGAACTTTTACACTTAACATCAACAATATAACAATAACACCAGTCAACGCAATGAAATGCCTCGTGGTATTCATTATGATTCAATTATGTCGTAGAATATTCATATAATTCATATAACAAAACGTGTAACTTTTTGATTTGGACTTTTCAAAAAGTACAAAAATTATTAACATTCAAGAACGGAAAGTAACTTATATCCAGAGGGCGGATACTTACTTATCTACTTCTTTTCGGTATTGCACCTAAACCTCTGTAACTTCGTATCTTTTCAATTCATTTAATTTGAAGATGAATAGAATGCCCTTGTAAAAAAGTATTTTTGGTTTTTAGGCATTAGGAAGTACTTTCGAAAATAATTTCGAATATTAAGTAATTAAAAAATACTTTGTCAAGTAATTTTATGTCTTAATAGTTTTCGGGGATAATTTTCCCCATATGCGCTCTAAATTTACCGATGAGTCAAAATGATAAATTGCAGAACGTAAAAGTTCACAGTTTTGTTCAAAAAAGTATATTTAAAATTAAATTATACGTCCATAAACTTTTCAGTAAGGCGAATTCTGAGGAACCAAAATACAATCGAACTAAATTGTGCAGTCGGGACCCAAATATTTAAGCCGAACCTTCAGTCAGTTGAAACAAACGCTTTTTCGCTGTCCCAGTTACAATAACGATATGCCTTTACGTCGGTTAACACGAGCGCTAAATAATGGTATACTTTCTGAAAAAACNCCCAGTTACAATAACGATATGCCTTTACGTCGGTTAACACGAGCGCTAAATAATGGTATACTTTCTGAAAAAACCACCTTTTATTTAGAAGAAATTTAATGAAAATATCCTTCAAACTATATAAAAACCATGACTTATGTATTGGAGCCGCGAAAAAGTGTTCAAATTAAACATTCCTTAACCAATAAATCAAACCATTCGATTTCATGCTCCAAATTAGCATATAACCAGGTTTTTACGCTTCAATTAAGTGAATTTAAAAAAAATTGTAAATACTTACCAAAAATAATAAATTATTGTTAATTATTTTATACTTTTTTAATCAGTATTTCGTCGCTNAAATACTTACCAAAAATAATAAATTATTGTTAATTATTTTATACTTTTTTAATCAGTATTTCGTCGCTTTTTGGCAAGTATTTAAGTAAGTAAAACGCTGCTTTTTAAAAAGTATATATCCGTCCGCTGCTTATAACTACCTATATCTTTCCAATCATCCGCAACATGATCATCTTATGGAGCCACTGTAATAAAGGAAGTATCTATTCGATTGCAAAATTATAAGAAAAAGTGCAAAATTTATACTGATGCTTAATAGGCGAGACCAAGTGAAAAGAATCATGACAACTGAACTGAATTGGCTCTTTCCAACAAAAGTGTTGGATCTTTACTCGTTGATTCTAGTGATAAAAATTAGAAATAATCTTTATTTTTATTTTTATCACCGTGTCTTGAAACATATCCAGCAGAAACTATGACAACAAGAAACAAAACGTATCTCTACTCGAAATGATTATCATAAATGCTCCTTCATAACTAACATCAAAAAATTATTCGCAGAAACTTCCTCTAATCTCACCTCTCATGACTTATCAAAAATAAAAACAACTAAACAAATCATTACCTCAAATTTACTTCAAAAACAACTTGCTGAATGTATTGGTATACCACAATATAATACACCTTAATTTTACTAATCAAAAGTATCATAATCGCCACTACTAGTCATATGTAAACCATTTATACAATATTTTCTATTTTAAAAAAAATCTTAAAAAAAATGAGATGATGTTTTTAACAATCCCGGAAATGTAACAACCTAGCACCTTGGTGTATTTAAGGTATTTCTGAGTATTAAATTAAATTAGTCAGTATTGTGCTCAGAGTATTGAACCGTTAGTTACGGCTGTTAAGACTTTATAGAATAGCTAGGGGTTCAATACTCTGAGGTATTGTGTGGCAAATAATGGATAAAAGTATTTAGTCATTCTTTAAATATAGCCTCGTAAGTTTTGCGGCATAAGACAAAACAAGTGTTGACGGTAATAAATTGCCACATTAATAGTAGAAGATTATAAAAAAGAATATATTTTTGTTTGTGTTTTACTCAAAAACTTTAGTAGACTATCAACAATGTGAACGTCAGATTCGTAAATTACCCATAAATTTCCGACCGATTGAAGATCATTATCCGGATTTGTGAGAAGATTCGGATGATTCAAAAATAAGCGAAAGACGATACTTGCGACAAAAATACGCGGGCGGGGATCAAGTATTCCCATCTCTCCGATGTCAGGTTACGCACTAACTGGGGTAAGCTAATAAACTTGGTTATCTTAACATTTCATACTATCTTACGATTTAGAAATTCATCACACGTGACCATATAAACTTTCCCGCCTTTTATTTCCATGAGTTTAAACTTTCTTTTAATTTTGCACGCGCTCTATGTTGTACGGTAACTCTACAGCTACACAAACATAGTCTTGTATACCGAATTGGGTACCTCAATATATACGCATTATGGGTACCATTTCTGACATCCATTTATCTTCAACCCACCGTGGTGGNTCTCTCCGATGTCAGGTTACGCACTAACTGGGGTAAGCTAATAAACTTGGTTATCTTAACATTTCATACTATCTTACGATTTAGAAATTCATCACACGTGACCATATAAACTTTCCCGCCTTTTATTTCCATGAGTTTAAACTTTCTTTTAATTTTGCACGCGCTCTATGTTGTACGGTAACTCTACAGCTACACAAACATAGTCTTGTATACCGAATTGGGTACCTCAATATATACGCATGATGGGTACCATTTCTGACATCCATTTATCTTCAACCCACCGTGGTGAGGAACAAGCAGTAGAACACACACAGGAATAATCGGATCGTTTAGCCCTTCAAATTTTTTAATTTGAGGGTATACCAGATACCATTATCATCAATCTTTTTTACCAATAAAATCAACATATTGGACCACTTGAAGAGCATGTGCGAAAACATAAGTTTGCAATTATGCAAAATTTTTATAAAATATAAAAAATTTCATAATTAAAAATCAAACTTTACTTGCTAATATAAATAAATTGGTGTTGGATCATACATAGTCAACTTCAAGTATTTGTATGCTCCTATCTGCATCATCACTGAAAAAATTATATAGCTTCTTCAAAGATTTCATTATTTTTGCGATTATAACTCATAGAATAAAGTTATTTAATATTAAAACTAAGAATGCAATGCAAAAATAGAAAAGGTATACACAATCTGTGGTTTGGTTGGAAATTTTATATCGTAAATTTAGAGTTAATCATAAACTGGATGTAAAACAATAAATTATAATAATTGTGGAACGGATGTCGTACCTAGTGACGCCGAAAGCTGTACCCATGGCAGAGACTGACTGTTTACTATTATTCGGTTGATTTGTAAACATAATTTTTTATAAATTCCTTTTTTTTAATGATTTTAGATGAAATTTGTAAAACTTAAATTAAATTGGTGTAATTTCTAATTTAAGAAAAAATAAGCNCATGGCAGAGACTGACTGTTTACTATTATTCGGTTGATTTGTAAACATAATTTTTTATAAATTCCTTTTTTTTATGATTTTAGATGAAATTTGTAAAACTTAAATTAAATTGGTGTAATTTCTAATTTAAGAAAAAATAAGCAAAGCAGGTAAAGTTGTAGATCTGAGCTTCTCCGGTAGTATTCTGAATCTCAATCCATCTATTCCATCGTCGTTACGGTAAGATGATAATTCCGTCTGTTTGTGTCCTCCTTACTTCTTACCTTGTGTGTTGATTGGATGTTGAAGTAAAAATTCAAGTCAATAACAAATATTTTTATAATTAGCTTACATTTTCTTTCCTTGCTTAGATCAGCCGACCGCTTGCCTGACTGTCTTTAAATATTTGATATTTGAAGTNACTTCTTACCTTGTGTGTTGATTGGATGTTGAAGTAAAAATTCAAGTCAATAACAAATATTTTTATAATTAGCTACATTTTCTTTCCTTGCTTAGATCATCCGACCGCTTGCCTGACTGTCTTTATAAATTTGATATTTGAAGTTCAAATATTCAAGTTCCAATTTGAAGGTTGAATAAAAACAATGGGTGGTGGGACGGCAAACGAAGATATACANGTTCAAATATTCAAGTTCCAATTTGAAGGTTGAATAAAAACAATGGGTGGTGGGACGGCAAACGAAGATATACAATACTCCGAGAAGTATTACGATGCAATTTACGAATACAGGTAACTAACGGTTAAGGTTTTGACTTACATGTCGCTCTCGGTATACAATAACATTAACCTATGGCAAAGACTTTTTCACACAATGATCTACTTTATTTTTTAATTTATTTTTGATGAATTTATTAGGCATGTTATTCTTCCACATGAAATTGCAAAACTAGTACCGAGAACCCATCTACTTACTGAATCAGAATGGAGAAACCTGGGTGTTCAACAAAGTCCTGGTTGGATCAATTTTATGACTCACCATCCCGGTAGCGTTAGCGTAGCAATATTCCCAAAATAAACTAATTTTTATTTGAAATAATATTTTATGATTGTATTTCAGAACCTCATATCTTAATATTTCGTCGGAAACGTACCAACACGCAGATGCAGGATGATTTTATAATTGAATATGGGAGTGATGGAGTGCCGAAAATCAACACAACTACGGAGAGGGGTTTTATAACAGTCAACCCTTTTCCTCAATAACATAAGATTTAAGAGAAGTAAGGAAATACTTAATATGATTAATTTTTATTTCTTTCACATTCAACAATAGTTGCTCATTTGCAGTTCAATTTGATGTCCTCTGAAGAGGCAATAAAATGGTTTCTCTATTAGTTAATTTCGTTTAGCAAATTTAAGTGGGTGATTCATGGGAATATTTTCAAACTTACTGAACTTCTTCAAATATCTATATAAATGAAAGTATATTCCTCCAAATTCTGAATTNTTCTTCAAATATCTATATTAATGAAAGTATATTCCTCCAAATTCTGAATTTTATAACCATTAATTCATTTCCAGTTGACAATGATAAGCCATGAGAGTGACAATGAACAAGTTTTCAAGTGACAATGAACAAGTTTTTTCGAGAATAATGGGGCGATGAGGGTGAAGAGACTACTTTCCGCCAGACTCTGTCAATAATCGGCGGGAGAAGTGTAAAATTTAATATTTTAAATTTAAATATGATAGTGTGAATCAGGACGGTAGAAATGACGTCCCAGGATGCAAATATCAGAAGTCTTTCCCTCGATACGAGCGAGAAGAGTACTTACGACGTCTGTCCTTGGACGCAATCTTTGCCGTGAAACCTCGCGACCCCACCATACCGTCAGAATGATTCTGGCCGTAGTTGGATCGTCATATCTCGTATTTGTTTGTTGTTGGTGGTGCTGCGCTGGTGAGTGTCTTGAGGGAGACATCTCCCAAGCTCAGGGGGTGGCGGCGGTACAACATAGAGATGGTTTTGAGAATAAAATTGTCTGAGAGTGACGTCACTGTTATGCACTTCGAATTCCCTAACATTTCTCCTCGTGCATTTTCATGACTTTTCATGGGACATTTGTAGAATAGCTCCCCTATGGAATTCGAGTAAGTGATACGTTAATCGATTGGAAATTTATCGTAGATTACGAATTTGACATCCATTGTTGGCGGTCAAGTTAAATTTTGCAAAATTTTTGCAAATTCGTGCCAAAGAAAATTTTTTTAGGATGACTTACTCCAAGGCTGCTATAAGGAATTAATCTAAATTGGCTATAATAAGGTTAGCCAGTTACTCAATTTTTTTTTCAAAACTAATTTTTTGAGCTCTGGTTGCCTTCAGGTAACCGAAATTTCAAGAGTTGTCAAGATAATTTAACAAAAAAAGACACTAATTTATGGTTTTACTTATAAAAAAAAAAAAAAAAAATTTTTTTTTTAAATANGTGACGTCACTGTTATGCACTTCGAATTCCCTAACATTTCTCCTCGTGCATTTTCATGACTTTTCATGGGACATTTGTAGAATAGCTCCCCTATGGAATTCGAGTAAGTGATACGTTAATCGATTGGAAATTTATCGTAGATTACGAATTTGACATCCATTGTTGGCGGTCAAGTTAAATTTTGCAAAATTTTTGCAAATTTGTGCCAAAGAAAAATTTTTTAGGATGACTTACTACAACGCTGCTATAAGGAATTAATCTAAATTGGCTATAATAAGGTTAGCCAGTTACTCAATTTATTTTTTCAAAACTAATTTTTTGAGCTCTGGTTGCCTTCAGGTAACCGAAATTTCAAGAGTTGTCAAGATAATTTAACAAAAAAAGACACTAATTTTGTTCTCTTTTCAATTTTTGAGTTTGTAGTAAATTCCTAAGCAATTGTAGAAAGCGAAAAAATTTATTGTTTTTTAGTTGATTGTTATTTCTTCAATAAATTAATTTTGAAAAAAAAAATTGAGTTCATACTATCTAACCTTATCATAGCCAGTTTAGATTAATACTTTATTGCAACCTTGAGGTAAGTCATCGTAAAAAAATTTTCCTTGACACAAATTTGCAAAAAATTTGCAAAAGTTGACTTGACCGCCAACAATGGATGTGAAATTCGTAATCTACGATAAATTTCCAGTCGATTAACTTATCACTTACTCGAATTCCATTGGGGATATATTCTACAAATGTTCCATGAAAAGTCATGAAAATGCACGAGGAGAAATGTTAGGGAATTCGAAGTGCATAACAGTGACGTCAATCCCAGACAATTTTATTCTCAAAACCATCTCTATGTTGTACCGCCACCCCATGTCTCAAGCTATAACCTTTTGCCCTCAAAATAAACAAATTTAGTATTCATCCGCAAAATAGCTGCAACACAATTTTAATTGTATACCATCACAGGATGCAATTAATGACGACCTGGGTCGTCATATGTGACGCTTTGAAACATGACTTCATGGAACCGATTTTTATTATTATTTCAGTCTAATTTTAACGTAATTTTGCTTCCTTTTTAGTTTTTTACATTTAAGATGAAACGTTATAAACTTTCTTAATAAACTTAAATGGGTAAATGATTAATCATTATTGCATTATTTATTTTGAAAAATCCTAATATTGTTTTGTACCAGTTTAGTTTGGACANTAAATGATTAATCATTATTGCATTATTTATTTTGAAAAATCCTAATATTGTTTTGTACCAGTTTAGTTTGGACACAGTGATGACGGACGATATGGGTTTTCATCAAGGATGATTCATTGGAGTAGGATAAGGGTTTGAAAGGTTTGAAGACCTTAGAATAATCGTTTTCATACTTGGTTAAAATATGAATCCTTCCATATGGTAATCGTGTTTCATGTATTTACTCTTTGTTTTTAGAAATAATTATTGTGTTGGTCAGTGACAGCAGTCAGAATGCCAAAATGGAAGGCGTTCATAAGAGGACCTGGATTGCACGAGGAATTGAATTTGAGATCAACATCATTAGTACCTGGTCAGAATGATAACGCTTCAGAAGTAGCATCTCTGGAGAGTACATTGAATGGAGATAAGGCCAAGGTTATTTATGAGCAAATAATCAACGAACCATCTTCTACTTTCAAAGATTTGTATTCACCGAATGTTACTATCAACAAACCTCTTCCTAAACCAATTTCGAAGCCCAAATCTCAACGATTGGAACAATTGATGAGGTTATGTGAAACTAACAATGTAGAGGAGTTGGAAACCTATTTTAAATTCTATCCTGAAGAAATTCAACTAAAGCTGGACCAATGTGATCAATATGGATGGACACTGCTTATGACGGCAGCAGTCTCAAATTCTTATGAATGTGTTAAGTTATTACTAAAACTTGGATCAGATTGGACAATACGGGATAAAAGTGGATTGACAGTTTTTCAATTGGCTAGGAAAAATCAAAAAAGTAATATTTGCGAATTGATTCGAAGTTGGATCCTCAACAGGAATCAAGAACAAGACGAATGTTTAGGAGAAATGGAAAGGGAAGGCAAAGAACGTTATTGTGAGGCTTGTGGTGTTTTATACAAAAATGATATCCATGGGAAGTCAATTGCTCACTTAGTATGTACAAATCAAGATTCGTCAGAAACGAAAATTCATTATGGAATTCCAGAGAGTAACAAGGGTTTTCAGTTGATGCTCAAGAATGGTTGGAATCGTGGTGGTTTGGGTAGCAGTGGGGAAGGACAAAAGTTTCCAGTAAAAACTATTCTTAAACGTGACAGAAATGGACTAGGACGTGATAAATCAAATAAAATGGCAAAAGTAACACATTTTGATCCGTTTGATACAGCAGCTGTAGAATCTATTAATCGAAGAGTAGAACGGGTGCAAACTGTGAAGAAAGAAGAATTCCAATCCCGTCGCAGGAAGGAAAGGAGCAAGGAAATCAATTTTAGGAGAGATTTCAGTGCTATCGAATAACCTTGTCTTTCTGTCATAATGTCAAGCGACATCTGAGAACGATAGCAAACCAAACGCTAAATGTAGAACTTTTTTTTTTAAACCGCTCTAGAATTCACATACTATCGACTAAAATGTAAAAACATAATTGACTATTTTAAAGTTTATTGTACAGCACTGGAAAACAGTGCTGTGTCAATAATATAACCCAATACTTCATAGATACNCTATTTTAAAGTTTATTGTACAGCACTGGAAAACAGTGCTGTGTCAATAATATAACCCAATACTTCATAGATACATAATATTCATAAATAATTAACAAAAGTGATGTAATTACGCGTTCTTTTAGCGAGACTTATGAAAGAAACTATTATATCTCTTAACTATTTGAAACTTTAGTTAAAAGTTGCTCTTATTCCTAACAAACAAAATTAAGTTCAACTGTGAGTCGAGAGATATTTGGTGCAATGTGTAAATTAATTCAACGGTTTGACCGAAAGAGCCAAGAGCAAGCATGAATTGTGATGTAAAGAAGAGCACCAATTACTATATAAGTTTCCCTCTCCTTTGTACCGTTGATTTCTTCCTCAACGCTCAAGAGCCTGGCAGTTAAGCGACTCATTNTCTTATTCCTAACAAACAAAATTAAGTTCAACTGTGAGTCGAGAGATATTTGGTGCAATGTGTAAATTAATTCAACGGTTTGACCGAAAGAGCCAAGAGCAAGC
Organism: Holacanthella duospinosa; assembly: GCA_002738285.1. Lineage (NCBI taxonomy): Eukaryota > Metazoa > Arthropoda > Collembola > Poduromorpha > Neanuridae > Holacanthella > Holacanthella duospinosa. The sequence continues at coordinate 375,756 of NIPM01000096.1, forward strand.
ATGAATTGTGATGTAAAGAAGAGCACCAATTACTATATAAGTTTCCCTCTCCTTTGTACCGTTGATTTCTTCCTCAACGCTCAAGAGCCTGGCAGTTAAGCGACTCATTTGATCCCTCAAATGTTCCATTTCAGAGTGAAGTTCATCCGCATCGTAATAGCCAGTTATTGAAGCATCGCGATTTCTAAAGTGTAAGAAAATATTTAGTTTGATATGTTATGTTAAAGAGCGAGACTCCAAATTAACCTGGGACCACCAGACACTTCCATTCCTCTATTCAGACGTCCATTTGGAACGGATGACATGAATCTTGCTTGATTATTTTCTACTATAAGTGTCTCATCATCGCCTTCAATATTATTCCTCTGGTTGTCGAAGGTGTTCAACGTTTGATACGGTGTATCGTNATTATTCCTCTGGTTGTCGAAGGTGTTCAACGTTTGATACGGTGTATCGTGAAGGGTTATCGACCGTGGAGGAGTCTGTGAATCAGAACAATTACATTCATATGAAGAGTTTTATTTCCCTAAATACTTTTAAATCTATAGGGTTGTCGAATCGTTACCTGAATACGAATTTGCTCAGGATCTGCTGGCATTACAATATTTTCTAATTGTAACTCTCTAGGAAGTGCAGTAGTTCCTACATGGTGATCACGGCCTACAAACAAATAAGTGTGATTTGTACTAATTCTGCACTATTCATAATATTTATTTTCATTTCAGCCATTCCATAACGCTTCGAGAAACCAGAAAATGTAAACGCATAAAATTTTGATTTTTTTTTCTTCACTTATGTTACCCAAAAATTGAACTGGAGTGCTTTGTTAGTATTTTAACGAGAATGAAAAGTACAACACATCCATTGTAATTGCACTCGTCAAAGAACCATTGCCACTTCCCATCAAACAAATCTTCTCCTACAGTCATTTGCTCCAAAAATTGTTTTATTTTATTTTAATCTAAGTGACGACGTCACAAATGACTTGGTACAAGTGACATTTCAATCCATCAAGAATAACTTTCTGTCTTTTTAGAAATCAAAAGTCAAGCAACATAATTCCATTCTAAGCAAATCATGAATGTAAAATTTGGAAACTACAGCAATAAAGAAAAATCTACCTGTTAGGATTATTCTGTCAGGAACTTGCATTGGTTTGGTGCGAGTGGTTGACATCCTGAATATCTTCAAAGAATTATGTCAAATTAGCTTGATCCACTCAATGTTTCAATGTACAGGTAAAAATTTAAAGTGTTGAACCGTACCTTTTGTCAAGGCAGAAGCAGCAGCGTCGACACCACGATCACTAGTTCGATTACAAGGTTCAGATTCAGCCACAATAACGTTAATTTAACTTAGCATTAATTAATTTGTAAAACATTAATTAAATCAAAACATTCAATTTCTGATGTCTGACTGACTGACATTGAAATTGAATTTAAGTTTTTTAAATTATATTCAATATTCCCTCGTCCCTGGGGGAAATAAGAGACATCTACGTATTAACATCTAGCCTTATAATTGATAAAATTTTGTTTCAAAATATTTAACGCGCCAACTTATGACATTTTTATTTTTTTAGANCTAGCCTTATAATTGATAAAATTTTGTTTCAAAATATTTAACGCGCCAACTTATGACATTTTTATTTTTTTAGAACTTTTTTACAGATTTTACCACCGTCAAACTACCCGACATTAAACCCAGCTCCGTCACTACAATAACCTGAGCATTTGAAACTTTTAATAGCAACCTGAATTCAAACTGAACAACTTCACTAGACGTTGCGTTAAAGGTAGATTTTTACTCCNTAGCCTTATAATTGATAAAATTTTGTTTCAAAATATTTAACGCGCCAACTTATGACATTTTTATTTTTTTAGATATTTTTTACAGATTTTACCACCGTCAAACTACCCGACATTAAACCCAGCTCCGTCACTACAATAACCTGAGCATTTCAAACTTTTAATAGCAACCTGAATTCAAACTGAACAACTTCACTAGACGTTGCGTTAAAGGTAGATTTTTACTCCACGGAAAATTTTGAACGGGTTGGTTTTTGGATGGAGGTACAGGCACACATGAGCCTTTGAGGTTCGGCGAACCTTGAAAAATTTCATCGAACCCGTAACCGAACCGACATTGTTCGATACGGGTTCGGCTTGGGTGCTATATTTTTTAATTAGCTACGATTTTGGCTCGGTTCGACAGGGTCTAGGTTCGGTTCGGGTTCAGAGAGGCCATAAATCTTTGTACTTAGGAATTGGTTCGTAGCTGAACCTGATTCAGTTCGGAAGTTCGGCGAACCCGAATGTTTGGATATTAAATTGGGCAACGTAATTGTACTAAGGCTCCAAGTTTTTAATTTTCCAGACTTTGGGGTTTATCACTGACACTGAGCAGCGCACTGACTTGCCAATTCTTTATCTTTACAAAGTATTTTGTTGCTGTGTTGCTATGTTTCTGTACTTAGTATTTATTTGTCTTCTGTGCAGCGTGTGTTGTGGACTGTGATGTAGGGGCAAAGGCAAGGGCGTTGAATTGATTATTGCGTACTTATACTATACTTGTACATGTTATTTTGCTTTTCATTCGATCTACTATTTTAAAGACCAAGAGATAAGACACTTTGAAGCTTAGCTTGAAGTAGAAATCTGAAATTTCGATTATTCGAAATCGAAATCAAAATTTCGAGAACAATTTAGATCACTTTTTATTCAAAATTTCAATTGTCATTTTGCGTAGCAGAAAAGTTATTAAATTCGATTTCAATTTCGAAATCGAATGCCTAGTGTTGGATTTGGATTTGTTTTTAAAATTAGATTTCGGTTTTGATTTCGAATGAAAAATTGGTTTCGATTTAGATCCACTAGGGATTATGGGTTTTAATGCCGAGCACCTTAAAATCGTGAATATTTGCTTGCAACATTCAAAATCGAAATCAAAATAATGAAATAGAAATAGAAATAGAAATTTTGATTTAGATTTAGATTTCGATCACTTGAAACGCTAAATATTGATTTGAATTTCAATCATCTTGAATGCTAAATTTTGATTTTTTTTCCATCGCCTTGAGATTCTAAACTTCAATTTCGATTTTGAGGGACTGAAAAGTTATGGGCTACGATTTAGATTTAGATTGGTTAGTGTTGAATTTAGATTTCGAGTTGTACGGAAAATTGACTCTGTTTTGAATTGCACGTAGATTTGAAGCTCGATCTCGATTTTGAATTGTATAGAGAATTGAATTTCAAATGGAAAGATGATTTCAATTTCAATTTCGTCTGGCCCAAGTTACAAGTGTGGTCTAAGATGAAGTGACAAACTGAAGTTGTTTAGAAGCTCTTTCGCAAACAACATACTAGCTGCTTGTAAAGATGAGCCTGAAGTCTTAATGGAAGACGTCATTCTCATTCTAATCACAATCAGCATCTACTCGTGATCAATACATGGAACCACACATGGGAGTTTTACTTTTGAAAAAATTTCATCGAACCCCGAATCGAACCGTACATTGTTCGGTTCGGCTCGGGTTCTATATTTANTTACTTTTGAAAAAATTTCATCGAACCCCGAATCGAACCGTACATTGTTCGGTTCGGCTCGGGTTCTATATTTATTAATTAGTTACGGACGGGTCCGGTTTGGTTCGACGAAGTCGAGGTTCGGTTCGGGTACTGTGCGGCAAAAAATTTTTTACTGGGTTCGGGTTCGGAAGGTTCGCCGAACCTCAAACCCCCATGTGTGGTGCAGGAGCGTTTTGTGAAGAGAAAGCGTAGCACAATTTATACTCCATTCCTTCCGAAATTCCTCATCATGTGACTAATTGAATGTGGGAATACATTTTTTTTAATATTATGACGAGAACGGACTCACTAGGTTGTAATTTTGGGAATACTTAAGATTTTGACAGAAAGTAATACGGAAAAGTAGAACAAGTTTCTACTTCTCTGCAAGAATGTTTTCTGTTCCGGAGTGGGTCGTGACAGAACATGTGACGGTAAACGTAAAGTAAAAATGTTCAAGAGTCCTGGAAATATTTCTGGAAGAGGGAATTTTCCGTGAAGAATCCATTTTCCATGGAGTCAAAAATTACCTTAACTAAGGGAATGTGCAAAAAACCCTCTCTCCTATGAACAAGGAGATGCAGGTTTTAAGTTGTTAGTATAGATTTACCGATTGGTCGGGCTATTCACTTTGATGGGTTCAGTGTATTGTCGGGAATTTTGACTTTGGTCAGATTTTGTAATTTGTATTTTACCTAATTTATTATTGACACAAAGACACATTCATTTTATCATTTTACTAATTTTAATTAATTTACTAAGTTTTCAACGAAATTGATATTGAAATTCTGATGACATCCTATTCTGTGCGCTGTGCCTTAAATCGTTCATTTTCTACTTCGTAAGTTTACATAAAATTAAAGTTTGAATTCGATTAATTTTAAAGGCAATAAATGTTAAATTTTGTCGTAATGTATTGCCTTTTACTCTTGCAGGTCTCGTTAGAAGAATAAGTAACTGGAGTGTTTATTGTTATAAATAAATGCCGTTGAAGCTACTGAAACGAACAAGTAAACAATATAATGTTGTTTCTAAATCCATTTTTGTTATATCTGTTACATTATTGGACAATGGAGTCATGGAATGTACCTTGGATGCTGATAGTACAGGAAATGATTGTCTCAACAATATTTCTCAGCGCTTGGGTCTCCATCAGGTATTCTGAATCAATGGTATCACAAAAGTTTTACTGTGATGTCAGTTCAAACTTAGAGGATGAATAACTGATGATCTAATTCCTGAATCCAGCCAGAATTCTTTGGACTCCGTTATATTAGCCGAGGTGTTCCGCCACGTCAAAGATGGATCGAGTTAGAACGTCCATTGAAAAAGCAATTGGAGAAGTATGCGGAGGATTCACAGTTGAGTCTTGGTGTAATGTTTTATGTCATCGATGTCAACGTATTAAGAGATGAAATGGGAAGGTATCACTAAAAACAGTTTGAACACAGTAATTTCTGTTATATAACAATGCTGTGATACTGTAGTGCCCACAATATTTTTATGTCCAGTGGTTGTTACAGAAATTACGTTATTTTAAAATTATCTGCAATGTTTTAATATGAACTTTTCAGTTTCCAACACCATAAATTTGCTTTCCATTATTAGATACCACTATTTCCTGCAACTCAAGAGTGATGTCATTGATGGAAAATTGAACTGCAGCATTGACCAAGCTATTTCCTTGGCAGCTTATAGCCTTCAAGCAGAATTCGGAGATTATGATGCTGAAAGGCACACGATACAGTATCTTCGAGACTTTGCTATTCTTCCAAAAGTAATCAGCAGTTACCTCTTCAGTTATTTGCAATCATTAGTTTAGTATATAATCGTAATATACACGTTTAGGATCTGATATCCGAAGAGAAGTATCGTGAAATCAACATTGAAGCAATATTTGAGGCAGTGACTAGACAGTATAGCAGCCTCATGGGATTTCCACCTCCTTTAGCTGAAATTTATTATATTATGGTGGCTCAACAGCTGGATGGATATGGACAAGAATGTTATCCTGCGAAAGACGACTCAGGGAACGATATTCTTATTTGTGTTTCTGTTAATGGTCTTGTTATTCGACGAAGAGATTGGACGCACATTGCAGCTTTCAGGTAATTTTTGTCAATTTGGTTTACCAAGTGCACACAAAAGGTGATGCATGCTAAATTTGATTCTGAGTGCTATAACGTAAACAATGAGTTGTTTGATCTTTCAGATGGAGCGACATAAAATCTCTAATGGGCCATAAAAGGATTTTTATTCTTGAAAGTGCACAGTCCCAACGTACCATGCAGTTCCATTTTACGGATCCTGAAGTGGTAAAGTATGTGCGTAAAATCTGTCTACTACAAGCTACGTTTCAAAAGGAAAGTTTAAAGGCTGAACAGAACCTTCAAACACAAAGGTTAAACAACAGTAGTCATCCACCTAATGTTTCTACTACGACAGATCAGTTTGTAAGTCAATTGGTAGTGTAACAACTTTATAGCCTATTAAAACAACAATAATTAATTCTCAACTTCTCTTTCATAGGATTTTCAGTCACACTCAAGCTCAAATGCTAATTTAAGAATGACACCTGATTTAATTGCGCCATCAACTATAGGAATTAGCAGCCAATATTCACTCAACAACAATAACTTCGTGCAACAGCCAACCCCATATAATTGCAATTCTGGTTTCAATTTGCATCTTTTTCATCATTCTCTTCCATCTTCCCATTACTCGAATCAACCGCTTCTGAAGCAACAAACTATGACTCAACATCCTTTTCATCGCTCACTACAAGAACTTTCTGGCTCTTGTAACGCGTTACCTCAATCTGGGAGGCCACTGACGCCTGTCGGTAGTAACTTGGTTATGTCTGAGTTGGGTGCAGGTGGTACAATGAGTCATCATTCCATGAGTATGAACCCAAATGGAATTCAAGAAGGAGACGTACAATCACTTTTACCATCTTATCGCCCAGCTCCTGACTACGACACAGCAGTTCAACTTAAGTATGGTCATCCACAGCACATGGTCACCAACATTAGAAGCAATGTAAATACTGGAGAGTCCAGCAGTCCGCAACAACTCGTAAAAGTATTTTACAATACCAAACAAGAAGAGGTAAGTTTTCATATATAAAATAACTGGTTTTTCTGGTTTCAAATCTAGTATGTCAATAAATTCTTTTATGTTGACGCAGGAAGAACCTATTTATCAGAATGAAATTGTATCCAAAATACATTCTATTGAGTTGAGAGATTCTTATGGTTTGGTTCAGCAAAAGCGGTAAGTTTCATTATCAATTAATTCGCCAATATTTGGTTTAGCTTTGCCTTAGAATTCTTCATTCCTCTAGAGCTCTAACCCCTGAGATAATTTGCCAGCAAGATCATTCGTCTATGGTTGAGGAGCCACATTTGACATACATTTATAAACCTCCTCCTCCATACCCTGGTACATCACATCCACAAGTTTTCGAGCCACCCCATTACCTGACGAAGAAACATTCTCGAGAATCAGGAGACGAAGTCACAAAATCACGTTCCAGTTTCAATACTCATGCCAAGGCTCTGAGACAGATAAGCACAGAATTGAACCAAAGTTCACTCCCCTATACTGCCGCGTCAACTGAAGAGTGTGAACTATCGAGAAACAACTCCAATTCATCTTATGTTTACTCAAGCCCACATGATCACAACAATCCCAGGGCACAAAGTTGTGGAGCAGTTGGAATGAATACCTCAGCCATTTGTACCTCACGTGTCAAAGATAATAATATCTCGGGTGCTTCCAGCATCATTAGGGAACTTACGAAATCAATGGAATCAAAACAAACAAGAGATATTACGAATACCGTTGATAAGAACGGCATTGGACAGGTAGGATGAACTGAAATACTACAATTGGACGAAAAATTACTTTGACTTATTTATCTTTATTAGAACGTTTCTGAAATTTCTTGCACCAGTACATCTTCTGAAGGCAATAAGGCTATCTTTAGGGGTACCAGTGAGCTTCCCTTGTATCTTAAACCTATTGACCCAAATATCATGAAAGAATTTCAAGCAATTCAGAAAGCAAAACCAAATCCAAACTTTTCTACAGCAATGAAACGGGAGAATACGAAGAGGAATCGCTCTCCGAATATTTTGCCTTATGAAGACAACTCAATTCATTTGTCATCGTCGAGACAAAATCCGAGTGGCTATATCAATGCATCACCTGTCTCTGTAATTAAGTGTTTTGCTTTATTATTTGTTGCCTGTTGTTAGTCGTTTTACTCGTCATCTAATTTTGTCAATTATATTTTTAGGCCCATGTTGGTGACAAATCTTGGAAGTATATTGTTGGTCAGATTCCATTATCTGGAAATGGCCCTGCTGCTTTATGGCAAATGATTTGGGAAACAGACACCAGAATAGTAGTGACTTTGGAGAGGGATTCTGCAGCTCCTTTTTATCCTCCACAAAATGTTCCCATGATAAACTTTAGCGATTTTCAAATAGCAGATTGTAAGAGTAGTGGAACCAACACAAAAGCATCCATTGCCAGAGAACTCCTCGTCACTTACCTTCCTAAGAAGAAGCAACGCCGTGTCTGGGTTTTACCCTATGAGGATGAGTGGAAAGACGATGTCCCTATTCATACAGAGCATTTCCTGTGTGAGTTATTACTTTAATAATTTGACTCGCCTTCTGACAAGAGTCGATGAATTTGTTTTGGTATTTTATGCTACTTATAGGTTTCTTGGAAGAAGTCAATTCGGTACAACGGAAGGTCAGTGAAGATTCATCCCCTCTCACCGTTTTGTGTGGAACAGGAGCAGGCAGAAGTGGTGTTTTCGTTCTGTCAGATCTCCTACTCCATGCTGCTGACTCTGGACATGTAAGATTCTAGAAATTAAATATTTCTTAAGCCGTTTAAAAAATATATATATTTATCTACAGAAAATACGATGTGAGAGTCTTCTTGGCGAACTACGACACGAGAGGATGCTCCTGGTCATGTATCCTCAGCAATATGCATTCGTGTTGGAAACATTAGCTAAATATTTGGCACAATCTCGACTGATTTAAAACCTGAAAGATTGTCTTCCAGTTGTAAGTTTGTGATATACTGAAGAAACAGGTATCTTCCTTCTAGAATGAAGCAAGATATTTCCTACGCTTTGTAACTCAACTAAGCAGCTATTTTATAAGCACGAAAGATAATAATGTTGTTTTTGAGACGCTTTTTATTAGGTTTTTAAAATTATTTTCTTATATTTTAAATCGTGTGAATTCTTATACAAATTTCAATTTTTTTAACTCAACGCATGCATAGTTTTACTTGCATACAGTTCTAATAACTAATAATAACAAACGTGACAATCAAACTGCCGTCTATAGGTTACAGTATTAAAGGTTTTAAGCATTTTACAAATACTGAACTCAGTGGAAAGGAAAGGTAACAAGTGAAGAATAGAAAAATGATACTAATTTTCATTTTAAATTAATTTACATTGATTAACTGTTCTTTTTTGCTCGAATGGCCTTATTCTTCCGTTCTGATCCCTCGTCTTTCTTACTTCCACCACCAAAAAATGATGTCAACATTTCAGACATTTCAGGCATTTCATACTTGGGCATGGTCACCGACTCCATTTCTCGTCTTGTTTCTGGATCCGACATCATCTTCGGTAGAATGACAATGAGGACGAGTGGTAGAATCATCATAAGGACCATAGGACTGAAGAGAACGTCTGTGATACGCCATTGCTCTCTAGTTTGAAAATATCGGTAAGGACCTAATGGTGCAAGTCGAACGGGATAAGTGACATGAGTGACTTGACTAGGTTGAATGTGATTAACTCTTCTAGCACGGATCTTTCCTTTTGACGTGATATCAACCCGTGCTGAGTCAAATTGATAATTAGGATGAACTACTTCGACGACATATGATCCTGATGGAATCCCAGTCAGTGAAAATGTTCCGTCCTCTCGTAGCGAGCAAATGTGTTCACCACCATTGACAAGGATTTCTGTAGCAATGTACCAATCACTTGAAGGCTTCTTGTCGGGCGACGTAACCTTTCCTTCAATAGTATACCAATCTTCCTCTTGTGATGCTGATGTACTTGGCTCACTCAAAGATTCATTAATTAGTAGGAGACTAATAAAAACTAACAAAAGTGACCAGTTCATTGTCAATCTCGTTCCTGAAACAGAAATAGCTCGTTTAGTGGTTTAGTAAATAAATGTTCATATAATTATAAGGAATGAGGACTGCGAAATATAAGATCAATAATAATTATTTACTTACTCCTTATTAACTCACTCGTTTCCAAGACGTCCTATTTCAGTACCCTTGATCCTTGAATCGTGCTTCTACGTTAATTTAATTAAATTAAAACGACAAACTTGTTTCATTTGTGATTTTTGATTACAAATTTTTAGAGAGGTAGTAAATGGTCAAATACTTAGACTCAAAGAACGGCAGTTTGAGCTCCAGACTCTGGGGTCGGGGTTTTCTTTGAATATCAATAGAAAAGGAGTGTGCAGTTAATCACTGAAACCTGGATTTGAATAAAATTATGGTTCGACATGTTCTGGACTGCTTTACACTACTGCACTATGTGGAAAAGTTAGGAGAAAGCGCTCACGGAAATTTTATTTTAATTTTTTTTCGAAGTGCAAGCGAAATTAATGTATTAAAAGACTTGCAAGCTTAGAAATTTGAAAAGCTAAAGTTAAAACCCGAAAAATCCGAAAATCCGAATTTTGAATTTTTGGTAATTTATTTAATTAACTTCGGGTTTTTTAGTAATGAAATAGATACGTATTAATAAAAGAGCCCAGGAAACATAAAATTTATACAAATCGCAGTAGGAATGGCAGCGCTACGACATTTTTTGTTCTCGGCTGACCCAAATTTGAAGGTCAATTCTGCGTTTACAGCTGCAAAGCCGCAGTCAAATATGGTGTCAAATGAAAGATATTTTCCTTAGCTAAAAATTAGCTTATATGATGTTACGCAGATTTCCCCAGGGTTTTAGAAATATATGTAATTGAAATCACAAAAAAAAAATGTGTACATTATGAGGGGGCATTTAGATGCACCATGAAGGTAAAGCTAAATAGTAACAAAATTTACGGAAAATACCAAAATCAAAATGCTGAACATTGATGTGATTTGCGGATCCAATTCCAATATTTTAGCAAATTTTACGTGGTTCTGGAAAGCTCTACGCGCAGTGTTACCGTCATTTGACGTAAAACCTTTTGTGGAAACAAAATCTACACGCAAACCAAGCTCGGTTTTTAACTTTGTTTGTATATTTTGTTTTCTTTTAGTAATTTCTACCAGCATTGTTTTATTTTTTCTATTAATTCTTCAGCATTTATACGGCAAGCGATACAAAATATGTACGCATAATTCTAGTAACCGTATTCTAGCATGGAGCGGACTTGTTCCGCAATATTGTTAGATTTTGTAGAAGACTAAATCTTATAATTAATTTTTGAAATTTTTGTAATACCCATTTAAATTATTAATAAATTTTTAATAACAATAATTTTTTTGAATAACTTATAAACAAAATGTTAAGAAGTAACGTTCGAGGTTGTGATTTTGGTATTTTCCATAAATGTTGTTACTATTTAGCTTTACCTTCATAGTGCATCTAAATGCCCCTCGTAATGTACACAATTTTTTTTGTGATTTCAATTACATATATCTCTAAAACCCGGGGGAAATCTGCATAACATCATATAAGCTAACTTTTAGCTAAGGAAAATATCTTTCATTTGACACTATATTTGACTGCGGCTTTTAAGCTGTAAACGCAGAATTGACCTTCAAAGTTGAGTCAGCCGAGAACAAAAAATGTCGTAGCGCAGCCATTACTATAGCTATTTGTATAAATTTTATGTTTACTGGGCTCTCTTATTAATGCGTATCTATTTCATTACTAAAAAACCCGAAGTTAATTAAATAAATTACCAAAAATCCGAAATTCGGATTTTTGGATTTTTCGGGTTTGAACGTTAGTTTTTCAAATTTCTATGCTTGCAATACATTAATTTCGCTTGCACTTCGAGAAAAAATAAAAATAAAATTTCCGTGAGCGCTTTCTCCTAACTTTGCCACATAGTGTACTGAAAGGATAATTTTTTTAAGAAGAACCCAAGTAAGTGCCGATTCAGACAAAATTTTTAGAATGAGCACAATCTGAGCGCAAAGAAATATTTTTAAAAGAGCCTGGGCATAATCAACGGAGTATTTTCAGAAGACTCCAACCCCGAGCTTGAGCAGAGTTCATGAGAATATTTACAACAGAGCCCAGGTACGAGCAGACACCTTGAGAGAATTTTCAGAAGAATCTACGGAAATATGAGAAGAGTTTAGTGAACTTATTGGAAAAAGCTCAGCAATCAGCCCAAGGCAACCCCAAATTATTTTTCCTTAACAGTCCGAGCCCGAGCAGAGCTCATGGTCAAACGCCGAACTCTACAGTAATGAGATAATGGGAATGGAGATGATTGACAAGTTATTGAAATTTTTAAATTTCCCACCACCACCCGATGTTGCATGTTGATAATTACGAGTGTTTAGGCGGGAATCACTACTAATTTTGTCATTTCAAATTTTCAAATAAATTTTTCAGTTTTACAAATATAAGTAAAGGCTGCCCTGTCTTTACATAATTTCAGCCTTGTGTCTTAAATGATTAATTAACCCAATTTCTTCCTATAAAGACAAAATTTTTAATTAAATCTAGTACTTTTACTCATAATTTATAATTATTATTATATTACGTTCCACTTTCAAAATTACGACAGATGGCCTGGAATTTGTCATAATTACCTATCTTATTGGTAAGGTAGTGGACCACTACTATACTTGTGGTAACTAAATTATAGTCAATCTAAGTGAATATTTTTGTCTCAATTTTCTATTTTGTTTGAGTTTTATTTAAATTTTTTACAATTATAATACCTGGGTGAATTTGGGTAGATTCATTACTTTTTGCTTGGGAACCCTAGTTAGACAAGGTAGATACGTTACACGCATGAGTATTATACGTTACTTCAGTCGAATTAATTCATTTTAGTGCTTATTTTTTTTATGTAATTTTTATGCCGAAGTCAAACTACTCCACTCTTAATTTTACCTTGCCCAACATCAACCCGAATACTAAGAAATAAAAAAATACTTTCACAAAACTATTAAAGTTATTAAACTACAGAAACAGTAAGTAACTATTAAAAAAAATAGACCTACTTTTAGTAAAGAAATTAATGCCTCAAGGGAATGCAGGTTCTTAGTAAAAGTTGATTCTTGTTTCCAAGTGCTCGGAATGCGCTGAGGCCGGGTGAGGTTATAAGTCAGATATTTTGACTATGGCAATTTTTATTAAATTTTTAATTAAATAGTTTAAAATCATAAAATTCGATTGTGTGAAAGCTGAATTTGTTTCTTCGGTCATCGTGTTATTAAGGCGGGACTGGAACTGGAACTTACGGGAAAGAGAAGACAAGATCCGGTTATTTGTTATCCATAGTTGCTGCAATTTGAGTGGAGTGGAGACGAAGCAGGCTCGTAATTTTGGTGAACGTATCATTTTAAGATGCTTTAACTCCTTAAACCTTGGTCCTTACCTGTTGTATACATTAACTAAATATGAATTAATTCGCCGGTTTATACCATGTGCTTGGCAGAAGAAGCATTACAATACAACATGTGCATGACATAGTTCACGCTGCTTTGATTTATACTTATCGTTTCTAGATTTTGGCGGCGGTAGCTGATGTTCTCCTTGCGTAGATCCATTGATATTGATATTGATATTATTTATTCGATTGACTGCCCTAATTCAACAATCAAGGATCGCTGGTCTCCCCTAGGAGTCAATGTTAATATAAGTAAATCTACGTATTGAATTTAAAGAAGGTTTATCCATCCATTATCCATATCCATTAGGTTTAGATAGTTCATCAGTTACTCACCACTATTGCCTAGATCTAGCCCACATCGTACCAAAGTAAATCATGTGGAAGGACGTATTAGAGATTACAGTTTTGAAGAAATTTATTCGTTAAAGTTAGCAATTTCGGTCGGTTAGTGAATCTGCACGATCAAGTGTCACTTAGGAGTAGTATCAAAAATTCTTTTTTCTACTATTCATGACGCTATTAATTTGTTGATTTATAAGATTTATTTCATAGGATTATGAGTTAGGGCTTGGGCATAGGGTTTCAGTTTGTTTCATACACATTATGTTTTACCTAACTTTCGTTGCAGTAGTCTGACAAATCCTATTCTCATCATAATGTCTTCCATATCCTCTGACGACACAGAAACAGAGACCATAATTGCGTCTTCTCCGAACGCACTCAACAGATCAGATACACACTCTGATAACTCTCAAACCCAATTTACCACTGAGTTCTTGGAATCGACGACGTCAGTTGACTCAAGTTCATCAGTTGCTATAATGGGTTAGCTTTCGTTTCTTTATTCGCTACTTCTAGAACAGTTAAGCTGAAAGCTTACTTTTCTCCAAATTACAGATTCATTCTCGAAAATGTTATGTGCTTTTTCCTATGAGCAAGCCAAAGGAATGTTGGAAAAACATGCTGCTCAGAAGAATCTTGATTCCATTTGGGGGTCCTTGTTACAACCGGCAGCGAACATAACTGTAACAGAAAAACAATACATGAATCTATCATTCCTAGCTCCGAAGGGGTTTCTCAGGAAAGAAGTATGACAAAGTTGGTGTGGATTATATTGTAATCAGTATGATTAATTTTATTAGAATTTTTTAATCTGCCTAGTGTAACTTGAAAGGGTCATTGGAACACTTGAAACAAGATCTCAAGAAGTTCAGGGACACTGATTTAGAAAATTATGCCTCCGAGCTTCTGTTTCTGATTTCTATTAGATTGGATCTGATGGAATTGTAATGTTTATTTTTATTCATTGATAGGCGTTATTTCATTTTTCACTCATTTTATGTTCGGAATTATTTCCTCTTGCAGTTACGAAAAATTGTCACTACTTGGAACTGCCAAAAATGTTGAAATTGATGATTTGATTTCGGATTACGAAATAATTACTGAAAAGTATACAAATCGAAAGAAAGTTGTGGCTGAGAGTCGTTTGGCAATGCGACATATTTTCACATCAATAGGGTAAGTTAGTGTACTTTCTTGCAGTAAGCATAGGGACATGAAATAATCCATAAGTATCGTTTAGGTGGGAGGTGGAAATATTGGCACATCTTCTAAAATCACACTCTTCAATGCAAAATTGGGATTTTTTCAGTTCCGTTATTTCGAGCCAAGAAGCTCAAAAACGTTTGAGCGAATGGGCTGAATTTCTTCAACTCCTTCAGGTATCAGGTTATAATAACACTTGGCTTCAGTCAATTTCAATTTTTGATATGTCGTTGTTGTAACAGAATTCTAAAAAGTCTTCATTTTTAAATTCCGGTTCTGTGAATCCTTCCTTGTACACTTGGTTGGTCAAACTACGGGCAACACTTTTATCAAAATTTTCACTCTATTTCTACGATATTTTGGTTCAATATTCGAATCCAGCATTTGATATCAAGGCTGTTTCAACAAAGCTACAGATGGATTATTTCACCAAGTAAATTCTTATTTGTAGAATCCAGGCAAAGTATAGGATTTCATTTGTTTTAATCGTTCTATAGGATTACAACTTTTGTCAAAAAATCCGATGCCCTTTGTGTGTGTTTGGTTCTTGATGCCAGGGATATACCTTTCCATCCGAACGGCTATCTATTTCCTGCTAGGACGCAGGAGTTTCCAACTGGACTAAATTCGTTTCCGGCCGTTTTGGCTGTCCCTATTGTATGTGGGTCTACACCAAAGAATGTTTATAGGAATAACATACTACTTTTAGGCTTGTTGACACTTAATTCCTTGTACTTTTTTTTAAAAGAAACCGACTACTCACTGGCCAAGCGTTGTTATGCTAATCAATGACCGTTTCAGCGAGCTAAGTGCAGAAAAAATGGTTGGATTTTTTGATTCACAAGTGAGATTTTTTAGTTACATGATTTTAAGTTTCAAATTTCCAACATTTAATTTGTTGAATTTGATAACTTGGAGACTTATTTTGGTTTTGGTGCACTTGTGGTTGCAGGTGCAGTCGACGTATTATCTTCTTAAAATTGACATTCGGATGTATATGTTGGCGATATACGAATGCAAAAAGTCAGAGAAAGATAGTTATGTACTGAAATTTATGCAGGAAATGTCGATGGATTTGAGATGTGGAAAGATTTTTGCAACGCTGAGAAGCATCGCCAAAGTTTTGTAGATTATGGAAGTGTTTGTTTTTACATAATATTTTTTCCACAAGAATTTAATGCAAGACATGCCTTATAAATAATAAAATGGTTGCATTTTGTATGTTCTTGTTTGAGAGTGTGAGAGAGAAAAGTAGAGTAGCCGGTGTATTTCTACACTGGACCATGGGTCTCCTTAGCTCAGAGGAGAGTTTATAACTCATACTTATTGTCTCTGGGGAGTAAAGCCTCGCTTGGCTACTGTGAGAGTACGAGTCTTCTCACATCTAACCACCGTGATACAGAATCCTTTCCACAAGAGCTTTCTTTAAATGTATCTTGCATAAAATTTCATTGAAATATTGACAATCCTAATGTAATAATGTTTTGATTTTGTTTTTTGTAGATTGGTAAATCGATAAATCGATAATGACTACATTTGAGTCACTCGAAGACGACTCGCCGCTTTTGAATTCCTTGGCAGATTTTCCTCAACTGCCACCACCTGGTTATGTGACTATTGGAGAATTAAATGGACAGTTTGAGTTACGAAATTACGGAAACTCTGGAAGTTTTGGATATGAATCCGTTTTTAAACCTTATACGGAGCATCATATACCAGTGTCAAAGAAACTAATAAATCCGACACAGGCACATAAAATTCCTTTGATGAAGACAGCCGGCGATAACTCATTTTTACTAGAGATGCGAGAAGGTGGACTAAAATCAATCTGGACTGCCTGGTAACAGTTTGATTTTTCGAATTTTGATATAAATTTCATTACGTTTATGTATCTCTTGTAACTTAGGTTGGACGATGGACTTCTTGGTTCAGTGGATGCTCTCCAGAACATAGGGGTTCCTAAAATTCTTACATTACTCCTTCGAAGGGCAATAGAATCTGCAAAGATGATAAGAAATTCAAAACGAATACTCAAGACTTTATTATTTCCACACTTGGCAGTAAGTTGTAATTTTATGAAGTGTCAGTGTTTTTTTTTTGTTGTTTTTTTTTTTTTAGTTTTTTTTTTTTCTGTTTTTATTGCTTTTATTTATAGTTATCAAATGAAGCAATGATAGCTGCATATTCTCCAATTCGGGCGTGGGAAACAAGTTGGATTCGAGCAATGACATGGCATCCTCATTTTCCAAGACTTGCAATTGCCCTTCGTGATGACTCTATAGTAATTTTTATCAATGAGCCAACCTCAATGGTCTTTCCATCCCTAAAAGCACCCGAGCAACAACTTGTCTCGTGTATTTCCTGGCAGTAAGTTGACAGTGGAATGATTTTTTTGAATTTGTCAGAAATTTTCTAGTCTCGAACTTATTTTATTTTATTTGTAGTCCCTATGTGAATGAATTCGTCGTTGGGGTAGAGAGTGGTTTCATCGTCTGGACTCTTCGTGAATCATCAAAGGATGGATTTTCAACCAGTAGGTTTACATCCACTGTATCGATTGGTCACGCTCCTGTAACTTCAGTGGATTATTGTCGAGCTGTAATTAATTTAATAATCAGGAATTGTGAATATTTAACTAAAAATGACTTCTTTGATTACTAGGGTCACAAGTTACTCACTTCATCCACGGCAGATACCAGTATATTAGTATGGACGTTATGCCAAATGCAAAAAACACCATTGTATCGTCTAGCCGGTGGAGGAGTCCCAAGAGCAGCATGGGCGCCTAATACTTCTACGCAAGTATTTTCTACAACACCAACACCTGTATTTAGGTATTCAAACAAAATACGANGGGCGCCTAATACTTCTACGCAAGTATTTTCTACAACACCAACACCTGTATTTAGGTATTCAAACAAAATACGGTAGCTTTTTACAGTGGAACTTGGTTATACTAAATGGGCTGATAATGAAATCCCTGGTTCAATGAACCCGAAAACGCCGTTCATTAGGCCTGGGAGGTAGGAAATACAATCTTAAAAGCCTCGCCTATAACGACATTGGCTAAAACGAATCAATTTAAGCGATCTCTTCAAATTTATTATNCAATCTTAAAAGCCTCGCCTATAACGACATTGGCTAAAACGAATCAATTTAAGCGATCTCTTCAAATTTATTATAGCCAAGGATCGAATGTAAAACCTACTCCTTATTGAAATTCTAGTGGATATTATAAAAAAAATTCATTCTGCAGACTTTGGGGTTATGAGGATTCAGTGATGAAACCAAAACGCTGGACAACAGTGAAATCTCATGTGGAGGCTTTTGCATGGCATCCAAGTGGGACATTTGTTGTTTTTGTTAGTGCATCACTTCTGTTCAGATTGACAATTGGTTTATTTGGAACTTATGAAATTCTTCCGGTATTCGACTTTGGTGAAATCAAAGTTTCTCAAGACCAGGATGCAACTCTGCCTAGGTAGATTATCCCTTCTAAATTAATGATATGTAGTCTAATTTTATTGTACCAGGATTGGTGGGGAAATTCTTCAAATTGAATGGGACCCTTCGGGTCAAAGGCTAGCCGTTTTATTTGCCGAGTCACCATTTGTAGCAGTTCTGGGACTCTATCCTGGAAGAGATATGAGCTTACATCCGTGTGATTTTATTTGTGGGCAGGAAGGAGAAGTCCCTGTAGGTATAGCCTTCCAGAAAGATTTTAAAAATGGAGCTCTTTTAACTATTGTAAGTTATACATGGTATTTATTTCATGAAGTCTATTCAGATTAAATTATATTCTCATGATTTTCTATCAGGCTTGGTCCACTGAACGTGTTCAATATTTCCCATTCCTCTTTGCTTATATCAATCAGAGGGAATTGACGATGGCTGAAGAATGTCGACTGTACTCATCTCCATTGTCCCACTCACAACGTCGCGACAGCAGAAATGGAAATTTTTCTAACGTGAACATATCTTCTGCAGCTTTTACATCACTTGATAAGTCCCAACATTTTAGATTATTCTCCTCCGACAAAATTTTAGAAGACTAATGCAACTTATCCTATTGGTTAATGAGATTAATACGAAAGGTAACTTGATTTTCCAGAAGTTATTTCTGTTGGAATTTCAAACAAAAAAAAATCAATTTATTGACTTAACAAATTTTGTATTCATTTTAATATTATTTTCAAAATTAACGTGAATTGAAACGTAAAGCAAATATTCATTGCATTGCATAAAAACGAAGGGAGAACTTGAACCCCGCGAAAGTTAAATAAATTTCAAATTTGAAGGAAGTTAGCAATAAAATAATAATTCAATTACTGAAATCAAAGCTCGGCGATTTCGGCTCCCGGCTTTGGTCTCAGGCTCTTCTACGAATGCCTAAAAATCAAAGGGGTAAGAGGGTAAAGCGACCATATTGGAGACATTTTAGTCAGGCTGAAAGCATGGCTTCTGAAAAGATTCTGAGTCTGAGCAAAGCCGGAAAAAAAAATTGTAAAAAGCTTGAGCCCGTGCATAGCTCAATGAGCTATTTCAAAGGAGCCCGAAAAGAGCTCAAGAGAGATTTTCAACTCCTGAGCCTGAGCAGAGCCTGAGAACAAAAAAAAATCTGGAGAGTCTCATCACCGAGCAGTGCCCAAAGACTTTAAAAAAAAAACCCGAGCAGAGGGAAAGGGAGCCATTTTCAAAAGACTCTATGTCAGAGCAGCGCCCAAGTACCCTTTCTAAAAGAGCCCGAGCAGAGAAGTGAGCTTTTCGAAAGAGTTCGAGTAGAGTGCAAAATATTTTTTAAGTCTGATCAGAGCCGAAAGTGGAACGCCGAGCTTTGACAGCAATGAAATACTATAATATTGATTTTACTTTTTTATTATAAACAATTAATGTTACATTAATCTAAAACTAAATGTAGTTAACAGTTCGCAACTTAATATGATCATGGGTAGTAGAAGTGAAGATCATAAAAATTGGGTCCGTACAGTCATTGTGAGCGAACCAAGGCGACATCGAAAAGGTTTTACCGTGTACAAAGTGACATCCAAGGTAAATTAAAAAAACTAATATATCAATACTTATTGGTTTGCATATTAAAAGCTTAACCGAAATTATTATTATATGAATATTTTATTCTCCTCAATATTAAGGTTTTCCTGAAAGCTCAGCCTGCTGGAGTCACAACCTTGTCAGTTTGGAAACGCTACAATGATTTCAAAAAATTGTATACCGAACTAGAACAAATTCATCGTCAGCTCTACTTACCAGGAAAATTTCCAGAGTTTCCAAAGGGCAGTGTTTTCAGTAGATTTGAGTATGAAGTTGTGGAAGAAAGAAAAGCAGCAGCACTTTCACTTTTGCAATTTGCAGCAAATCATGTGCAATTGTTCACGGCAAAAGTTTTTAATAAATTCTTCGAGGTAAGCTGAGACGTTCATTTTGTAGTCACCTTCTTTGTTAATAGGCGTTTCCTAACATTCTGATGATTTTGCTTTAGGACGGCTACGATACGAAAGATTTGTTGAATTACTCCTGCTCAAATCCTACTGAAACAACTAGCCAGTTGACATCTCAGGCTTCAGAGACTTGTTTAGTACCCGAACGGTAGCGCTTCTTTTATTTTTTATAAATGTCAAAATAATTTTACATTGTTGCTGCGCTACAACAAGCAATGTAAACAAAATCGTTTTTTTTTTTTTTGGTTTCAGCTTATGGAAACCTTCGCCAACAGGAGTCGAGAAGCAAATAGGTGAAGACGAAATTGTATCAGTTATGTCAGGTGACAGCGACACCGAAACACCAGTGTCAGACTCAGACTCTATGCTCAGTGGAAGCGTGTTCAGTTCATCACTTAAAAACCCAAACCAAGGATCTAGAAATGGGTCATCATATCCTATTGCAAAGAGTCACTCCGTAGATTTCTCGATATCTAGTTTTCTCGGCAATTCCAAGTAAGTCAATACATATTGACATTTCAGGCACATCTTAATTAAATTCGAAAATGATGTGCCTAGTCAGTTTCAAGAATACACGATGCCAAATACGTCTCCAACTTGTAATCCAATTTACAATGGCTCGACAACACACTGTCGGATTGAGAATGTCGATTCAAACATTTTTGTAACACCCGCTGCAGAAGTATGTTCATCCAGTAGCGGAGTCTCCACTGATTCATTTTCTTCCCAAGTGCTTGGACTCTTTGACTTTCTTCCAAAATTCCCAAAACGTGATAAGCAAATCAAAATTGCAGAAGAAAAACTTTTATGTGAAGCCCTGTCATCATCTTACATTTGTGAAGCAGCTGGACACTTTGCTGTCGCACAAGATCATGAATTCAACGGGAGTTTTCCAGAAGCATTCTCCTCATATAAGGAAGGCATTCGTATCTTACTCGATGGCGCTAAAAGTAAAGTTAGACTAAAACAAAATACTACAAAATTACATTTACGTATTGGTTTATATAATTTTTCAGATGACACAGACGAAAAGCGGAAAGAATTGGTGAAGAAAAAATTGGAAAAATATTTGTCTCATGCCGAAATTATTCACGAAGGGCCGCTTAGTGTCATGTCCCGGAATTCCACATCTGGCGTATCTTCTAACTTGCAAAGTCCAGCTCGAAATTTTTTAAGAATGGTATATTTATCAGGACTTTCCAGCCGATTACGTTAAAATTTAAACTGTAAGTGTGAAAATTTTTATTTGTTTAGGAGTTGAAAGTTACAAAGAATGCCTTGACCAATATGCCGGTCTCGCCTCTTATAGAACTGGAAGCGTATAAAATTGTGGGAATCATGAGTAGGAAAATTTACGTTGTGATGAACCTTGGCTGCAGTACTGGGTCAAGGTGCTATGCCATGAAGGTTATATCTTAAATTGAAGTTACAATAATAATTAATGTTTTCTTATTACAACATTTTTCCTCGCAGGTTTTACCAATTCCGTCCTGTCCTATTGACCCAACCAAGAAAACTGCTATACCTATCGACATTCCATTTATGGTTCAATTGTTCAAATGGTTTGAAACAGAATATTCTTACATTCTATTACTACAATTTGCTGGAGGAGGGAGATTAATAGATTATATTGAATCCTACCAAAGAAAACCTATCCCAAGAGTCAAATTTGAGCCTGAGGTAGAATCAGAAGAGTCGGGTATTGAAGGCACTCACATCTTTCGTGAAACAAACGCTAAAGCAACAATCCAACCTTCATCCTTCAGTATTTCTGTTCCAGCATCATCTGAAGTGAATGGTATGGTTTTGGTTTTACTTATTTAGTCGTATTTTTTTAATTTAAATACTAGATTTTCTCTACTTTTCTGAAGATGAACAGGAGAATTCAAATAGCTACACCAAATTGTTGCTTGATTACTCCGAGTCGGGAGGGTCAGACGATGTTACTAAATTCGCAAGAATACCTTTAGCTCCTTTCACAACCAGTAAGCTAGAAATTTTGAGATTTTGACTGGTCTACTTAAAGTTACTGTTTGTTTAAGATCAATTGAAGACAACTTTCAGAGATATGTTCAAAGTTGATACTGAATTACTTGATCATATAAGGGAAGGTAATGTTGAACTTCCTATCCAACCTCATCAGGAACCGGAATATTCAACGAAGTCAACAGCTGATGACCTAATCGAAAACTCTAAACAATTGCTAACCATACTTGACGAAACACTTCAAAAGGAAAGAGATGGTAATTTTGCGGTATTTAAAAAAATACAAATTACTAATGCAAAATTTTTTTTACACTGATAGTAGAAAAAAGAGTAGTGAATTCTGTCAAACGAAAGCGATATCCAAAATTCGCTGGTGATTTTCTTTCTAAAAGTATGGAGGATATAGGTCTTGTTTACACCGTAGGCGAAGTTTTCCAGGCCCATAATACTGGTGTGGATGGACAGATCAAAATAAACAGAAATGAGTGTACCAATACTGCTGCTATAGAAACTCTTTGTGAACTAAAAAGTCCAGTGACCTCTACTGAAGAAGGAGAGGATCAATCAGAAATCAAACGGACGGTTCCAGAAGGATGCATTAAAGGTTGGGCTGCTGAAATGATCATTTGTCTTGCAAAATTACATTCCTTTGGATTTATATATAGGTAAGATTTAGATTTGTTCTCCTATGTATCCTTTGTTGGAAGTATCCCAGTCTAATTCAAATTTTCTATCAGGGACTTAGCAATGGAGAATATCTTGCTTGGTGAAAATGGACATATCCTGGTGTCGTTCAAAGCTAGTTGGTCTAAAATAGATCAATATGTATTTCCTGTCACAAATTCATATTCCGCTCCCGAAATCGTCCAGAATCTTGGAGATCCTTGTTGGAAACTTCATCCATCTTGTGACTTTTGGAGTTTGGGTGCCATTTTATTTGAACTTTTTACTGGTCAAGTAAGGGGTATTTAATTTTTTCTCATGGTTTGGTTGATCATCTATGAAATCGTACTGTGTAACTCATTTTGTGCTTTTTTTTATTAGACTGTTCAAGCTGTTCATCCTGAAGGTTTTCATCCTCAAACAGTAATTCAAATCCCTGAGAGAAATATTTTAGGTGAATTGATATCAACGGATGTACGGTCTTTATTGACAGAGGTGAGTTTTCTTTAGAATTGTCCAGTCTAATTTTCAAAAATTATTTAGTTGAGGATTAAAAACGAAATTTGTTTCATAGCTTTTGGAAATTAAATCGACAATGCGTCTAGGATTCTATGGTGCTGAAGAAATAAAGACTCATCCCTGCTTCGACGGTTTCGATTGGGAAAATGCCTACGAATTACATTCTTAATCTCGTACTCGTGACAAAAAACAGCGCGCTTTAATTTATAATCAAGACTTTTCCATTTTAATTTTTTCAGATGTTGTTTGCATAATTGAAATTTCAAATCAAGTTTCTGTCGCAAGAAAACCACAAAAATAAAGTTTAAATATTTGACGTCAATTGTCAATAAGTAACTGTAATCCTGTATGCCTTTGAGCATAATTGATTTGTTTACGTTGCTATGGAATTTTATAGTAAATTTATACAACTCATTGTTAATTATTTTGTCGAATTTTGAAGTAAATACGACAAAATTTCAAATTTACAATATACTAAATTTTGTTGTAATGATCTGGTAAGGCTTTATAATTATAATAATAATCAAAGAAAATAAATACTAAATTCTGTAATTTGTTTTCAGATCTATTGGATTGTTGGAGACGTGTACGAAGTTGAGAATGGAATTCGAATCTCAGGATATTCCAACAGAGGAGTCAGCAACACCTGAGGAAGTTGACACTAACATAATGGAATCACATGAAACTTTCATCCAGGATGACTCTACTACCGAGACACTTTCTACGTCAGATGCGCTTCTTGCGCCTGAACACCAGACTCTTCTGGAAAAGATACAAAATTTCATAGATGCTCTTATTCCGATTTTCCAAAGCTTCAGAAGTATTCATGAGATGAAGACTTCTGTCAAGGTTTCACCAGACGAGGAAGTAGTCCCCAGTGTCCAGCTAAAGCCACCAAAGTCCAAATTGGTCTTACCGAAAGATAAACCTAAAGCTCGGGAGAAATCAATTCTGAGACCTCAAGGTTCTGTCCCATGTCGCTATTCCAACAGTGGATGTAAAGGTAACGAAAATGAAAATAACTTACAAAACCAACTTCTAAAATATATATTGACTATATAAAATTCAAATGTACGTATTTTGTTCTCAGAATTTGTGATGCCTGGAAATAGTTCAGAAATAAAACACACAAGTTGTTGTGACTTTCGTCCAGTTCCTTGCATCGTTGAAGGATGTGAAGAAGAAATCCCATATCACAGTTTCCTAATTCATATGAACACACATTTTATTTATCCTACATATGGATCAAGACTGACAGCTTCTGTTGTTATCAAGATGGAAGACTTTCAAACTGAGGGTACATGGTATCCAAAATGGCTCAGTATGGACAATCATCATTTCTTCTTGATGCTCTTGCGCAAAGAACCTGGACTCTGGTTCTCATGGGTTTGGTTTATGGGAAACGACGAAGAAGCTGAAGAATTTATATCCAGGATCACATACTTCAAAGGAATCAAGTGTATTAGTGGAACTTATCCTGTCCATTCCATTCAGAAGTCATGTATGGAGATAATGGAGACAAGGAAGGGGTGTCTCCTTACTTCTGACGATATGATGAAAACAGTCACACGTATTGGAGACCAAGTTGTTACTGGTGAGTGGCAGGGTTCAAATTTATAATCAACGGAAAACAAATAAGGTTAAAGCAGACATCTTTTACTTTTTCTATTTCTAGATCTTGCTATGAACATTTATATCTCTAAACAAGAAAAACAATTGAATGATTCTGCTAAGTATGAGTCTTACTGTAAGGATCTTCAAGATAACAATAATTCAGTACCAATTACAACACTAGCCTCGGACTTTGTCTCCACGTCAATGGTTGAAACTATGGTAAAAATTTCCGAATTCGTTAAGGATCTCTCAAATAAGCTTTACAGCTTGGCTGAATTCGAATAATTAAGTAATTCCAAATCCTAAATTCTAAATTTATTTTCAAAATTGAGCAACTTTTTCCAATTTTAAATCATAAGGTCATTTGGTTTCGTAAAACTTTGAATAGTCTCATTACATAAGGTAACAACGTGCCGCAGGCAGACACGAAACCAAACCAAGTACTTTATGATGTAATTGATGAGTTACTATTAAACCAAATGCCGTCAATGTTTAATAAACTAGAAGCTATATTATCATCAAATTTTTTAACAGAAACACGCGATTTTTAAACGATTTGAAAAATAATGTACAAAGTACCTTAAATATAAAAGAAGCCATGATTACCGGTAATATTATAAAATAATTTTTCTCAATTAGATAGTCAATGTCGGCAGTGAGAAAAATATAGATGATTAACGGATACATGTAAATTAGTTGACAGTAATGAATAGGAATCCTACATGACATAAGCAACAGTATCGTGTTACCTGTAATTCATAAGGCAATGCAAAGGCCGAAAAGTCTAATAAAGCAACTGAATTTTGGCAACAATTTTTAAAATTTCGGTCTTATGCTCAGTTTACACAGCCAAAATTTTATTTCTGAAACAAAATCCTTTTTTTTTTTTTTCTAAATCGTTTGGTATTCCATAGTGAAGGTCAGCATTGTTTGCCACTAAATGATGATTAGTTGAATGGAAATGGTTCTAAATTAATTCAATTGTTAAAGACGGGATCAATAATTAAGAATAATTGAGACATTGTCCCTGAAAATTTCAATTAATTCCCTTTCTTTTTCAAAATCANGGGATCAATAATTAAGAATAATTGAGACATTGTCCCTGAAAATTTCAATTAATTCCCTTTCTTTTTCAAAATCAATTGTTCCTTTTTCGTCTTCAGCAAAATCAAACGCTAAATTAAACATAGGTACGACCGTTTCAACTGAGTTGTTTTGTTACAAAATATACTTTTTGAAATATAACGTATCAGAAGTAACGTTAACTGTGTATTAATTTACTATTGTACGATTAAACTACAAAATGGCTCCTATGATGCTAAATTTGAATTTTTTTGTGTTCGTGGTTGTATTGCATTGCCAATTGATGAGCTCATCATATGCAACTTCTGACAAGGCCAAAAACGAAATTTGTACAAATCCTAAATATCTTGATGTCAATCAAGAATTTGTAAGTACCTTACAAATTAAAATTTGTAACAATAATAATTATTAGTGACGCCTACGATCAAAACTTTAAAGAATTTGAAATAATTCAGCCGTTCTGATGAAGAATAAACTACTTTGTAATTTTCCTGATTTTTCCTAACTTGACTTAACTTAGGATTTGGATTAAACAGAGTTGAATAGCACATAAATAGAAGTTCGTGGCAAGNATGAGCTGGCTCATCGCTCGGGTGAGCCATGAGCCATGGCTCATTGAGCCAGTGGCTCTGGCTCACGCCAAAACCTGAGCCATGCGGAACACTAGACATGAGTGATATTTGTTTAGGGATTTGGAAATATTCTTTCTAAATAAATTTCAATTATTCCTGGGTGGTTTATTCTTCGTCGGAACCGTACAATAATAATAATAGTTAAATAATAATATTATTATTATTTTTGAGTTCAATGACCTCTTCAAAAATTATTATTACAGCTTAACAAACTAGGCGGAAATGGGTTCTACATCCCAATGCATAAGAGTTTTGAAAGTTTTATTTCAAAAGCAACTGATCCTAAAGATGATGTACCTATGAACAAAGCAGTAGATACTAACAAATTTNTTTTATTTCAAAAGCAACTGATCCTAAAGATGATGTACCTATGAACAAAGCAGTAGATACTAACAAATTTGAATTGGAGAGATGTTTTGATATGGTAACCAAGACTAACTACGGTAAATTCTTCATAGCGATTAATTGTAAGGTTTTCAACGGTGGAAATCGACACAAGTGTGGTGTAATATCTTCAACACCCATGAAACCTGAAAACGTTCCAAAAACACCACCACAGGTTCCTAGCTCACCTTCTCAAATGATTTCTATAAGTAAGTACCTTATAAAAATAAAATTTTATAGACAAAATCACTACCAATCACTAATAAATTCTATTCTATTCTTCTTCATCTCCAGTGGATGGAACGTTCCAATATACAAAAACAGATAATTCAACATACGTCTTAATCACTGGATGCCTGACCAGAATGGAGCCTGTTTGGTTAGTTTTAACTGGTGAGCCGGATCTGAAGAAATCTACTAAAGAAGATATATTGAAGTATTTAGTCAAGTTGGGATTTAAAAATGACGAAGTATCAACGACCTCTGACCCTGTCATTTTCGAAAAATTGGAAAAATCTGATTGCAATAGTAACACTTCCATGCCAAATTCAATAAGTGCTTTTTTTGCTGGACTGAATTTATTTAATCGGTAATCTAATAGAAACTGATTCGTTCCTTGATTAAAAATCAACAAATTAAAATCATTTCTCTTTGGTGATTAATTAATAACTTAATAATCAATATCATGAATTTATTGAGACAACGTGTTGGATAACATAANTCTCTTTGGTGATTAATTAATAACTTAATAATCAATATCATGAATTTATTGAGACAACGTGTTGGATAACATAATTCAACAGAGTCAATTTCAGAGTTTGACGACGCTATAATTTATGTTATGCCAGATTTATACTTCCCATTCTCTTGCGTAAATCTAGCCTGAAATTCAAATGATTTAAAAATATTTGTAATTATTTTAGATTTGAATTTCTTATTTTAAGTCATAGTGAATTTACATTAGGAAATACTATAAGAGACCATGAAGTATAAATCCTGCGTTAGCACCCAACTAATAACGACTACTTTTGAAACCAATTCTGTTCACGTCGATTTAGCCATTTCTTTTCAAGAATCGTTTTTACACGGTCCATTATCCATTGAGACGAGACTTTTACCGCTGTCGCCTCTCCAAAAATCCATTTGTGCCAGTTAGTATGTAGTTGTGATGGTAGTGGTACTGGTAGGTACCTAAACTTTTAGGTTTTTCAACTTTTTCTTACAAACTAAAAATCAAAACCAAAAAAACACACCTGAAATCTGTTAAAATGAAAGGAAACAAAAAGAGCGTAGAAATAATAATAGAAGGCTTTTACTTTCACGGAATTTTCGTCAGTGTTGTGTTTGGAAATAATCTTTTTCACGGTTTTCTAGCAATAGATAATAGCACAAATTTTACATAACAAGCTGTAAAAATAGCTATAAACTTTTAACAATTGGATTCATACAAAATATTTTCTTTTTGGGGTTTTTTTATAAGATCATAAAACACTATTTTGTAATTCTAACTTTGAGGTATAGGCTTTTAGAAATGGGTAGCAAAGATTAAATAGTTTTTACCCATGACCAAAATGTTTCTTCAGCGAATTATAATTTAGAAATAATTTAATTGATGCAGTAAGATTTTATTAATTACAAAATTAAATTTTGAAGAACATTTGATGCATCATTCGCATGGAAAAGTATAGCATCGGCTTAAGCACCTGGCCACACCAAATGTGAAAATTTGGGCGGAAAATTTTGCAGAAGAAAAATAACTTTTTTTTTTCTTTTTTTTTTTTACTTCCTAGTTTGTTTATTAAGTAAAAGAAATAGTTAGATACGGAAATGACAATGAGATTGAATGATAAAATTTATTTTTAGTAAAAAACTGCACTATAACTGTGTAATTTTGTCGGTGAGACTTCTTCCGTATCTGAATACAAACTGTCAACTAGAAATTTTCAATGCCTAAGTTCTAAAAGATGAAGGAGTGTATCGGATGGAATTTTATCACATTGAATTATCTTAAGTTCTTGTCACTTTTTGGTTCTTGGCCGGCTTAGTTGACAGTCAACTCTACAGTACTATCTATTACAACATAAATTTTGGTAATTGGAAGAACCTGGTTATGTTTTCTACATAGAATATTACACTTTTAGAATTATAAAACGCATCTAAAGTCCTTGAGTTCTAAAAAAAAAAATTTTTTTTTTAACAGACGTCAGTAAAAAAAAAAGTCTGAAGTCAAGCGTCAAGTGTCGTTACATCTTAAATCCTAATGCCACCGTGGTGACAGATATTTATTTTGACATTTTACGGAATTAGCATTTTGGCAGATTCACAGAATTTTTTTTTTTATAACGCAGGCAATTTCATGTCAAACCAATTAGAGTGAAACTCGGCTATAAAAAGGCTGCAAATAGAGAAATTTTGATTAAAAACTTTGCAAAAAAAAAAAAAAAAAAAAAAAAAAATAGAAAATTAGAAAATACTATTAAGAAAAGTTTTATATAGATTAAAAATCTAATTTCGCGTGACAACGAAAACTGACGCGTTTGGAATGACAATGAGTCAAAGGTCAGTGTCTTGAGAGACTATCATAGAAACATCCCTCAGTAATTTCAGTAAAATGAAAATGAAAAAGTTAATAACGAAATTACAGTTGTTGAGCCTTATTGGTTCTAATGGAAATTATGGAGGGTTATATTTCTAATAAAGACCGTTGACACGCACATTTCTAAAAAAATTTTTGACGTTACATTGTAAAATATAGATATAGGAGTCATGGTAGATAGTTGGAGTAAGGTCTCTTTTGTTATTCAACCAAGTAGTAGTTTGGTTAATTAGATTTGAAGTCTTGTGATGAACAAAACTGCAGTTATCTGCAGAACCATGAGAACAAAAGCGTCAATTTCAGCCAGAGTACAATGCTCCCGATACTAATCTAATTTACAGTCTCATTTTTACCATCTAGATATATCAAAAAATAAAAAAATTTAAAAAAAAAACGAAAAACTTAAAGAAAAATTTGTCCTTACAAAAAATTTTTAGTAAAAACTTATAATAACAACAATAATTATTGGGTTAGGTTTTTAAGAATAAAAAAACTGACGCGAAACGAAAGGACGGGGCTTTAGTTGTCAATTAATTTATTTCAAATTCTAATAAATAACCAACAGAACCACAAGACTTGGAACCAAAAAAAAATTTTCTTCATCACTGTATGGTTAATTTAATTACATATAATTACTTATGACAGTTTAAAAACTTTGGGNAAATAATAATTATTGGGTTAGGTTTTTAAGAATAAAAAAACTGACGCGAAACGAAAGGACGGGGCTTTAATTGTCAATTAATTTATTTCAAATTCTAATAAATAACCAACAGAACCACAAGACTTGGAACCAAAAAAAATTTTCTTCATCACTGTATGGTTAATTTAATTACATATAATTACTTATGACAGTTTAAAAACTTTGGGAATATGAAGAATTAATATATTCAACGGAAGTTACAAATTGAAAGTCTCGTGAGTAGGAGAATGAGGTTTGAGTTCACTATAAAGTTTACTATAAAGTTTACTATAAAGTCAGGAAAATCCGCCGAAAAAATTGGCGCGGAAAATTCAAAAGTATTATTTATCTCCGAGGCGGCGTATTTTCACTTGTGGCGTATTAACCCTTATGCCTAACTCCCAATAATTGAATTTTTTCGGCCTTATTTTCCGTTCATTTTTTACACATTTTTCCTATGATGTATTTTCTCGCTGCATATCTTCTCGTGGTATATTTTCTATGGGATAATTTCCAGTAACTTATTTTGAAGATACGAAACGGTTTGAGTTGTGTAGATTGAAGAAAGCATCTTATTCGCTTGACTTAAAGTCAAAATTGCTTAGACAGCTTGGAGGGTTAGGGTCTATTTCCGGTAGCAGAGGGCCTAGATGAAAGTTTTTAAGGGAATTGATTTCAATCTAGTAGAATCCCATATATCTTCTTTCCGCAGGACTTGACCATCATTTCTTAACTGAGAAAGACGCTATCTAACTACCCTGGTAATATATTACTTTCACTATCAACATTTTCACCCTCCAGTCTATACCCCTCTTCGGTAGATTCAAAATTCATTGATCATGAAAGCTACTTCCAGCTACTGAAGGGGAGAAGCTGAAAGTGAAAGCGCAAATCAAATAATAAAATGACTCATACATCCCGCTTTAAACGAATGGTTCAAAAAACCGTCCTACAATGTAGTTATTTCATCAGAACCAATCGATTTTAGGGTAAAAGGGAAGTTCCATCAATTGATGATTTTTATTATACTATGACTAATCAGCCAGTTCCTAGCAACCATACCCCTCAATAATGGTAAAATTTATTTCAATTTTTACATCCAAGACTCCTAAAAATTTAAAAGAAAATTATTCCACTTTGTCTTTATATGGATTATTTTCCTTCCGTGCCTTATACTTTATAAGAAACTGAATCGAAATTTTACACAAAATCGATTGAATTTGACAAGACTTTTGTTATCAAAATTTATATGAATTATGGAAGACGTTGTCCAATTCTATTGTCATTGAGAAGGGTAGTGTCCTAGCTACAATGATCAATTTGATAGCAGAAGGTGACACTGTCGTCGACCCTTTGGGAATTGTTAATGCTCTCTATCTATTACAATACAACCCATCCAGATGAAGAGGGTTCGTCCAAAGTTTTGCTTCACTGGATCTTCCCCTAAAATTTATATTCTCTCTCTATACTTACAATCAAAATTTAATTTACACTTTTATAATTTTTTTTTTTTTTGGATCAATGTAAATTTAATTTGGATGCATTTTAGTATCCAAATGTCAGAAGATTCGGGTTTCAGGTTTATAACAAATAAGCCTATATAAATATTGTTTCTTTACACAAAAATATTTAAAAAAGGTATATCAAAAATCATAATAGTTCAACCAATACTCAACAAACTACATTTAATTGGTTAAAGTGAAATATTAATTTAAATAAAAAATTTATTATTAATTATGTGAGCAAACCTAGGGTTTGCTCACATATAATCCACACCTAATTAACCTTTATACTATACATATTTACAACAGTTACCGTATTTCTCGATTTAATTATCCACCTCGAAATAATTCCCCACCTTTTGGATAATTTGAAATAATAATTCCCCACCTCAAAATAAATCCCCAAGAGGAATTATTAAAAGTCTCATCAGGCGCGAAATTAAAAACAATTTTATGTAAAATTACCAGAAAAGATGAAAATTAAAAATTTAGAAGGCGACAAAAATATCAAATCGACAAAAAAGCCAATAAAGTATCATACCTGACATGGATAAGAAAATTCCATTATTTGTACTTTTTTACTTCTTATTAAGACTATAAAAGAAGCAAAATTTTCATTTCAAATTGATAATTCCCCACCTCGAAATAATTCCCCANTTCTTATTAAGACTATAAAAGAAGCAAAATTTTCATTTCAAATTGATAATTCCCCACCTCGAAATAATTCCCCCCTCGAAATAATTCCGCACCTTTTGCCCGGTTTGAAATAATAATTCCCCAGTGGATTTCAACCGAGAAATACGGTATATATTAAAAAAAAAATAATTAATTAGTAATCTAAATTAGATACTTAATAAAATTTAATTTTAATTCAGCATATTGAATAAAATACCCTGGTGCAGAGTTCTTAGATACTAAACTAATTCAAAAGCCTTCTCGTCACTCTTGAGAGTTATTACCAACTTCTTCAGTGNTTCTTATTAAGACTATAAAAGAAGCAAAATTTTCATTTCAAATTGATAATTCCCCACCTCGAAATAATTCCCCACCTCGAAATAATTCCGCACCTTTTGCCCGGTTTGAAATAATAATTCCCCAGGGGATTTAAACCGAGAAATACGGTATATATTAAAAAAAATAATAATAAATTAGTAATCTAAATTAGATACTTAATAAAATTTAATTTTAATTCAGCATATTGAATAAAATACCCTGGTACAGAGTTCTTAGATACTAAACTAATTCAAAAGCCTTCTCGTCACTCTTGAGAGTTATTACCAACTTCTTCAGTGCAGTGCTTCAAGTTTTACTTTAATAATTATAATTAAACCAAGTTAGTAACAATTAAAAGAAATCAATAATGAAATCTGTAACAATCAATCTAAGCTTCCTCTTCATTTTCATCACATCATTTGAGAAATCTCAAGGGAATCCCAAAGGGTTGAGTACATCACAATCTTTCCCTACGATATCCGCTCCAGGGTCCTTACCGTTCAATCGTAAATGTAAACTAACAAGCGATTGTATCTTTCTCAACTCTAAATTTAAATCAATTGATGACGCTATACATCTTTATTGTCAAGATGGAATGTGTATTTGTCAAATTCCACCAAATTACAAGCAAATTGATAGTCCACTTTTTCAAGTTTCATTAATTGGAGGTAGTTGTTTAGTTGAAGGGAAAGGTATTTGTGGTACAACGGATGATATAGGACTTGGTTGTAATTCAGGGAGGGTATGTACTGAAGGGAAATGTCGATTTGAATCAGAAATTAAAACTACATCACGTGGTCATCGTTGTGATGATGATTTTGACTGTCAAGAAGGATTATTGTGCAAAGAAAGAGTTATTATTCACCCAAAAATGGCTTTTTGTACTTAAGTCACAACTTAATTTATTTATAAATTCTACTGTATCAATTCCAGTTATTTTTTATTAACCAGACTTTTTTGGTAAATTACTATGATGAAACATTAATAATTGATTAGTTTTTTAAGCACTGTTTAGGTAATCCTTAGATTAATCAATATTTTCTTATTTACAAATGCCTATTTTTTTTTTCTTATTAAGTTTTTGTTGAAGTTGTAAAATATATTTTTAGTGACAAGACTTTTTAGAATAAAATACAAAATTTGCAAACCTTTCAAACCCTATGNGTTGTAAAATATATTTTTAGTGACAAGACTTTTTAGAATAAAATACAAAATTTGCAAACCTTTCAAACCCTATGTGACACAATGGTAAAATATTTTTCGTTTTTTATTATTTATTATTATAAACTTATTCCCTTCACGTTTTTTTGGTACCTGACAAAAAGTTTCATCTTATTCTTGAAATACTGAAATAAGGACTTTCTTTTTTTACCTTTTTACTTTTTACTTTTTACTGTCTTCATAAATCTAACAAAAATTCCCTTTTCAATGTTTCTATAGTAAAAAGGAAAAGTTATCATATCACGTCAAATCAAATTTCTTTTGTCATCTGCATTTTTCTTGGTTGTCAAAAGACAATAGAATCTTTTAAGCGCTCCACTGAGCTCCCAGGTACATAATAACAATAATAATTTCAGACAAATGTTCAATAACATTAGCAGCCATCTTCCACTCTCGGTTATTTTTTTCTTCTTCAAAAATGTTTTTAGTTCAATTGTTTAGGTTCAGTGAAGAGTAAAAAATTGGAATTAATTTTATAAAAAGTGCATAGAAAGCATTTACGAAAAAATGGGATTACAGTGGAACTTGGTTATAGTGAAAGCTCTGGCTTAGATAAACCCAATGATAATGTTTATAACTATTAGAAACAAAATTTTCAAAAACTTTGGTTTTGTTGGATATGGGTTACTGTGCACACTTACCCTTGTGCCAAAAATTATCACTATAGCCAAAACCTACTGTAGATAGTATTTTTAGCTCATCTGTGCTATTATTATAGTTTGTTGCCAACTCATTGCAATTGAGTTTATTTATAAAAAATAATTTGGTGATCGTCGGGAATCAAGGATCATCCAACAGTTGTCCAGTATTTCATTGAAAAATTGGATGAAAGATTAGCTATAATGCAAAAAGAAAAACTTTGTTCAAATTCATAAGAAAAATGATTCTGTATAAATTCTAATAACAGATGTTATAAATTTATTGTCAACAAATGAAAAAAAAATATAAATAACAAAATGTTATTTTGATTTGAGTTGATTTGATTTAATGTACAGAATATTTTAAAATTTTGAGTATTGACTTTCTCCACTTTCTCCAAGTCTTGTATTTTCTTATCTGCTGCAATGAACTTATATGTCCTAGAGTGAAGAAAGTAAACCAAATTAAAAAATTATTACAAATAAAATTTCAAAATTTCAAAATTTTAGATCGTAATAGTTGACACAATTGTCAACTGTAAAAACTCAGCTGGCTACCACATGGGAAAAAAAAACTTTAAAAAAAAATAGCAAAGGGAATGGAAATATTCGAATTTTCTAAAAAATTTCCATAACAAAAAAAATATAAGATATTTCATATACAGTATGTCTCAATTTTAAAAATTTTTTCCAACCATGTGGAAGATCTACTAGCATCTCAAGCCGAATATTAATTTTTATGTTGTAGCTTATTTGTAAAATAGTCTGATGANAATAAGATATTTCATATACAGTATGTCTCAATTTTTAAAATTTTTCCAACCTGTGGAAGATCTACTAGCATCTCAAGCCGAATATTAATTTTTATGTTGTAGCTTATTTGTAAAATAGTCTGATGATAGGAATTGAGTGTATAAAAACGTATCTTTGGTCTAATAAATTTTGAATTTATCTGCCCATCTAAGCCTATCTAAGCCCAAAGATTTAAGTGTTACATAAATTTTATGTAGGGTGGATGCCATACGACAGGTAACTGATATGCAATGTAATGGATTTAATTTGTAGAATCTATTGTCAATAATTCGTAATTTTAAATTTCAAATTTCAAAAAAAAAAAAAAAAATTTTTTTTTGAAAATTTGAATTCCCACTTCAATTCTAGGTTTTCTCTTCTCAAAGAGAGAACCTAAAGACAAGGGGAGGGAAGAGAAGAGTTACGATGAAAGCGGATCTCTTTCAAACCAGAAAAAGATAAGACATACTGTATAAAATCAAATGTTTTGGAAAAGTGAAAGTGGATGAAAAAAAAAGTCTAAAAATGGGAGAAAGTTGGAAAAAGATGAAATCAGGAGATTAGACTCTTGAGTGAAAGCGAAGGAAGAGGAGAAATGAAAAAAAAAACAGAAAACAAAGTGCACGGCGTTGGTGTTAGGAAATTCATTGAAAAAGTTAAGCGTTTCCTATTCCTGATTCACTTTCTCTTGCTTTCCCCTTACAACGGATAAAAAGTCAATTTAAATTGAAATGAGATTTTTTTTTTTTGGAAACTAGTGAAAGGAGGAAAGGAATAATAATCACTCCATAAATGTATCGAGTCACGTTGAATTTGAAGAAGACAGAAAGGACCCAATTATCAAAAAAAAAAAAAAAAAAAAAAAAAAGAGTTATAAATTGGAAAGGAACCAAAGTTGGAAAGCGTAAAAATTAGATTTATTCCCTTCATTGGATCTGATTGATCAATTAAAGAAAGCCGTATAAAATAAATCTGATGATTTGACATGCGAGCTTCACTTCTTTCTTGACATAAATGACAATTTTGCTTTCTCCAAAATCCTTGACTTTCTCCTCGTTTTTTTTTACTATAACCTTTTCAAGCACTTTTTTTTTTCTTGACGAACCATTTGAAGGAGTAACCAAAAAGTGCGAGACAATGAAATATTTTTGAATTGAGTCGTTCTCTCAGAACCACCGTTTTGGTTCCTAGAAAATGGAAAACAATGGGAAAAGATTGTAGAGATTCGCATAAAACTTTAGATCCCTTTTTTCCCCTTAAGTCTCTCCCACTCTTTCCTCTTCTTTTTTTTTTAATACACTTCACTAGGACTTTTCTCTTCAAAATTTAGTTCTAGAAAATAACACTTTCTTTTCACTTTCTTCCTATTTCCTAAAGCAAACTCTTCAAGTTAGAGGAAATAACTTAAGCCTCTTATTAAAAGAGAAATGATATTCAAAGAATTAATATTTATTATATTATTCTTTAGTTGATAGTTTCATTAGCCAAAATCCACTTTGTATACAGTATTTTCACTAAATTAGGGCATAGAAAAGAGATTTTACAATTTGCGAAAGCAAAAAGGAAAAAAAAAATTTTTTTTTCTTCTATTTTTATTATTATTATGGATTTTTCACCCTTTGAGCTCTGAGTAAAATGTTTTGTCTCCCAAAATTCATAGGAGTGTAAATTTGGTTGGAAACTGATATTGCAGAGACTTGATGATAGTTTTGAATTGAAGAGATTCTAGAGAAGGTTCATTCTGCCCAGTCCATTGGGAATGAGAATGGATCTTGTGGATGTAAAAATTAGGCTTAAATGGTGAAGATATGCTCTAGGTTAGTTAAGACAATGGATATGGAAACGTGAGTGTTAATTACGATCTGCCACGCCAAGTAGAAATTAAAGAGAATGTCTAATCCGTTACGTGATATAATAGTTTTAATTCTAATTTTATTCGTTCTTATTCGAGGACAAGAGAGCTAGAGAGGTTTATAGCAATCAAATGTCTGTCTGTAAGTTTTACTTTCTGATATGTCCAAATGAGTATGCTAACTATATAGCTACTAATACTCTTGTTTTTCTGTAATAAGAAGCTCAAGTATTTTAGAGCTATTCTATAAACAACTTGTGCTACTCATCAGGAAATTGAGACGGTCAATTTCAATCCATCTACAAGACAGGTTGCTAGTAATGTATAGTATGTTTTTTCAGTAGCTATAGTTAAAATCAATATTTTGAACATATTTTATAGACACTAGGTTACTCATAGTCATAGTCATATGTAGTAAACTAGCTACGCATGTCTACGAACTTATTTTCAAGACAAGTGCTAATATTTATCTTAACTATTATCATAGGTTATACAAGGTTGCTATGAGGAATAAAATCCAAAAGTCCTTTTTAGAGGACTTTTGGATTTTATTTCTCATAGCAACCTTGGGTTTATAGATAAAGTATGATATTTATAAAAAATTGTGACCATATATTTGGATCCATTTTTGTATTAGTTGCTTCCATGTGTGAGTACAGATGTGATTGGTTTGAGATCCATATGTCATTGACCTATTACCCGGTATTCTGCCCAGAAATTACTTTCTACATAACCTTCTAGTATGATCGATCCATGACCTCATTGTTCACGGTTGCTTCAAATTCCTACTCATTCTGTCGGAATTCATTGCAACAATTGAATTTTTTTTATTTATTTTTTTATTTTTTTGCTTGAAGGGTTTTAGAATATGATTTACGTGATATCATGACTAAAGGAGAAATGAAATAAACTTGAATAACTTGTTCGCGAAACCATTCGTGTTACAATTCATTTAGCTCAGTCAAGAAGATAATAGAACCAATTTTATTAATTTGCTAAAAAAAAATATTTGCCATTTGTCCCTTCATGTTTAGATTTTACGAACATCAATATACTTCTACTACTACTACTAAATAAACTGTAGCAACGGCAGAACCACCGGTAGACTTAACTTATAAAGGGATACTCTGAAAGTGTGTCAGTTCCAAGAAAAACTTGCCTTGAGGTTACTGGTTTTTCCAGCGGGTACATGGTTTAGTCACCAAGGTGCATTAAATCATCATCATGACCTTCAAGGTTTAATTAATTTATTCCAGAGAGTAAGAATACACAATGTAATATAAGTATAAAATTTCGTAATTAATACCTTAGCAACTAATTTTACTTATACCTAAGTAAAAAAAAATTCAACGTAAGCCAAATTTTTTCAATCTAAAGTCCTCACCTTTTTTTTCAGGGTGAATATAGCTTTTGCAACTAAAGCTTGATTGTGCGTGGGGGGCGGGAGTGTAGAATAAAGCATTGTTTTTGCAAATAATGATCACAATTC
The DNA here is from genome assembly GCA_002738285.1 of Holacanthella duospinosa. Lineage (NCBI taxonomy): Eukaryota > Metazoa > Arthropoda > Collembola > Poduromorpha > Neanuridae > Holacanthella > Holacanthella duospinosa. The sequence continues at coordinate 414,610 of NIPM01000096.1, forward strand.
TTCTTGAATTCATGGGGTGTTGGAGACAGGATTTAGGCATGAAGTTTGAAAATATTGTAAGTAAACGATGCCAAAGAAGAAACTAATATTTTGTCTTTAGTAGAGACTTTCTCCTAAAAACTCCACCTCTAAAGTTTATAATCCTTTTGTCTTGATAATTTGTGATAGCTTCTGTTTTTGCATAGCTGGAGTGTTAGTTTTTGTATAGTAAATTTGAACATTTTTCTAAATTATCCTTTCTCGCGCCGTTTTTAGTAGCTCGTTGGTATCTCTTGTGACCTTTTAGAACCTTTTTGCTCGAGAAAGGAAGTGAAGGGAAAGTGGGAAGGAATAAAAAGTGTTCTCTAGGGACAGCGCTTGATCGCTTCTGTACGACGTGGTCTAAATTCCATTAGACCCAAGACTTCTCCAACTTGTCGAGCTGTGGTGGCTACCCGGGGCAAAACTAGACTTCGGAATGATGAACTACCCATCTTTATCTAACTAATCTTAAGTATCTTCTTCCGTACACTGAGAGACAGATGTGGAGTCTTGCCTAATTGATAGGTCCTATGAGAATTTACACAAAAGTTCTTGATGATAGTTTCCGGAGTTAATTCAGTTTGAGAGATGTCTTATGAATTGGTAGGAAGGCGAGAGGATTATTAGATGGTTCTGAGAACGATTAGACAATCAACTTTCTAATCGTTTGACAAGAACCTATCAGGACTAGGAGTAAGGTAGAGAACAGTAGAAACAAGTTTCAATTTGACTATATACAGGAGAGACTTTGACTAGATTAAACTGACTGATTTGAAGGACTTAGACAGATATTCTTCACACTAAAGAACCAGGAGACACATTTAGAAGAAGAAAGTAGCTTCTTCTTATTCTTGACTCAGTATTCAAGACACGGAGAGCATTATGTGTAGCTGGTATGAATTTTTATGAATTCATTCGGTGACATTATTCATCTCTTTTCGTTACATGACTTCAAGAATCTACAAATACTTTCCCACAGTCATCTAGTCATGGGTAGTCTGCCGTTTTATGACAACCCGTTTCAAGACAACTCGTCCTGGATAACTTACCCCCTGGAAAAACTTACTCCGGTGACAACTCCCTGCCGTCACTGTTTAACAACTCGCCACTAAACAAATCACTAATGTAGCTGGCTACAACTCTCCAAGAACCTTTACCTAATTCTAATTGTAATGCTAATAATGCTAATGCTATCGCTAACTCTAAGCTATCCCTTAACCCTAACAATTTGCAACAAAAAAAAATTGAACTTATAAAATTAAATCATTTGGATTTCTCATCAAATTTCGTTTGGAAAAAAAGGAACTTATGAAGTCAGTTTGCTAAGGTTCTTCGGTTCATTCTAGCATTTTTTTGGAATAAAATCTAGTTCAAAAGTTGGGTTATTTATTGTTTCTTGGGAGAAGTTTTATGGTGAGTTATTTTGCGACGATTCGTCATGCGTCATGAAGGTGAGTTATCGACGGCAAGTTGTCGTGAGGTGAGTTGTAATGGAAGCGGTAAGGGGG